>LPNX010228760.1:628057-703009 GCA_001517045.1 Pseudotsuga menziesii | reverse complement strand
GAGGAAAGCAGGTGTTGATGTGCAGCAAGCTTTCAGTGCATGTCCTTTCTTTGGGTATTCTTCTTCTTCTTCTTCAGAGTCTTCCTTCCTTGCGCTAGAAGGTACATAAATGTTGTGCCTTTTCAAAAGAAGAGCCATTTCATCAAGTTGTCTTCTCATACAGGAGATTTCTGAATGGAAGCCCCTTCCACAGTAAGGGCAGAGGATCTTGCCTTTGCTATTCTTCTTGCTTCTCTTCGAACTTGAAGGTTATTTTGACTGTTCAGACTCATCTCTTTGTTTCCCTCTGTCATTCACTACCTTATCTCCTCTTGCAACAAGAGCTAGATCTTTGGGAGATCGAATGATCCCCATTTGGATCAATTTATCATTTTCAAAAATAAGAGATTGAATGAAATCATTAAGAGTTGGCATCTTCCAATTTGGAGTAGTGAGCCTTACCGTTTGGAAGGTGGATACAAAGACTGAGTAGTCTGAATTGAGCTTGGTGAGAATAGCAAGAATGAGCTGGGTTTCATCCTTCTTCACTTTGCATTGCTTCAACTGATATATCAGGTTCTTGAACTTTGAGAAGAATTCATTTAGAGATTCGAAATCTGATGGATTGAGAGTAATCAGATCATTTTCTAGCTGATGAATCCTCATCTCATCATGCTTATCAAACAAAGAAGCAAGCTTGTAATTGAAGAATGAAACAATGCAAAAGGCTTGCAGCTGATGAATCCTCATCTCACAATTTACTCAGCAATTGAAGAATGAAACAATGCAAAAGGCTTGCAGCTGTGAATGCTTTCATTAATGAAAAATTAATTCAGATAATAATTACAATAATGTAAAATGGCTTTAATAGCCACAAGCAATTCGAATCCACATGAGGAAGTTCGAATTGATGACTCTACTTGACTGTAGGTAACCAAGACTTGTCTAAATCATAATTGGAGGACCCAGTAGTTAACTGTACTTGTCTAAATCACAATTGGAGGACCCAATAGTTAACTGTCCTTGTCTAAATCATCACTGGAGTTCTAAAACACAACCAAGTGTTACATTTAATATTAAATAATGGTTAACTGACTGTGGTAGGTGAGAAAAGCGCCCCACATGTGTGCAATTAATTAAACCATTATTTAACTGAATGTAGACGGCCAGAACTGAATGTAACTGACTCCTAACTTGGCTTGAGTAGTCATTAATGGAAGTGAACTGACCTTGGTTGGTTTCGGCACTCCCAGTTGCTTCCTAAATTATAGGTATTGATCTAGGAGACTCCTAAACTTATGCAATCAAGTGCAATAAGTGGCAGTGAGCCTCAATTAGTGTTCCCCATACTTAGGTAACTGAAACATGTGCCCCAATTAGGTCCAGTTTAACCAATGGTGCTAATGACTATAAATAGACTGGATGGACTCCCGATTTAGACATATGACCAAATTTGGACAAGGGAGGATTAATAATCCTAACACTCTGAAAGAGATGGAGGGTCAGGAAAGCAATCAAGATCCCTTACGAATCCACCGAGATCCATGTAAGAACCTTCACACTTGCACAAACTTGTTAAGATATTAGTGAAATTAAAAGCCGAAAATAAAAAGAGCATACTCATAAGAAAATGGGCATACATATCTTAAATCTTAGATCTAGATATTTCAATTCAATAATGAAACAACACTATTCAATCATATTATTAATCCTAAGCTTTCATTAGGCTAATCTTGACAAGAAATACAACATGCAAAGTATTACTCTACAGTTTCCTTAGTAAGCACATGAAACCATGAACATACAGTTGACAAAGACATAAGATGGACCTCTAAATCCTTATTTTATTAATCAAAAAAAATATTACAAAACAAATACACAAGAGCAGAAGTTTCACACTTCATCCCAAATGAAGGAGAATAGCCTCGCTTTTATAGCCAAAGGAAACCACGAGGGGTGGATCAACAACTGAAGTTTGAAGTCGAGTTAGCTTGAGTCGATGAGAGTGACTGGAAGAATGATTGAGGAGATCCAAATCGCCACATCTCCAACTCTTTCATTATCAAACGGTATGAAGCCAAATGTAAATACGTCCCCTCTCGAAGCGCATCCATCACTTAACACAAAACACCAAAATTCATTTTGGGCCCCACTCAAGTCATTTGGACCTTCCTTGATCTTGCCTTCACAAAACTACGGATGCCAATAAGATACGACTCACTTCCAATGAATATATTGCCAACACATCTCATATATCGTACGAGTCATGACCCATACTATCCCATGGGCGAAAAATACTCTACATGCTGTAGAGCATTAAATGCGACGGCGGTCGCACTGTCCGTCGTTGGATCTTACTTTGGAAAGGATCCGACGACGGACAGTGCGACCGCCGTTACATTTAATGCTCTACAGCATGTAGAGTATTTGTCGCCCTATCCCATGAGGAGAAAAGGACATGCGATCTTGGGTGATGTCATCGCTAATGGTTTAAAAGGGGACCCACACAAGTCGTTATCACTTAAAATGCATTCACCTTTTACCTTAGACAATTCGCCTCCATTAGGAGTTGACTTTCCCATATGTTTTTTATGTCCCCATATTACTTTCACTTTGTTAATTTGTCGCATTATTAGCATTAAAATGTTGTTTTGACACATCTTTATCAAAATAATGCTTTATGGGATGATTTGGTCGCCCGAAACATGAGAAAAGTGGCCTTCAAGATAAAGAGGACGCTATGAGTGTGAAAATGAGCATCCACACACTAAATTCTACCTCTGGATCAAGATTTTATTCCTTTTACAGTTTTTTTAATTAAACCATTAAAAAATGGCCTAATTTTGCGGGAAATTTTATTTTTCTCGGAATTTAAGAAAAAAACTTAGGGCCCATACATCTCAATATTAATGCCTAGCATGATCATATACATTGACACAAGAGTTTTAATAACCTCTTAAGGCCTAACCACCAAGACAACCATTACAGCTTTGGAGGAGCGGTGAAAAACTCGAAAATTATACTTCGCTTATTCAACATTGCATAATTGACAAGGGAAAAAACACCTTGGAATGATCAGATTGATGTCTAATTCCTATAAATCCCAACCCTTTACAAATCCATCATGTTATTACACTTTATTACAACTTCCCCAAGGGGGTATGGACATCTGGTACAAAAAAAGGGCCTATAAGGCCTGATGAACTTTTGAACTCTGATCATGAACAAGTAACCTTGTTCAAACTTTGTTGGCTCACTTGAATTCCAACTAAGTATTACTTAGCTCGAAACAAGACTTATGAAAAATATAAACAAAAAGAAAGAATCTAAAGAATCACTGAAAAGAGGGAAGTAAGTATGTCAAGGCTTTGCCTCAGAGATGTGCGAGAAAGATGAAGAGATAAAGATACACGACTAAGTTCGACCATGGTCCTATAAGTGTCAAAGATATTTGGTCCATGGGGATAGATGGATTTCATTCCATCCACTTGAGTTCAATTCTGTTGAGACATATTCTGGCTTGGATGTCCAACTGATGGTTTGCTTGACCTACCATCCACGGAAGTGGGTAAGCGTAATAACCCAAAATTTCATAAAAATTAAAAATTTTTAAAGTGACATAAAATGTCTTAAATCGCAGTTTAGTAACTACTAGCGGTTAGCGGAAAATGAAACAGTTTAACAAATTTTTAAGGATTAGTTTCAAATATAGAAAAACTAATACAGCTTTAATTTTTATAAGTTATAGAAGGAGGGCTTGCATTTAGTTATTGCTAGCTATACTGATGTTTTATTTTTGTCAAGTAGGTGAGAAACCATGTTTGAAATCGGGGCTTACTTAGCATTCTGCTAACTCAAATGGACTGCTGGTTCTTACAGGTTCAACAAGTAAGCGTATGATCAAGTAAGGTTTATTTAAAATTATGTCGAGAAAGTACTTCTCTAGCATGTTAAGATACTAGTATGTATAATGATTATTAAGCTGCAAGTCTCCGATGAGGTATAGTAAATTTCTTTCATTGTTTTGGATCTGTGACAGTATTTATTTTTAAGCAAAAGTGTCCTTTTAGCCTAGACATAATCAATGCTATTTATAAGAATGAGTTCTTCCATAGTTTCTTCTGTCGTAAGATGATTAACTTTTATAAATTATAGTACCTATTCAACTCAAGAATATTACAGTGAGCATGGAACTCATGCTCTTAGCATATAATTACTTCGACTGTTTTGTGATCTTACTGCTATTGTCATGTTTAATACTCAAGTGTACTGCTCTTTATGTAAGAACATATTCTCATGTTTTTCAAAGGTAAAGTTTACAATGAAAGATTAGTTACTTAAGAGAAACTCTTTCAAAAGGTTAATCTTCAGTCTTCTTGAAGACTCTTTCCTTTATCAGCATCAAGTCTTTATGTGGAGAAGTTTAGAGCTCTTCAATTTATAAATAAATTGTAAATAACAACATATCTCTACTCCAATTCTCCTTTACTAGTCGGGAAACAATACCAACTTGTTTGATTTGTTTGCAAATATGATTATCTTCTTGCACAGCTAGTTTACAAGCTGCAATCTTAATCTCTAGGTTATAACCATGATACAAGTGTTATTGTAATATTACAATACTATATTTATTTATAATGTTACAACAAACAATACTACTTGTATCCTAAGGTAGTTTTACTACCTAGTAACTATTATGGTGTAGTCAAAACTATTGGTATTATATATTATAAGTTTTTGTTCCTTATATAAAAAGAATACTAGTTCCAAAGCATGGTTTATCCGATAGCATCGTTGACATTATATGCAATCATATGAACTAGTTAAAAGATCAATGGCATAAATTCCATTATTGGCAATGATATGAATCTTTATAATATAGTCGATTGCATTATTTGTATTATTGGCAATGATATAATTCATAATCGGATGTGCAGCGTTGACAATAGGAATCGACCCAAACTTGGTTGAATTTTTGGAAGGGCACATGGACCATCCTCCTCCATGCATTGGTTGACTTATAACGAAAGAAACCCTACTCCTTTGCATTTTCCCTTGAGATTTTGTCTTCCTGCATGCTGCACTGTGAGACTCCTTACGGCCATGAGAGGCCTGCTCTTCCTTAAGCTTTGGCACTAAAGCCTGCATTACTGTGCATAGTAGTTTATGCTTTCGTGGATGGTGTTTTCAGTTTCATTCTGTGAGTTAATAAAAAGACAATGTGAGTGGTTTTAACTTCTTCACTTGGCTCGAAGCCTGTAAAAGGTTTTACCCTTGCGTCTGTTCATTCTTTGCCTTGGCATCGTGGAGCTTGAGGTTGTATCCTTGTTGCCTCTATCGTAGGGTTGACTTGAGGTTTTCCTTGGATTGGTGCATACGAGTTGGGTGGCTGTATCTTCTTGGCTCTGTTTTCTTCTTGCTTACAGGTATGCATTTTTACCTTGCCCGATATTCTTTGTCAAAAATATTTATTCAGTTAGGGTTTTAGTAATTTATGACTCATAGTTTTAAAGATTGTTTGGTTTAAATCTTGCGGGTTCACGTTGACAGCTCCAGGCTTTATGTGGAAAGCAAACTCGTGCTTTGGTTAACTTCGCGGGCTTCCAACTAGTAAGCCCCGATCTCGTCATGGGTTCTCCCTGCTTGCCATTTAGGTTGTTGGAAGAAGGATTTATGTGGTTGGAACATGGCTTCGAACTCTCTGTTGGTTATGATAAATAGTTTGTTGTTTATTACCTAGTTTTTATTTAGAAACCCTTGCGATACTTCGCTGGGTAGCACAAGATCTTGAAGCTGTGATGTATATGTGGTTTCGATTAAGCGTTTCAGCCTTACAGCTTAAGTGATGTAATGTTGTTGTTAAGATTAAAATAACCTCCTCTGTGCTCAGAGATGTTTATGTGATCTCTGTCTCGTTTGCTTTAGTTTTCCTATTTGAATTTCAAGAAAATCAAGACTATGAACTGGGTTTTCCTTAACCTGACAGTAATGTATTTTATTTATAGTTAATATAGTATATTTGGTTTATTTAGCAGGCTTGGGTTTCGACTCTTCGATTCTACAGGCTATAAGCCTTCCTTTGATTAAAAATTTTATATTGCAATTGATTTGTAATTACTGGTTTACTTTGTTCATTATTTACATATGTCTTTTATTTATTACTACCCTGTAATTATAATTATTTTAAGCACTGTTGTGAAATAATAATTTAATTTCTAGGACTTTGCTTTGAACATGTTGTTTAACCCTATAGTTTAAAATAAATCCTGGTTTATTTTTACAGCATTAATAACTCTGTTTTTCAAAATAGAATAAGGAAATATTATATGACCTACAGTTATAAGTATGATGCTAACTATGTATGAAATGAGAAATTCTAAACAGTTTTGCTTCTAAAACTTAATTAATAAATACTTAGGATTTAGTACAACATACTCGAACTAGGTAATATTGACTTTCAGTCATTTTTTTGTGAAATAAAAGGATTATAAAGAATCCTTAGCTCCTAGATAAAACACACTCTCATCTGTAAAGTTAATATTTAGGAATTGTTTTATTATTTTCTTTTTACATGTTTTCTCAAATATTAGTTGTTTACTTTACTACTGTTGACTATAATATCTTTATTTTTATCAGTTTACTAATGCTGAAATAATAATATTTACTATTTCTTTATACATGTGTTTCCATTTAGTTGGCTGAAGTAAAATAAATGCAGACAATACATAGCACTGCTATTCAGTGAAATTCATAAACATTGAAGTAAAATATATTTACTATTTACATTCAAATAAAAGAATCATATCTACTGTTTACATTCCAATTAAAGAATCATACCTACTGTTTACATTCCAATTAAAGAATCATTTCATTTACCTAAGACAATCCAACTGTGCTAGAGTACGACCTGAGTTCAGGTGTGGAAAAACACAGCTTGGAGATTTTTAATTCTATCTGTTTCATTTTTACATATCATTTCTATTTCTACTAGAATCTATAACTTCATTGAATCTAACATTACACAGCTATTTTTTATTCATAAACCCTAAAATACTAACATGCTTGTAGTAAATAAATTATGAATTACTTAACTAAAACAGTAAAATAAAATAGAACCTGTTGAGGACAAGACAACAACAACTTAAGGAGGATGTTCCTCCCAACCAAACTCCTGGAGAGTGCTCAGATAATGCTTCCTCATGACCCTCGAGCTTGTTTCTGGTCTTCTTGGCTGAGAAATAGGTGGAGAATGCAACTGTAAAACCTCTGTCACCTGACTAGTCCAATTACCTCAGTAAATAAAATTCTTCTCTCAGTAGTATGATCTTCAGCTTAGAAGTTGCAACTAGATCAATTTCAACAGTTATCCCCTCAAACACATTCCAAACTCCCCTCCATTGAATTTCTCTTGAGTAAATTCATTCACCCTGAATGATCACCTCTATAGAATGAGCAGCCTCAGGTCTCTTCAATGGGAAATTTTATAGAGATGCCTAGGTCTTCTAGGTCAGTTTTCATTAAATGAGCCACCTGCTATGATTCCACTTTCTTTGAGAATCATGACCACAAATATAGGGAAGTTTCCACCTGCAACAGTTGGAAGTGGTTTGAGGATGCTGCCACTTGTCAGTTTACTCTCCACCTAGTCTCCTCCACCAATTGACCAGTAAACACTCTTTTAACAACTTCCTTAAGCTGTTGTCTCCTCATTTATTTATTTATAAATGAAATATTCTGAATTTACATTAAATATTCTTGACCCCACTGGGTCATCAATTACAACTTAGCATAAAATTTAACACAATGTTCCTCAAATATTATAAAATTGTTTTTGCAAATTGGGGCATGTGACAGTAAGTTTGTTGATATTTCGCGTGCATGTGTGAGTTTCCTCGATTCCTTCGGAATAGCAGGAAGGTGATTTTTCAACGTGGCGCCTTTGTACTCAAATTCCAATAAAAACCTATGGAATAAAAAACTAGAGGTGGAGCTTATGACGTTCACACATCCAACCTAATCAAAACTTGTGAAACCAACTTCAAATTTTCATCACGTTTGGAAAATTCTAGTCCCCAACTCAATATACCTTTCATACTTCCCAATATAATTTCTTTATGTTGTCTTCTAAGGGTTTTCTTTTGGTTCTACCATAAAACTTAACACTACACCAAATATATAAGAAATGCAATTTCTTGTAATCGTTAAATAAATAAGACTTATAACCAACAATATATATAATTTTGCAGTAATGGATTTCTCTAATTCATCCTTAGTGTGCTTAGTGTATTTCTTGTAATCATCAAATAAATAAGACTCCTTACTAATTATCTATATAGGTTTTCACTAATGGCTTCTCTTGATTCATCCTTAGTATGTTTAGTGCCAAGATCCATTGGGGTGTCTAAAATGAAAAAAATGTTTCTTAAGGAAATAACCAGTACAAATGAGCCATATTACAGTAATCAATGGATATAATGAAATATGATTGATAAGATAAATATGATATTACAATGAGAATGAAGCTTGCATAAATACCCATGCTGGGTGCCCGTTCGTAAAGAGGCATAACCTTTCATCAAGGTGTCTCTTCCTTAAGTATTAGTTATATATATATATATATATATATATTGCCTCTTCCTTAGAATTGCTTTGTCCTCAAAGCATAATTATGGAAGGCTGTGTACCTTGTTCTTGCTCGTAATGCTTTCTTGTGATATTGTGTGTTAGTAGTTGTGACACTTGAAGAAATGAGACGATATGTTCTTTTAAACATTGTGTAAAAATGTTGCATCATTTGTGAAGTGTTCCATCCGAGATTTACCTTTAATGGAATTGTTTACTAATCGATTGTCTAGAGTTGTTGGTTTTTTCTTTTTTCTTTATAGGAATAATAGTGGTAATTTTCCTCTTGATCTTGTCGTTTATCATAACTACTCTTGCGATTTGGATGGTGATACGGTACTCGAGTCGCTTGTGAAATGTTTAACAGAACTTCAAATTTTGGTGCTTCTAACGATTTTTGTAATTGTTTTTCAAAACCATTTTATGTTGATGCTTGTAGCGATGTGACAATATGATTATTCTTTTGAGCATTTATGAGCTTTGTATTGTTTCTTTTTTCTGATGTTTGAATTTGATCCTTTGATGACTTCTCTATTACGCTAGTCATCGTTTCTTTGTCGATAATTGATCTATTGCAATATAGTTTTTCTTGTAAATATTTATTCTACCGCTTTAGCTTCCTAATTGGTATAAGCTTGTTCTTATTTACTTCCCTTGAGTGTAAGAGTTCCTCCTTATAGTTTGACTTGACAACGTCATATTGATTGTCTTGTTTTTTGTGGTCTCTTCCTTTTAAGCTTCTTAATTGCTCTATCAATTCTTGATTAACCCTTTTTAATGAAGAGCTTTGTTCTTCATTGCCTGATAATTCTTTTTGAAGATCTCAATTCTCCCCTTCTAACTTTTGAATACAATGAACTTTATCCTTTTCCTTCTTAATTTGTAGAAGTAATTTATGATTATGATCTCTTAAACAAGAGATATCTTCTTCTTTATCCGCAATAACCTTGTCAAATTTTGTCTGTATCATCTATGTTGATTTCTTATTTCCTTGTGACATCACTTTTGATATTTCTTTGAAGTCTTCAGATGATGCAACTTTTGATTATGACTTCATGTTAATGTCATGCAATGTGATTTTCTTCTTTTTGTAGGGAAATGCCATAAACTTATTTTCAACATTTAAGATAAAAGTCCCCGATGTTTCTATCCAAGGTAATCCCAAAATAAGGTCACTGTCACTACTCCACAACGATCTAACTATAAATTGTGAGACGTCGGTATAATCTCCAAGGTTCATTTGTAAATTGCTTATTTCATATTCTTTATTATTCCAAAAGTATAACCTTTCACCTATATTTGACTCTGGAATCGCCAACTCATTAGCAAATTCATCACTAATATAATTCTTGTGTTCAACTATAGCAATCGAAATAGTAATGTCTTTCCCTCTAACTGTTCCTTTTAATTGAAATAAAACTGAAGCATAAGTTTTTGAAGTGCTTGGAATTCTTCCTTTTTTCGCTCTAAGACTCCATTTTCTTTTATACTTCTGTCAAAAGATAATATCTTCTTCAACTAATTGATACACTTATGCAAAAAATTTACCAAGATGATGTGCTTCAATGATATATTTAATGTATCCTTTTGATTCTCTCTCTCTCTCTCTCTATATATATATATATAGTTTCTTACTTAACTTTTAAGAACTCTTACCATTGAACATTATCACCTTTATGCTTGTAAGGGCATAACACTTTATATAATTCCCCTTATATATATATATATTTGTAATATTGAATGGATATAAAAATATTAAAGTGTTTCGATGTATCACAAGGGGTGTCACCCTTATGAAAAAATCACTTATCTTCAATCACGTTTAGGAATTTTCTCACGGGATAATGATATGACTTTTATGAATTCGGTTGCAATGTGAGATCACAATCTGGAAGTAAGTGGATATACAATGTTTGAGAACCGCGTAGGAAGTGTGGATTGATTTTCACCCCAGTGATTTTTCTTCACACCCCAACACACATGGAGCAATGAACTGGTTGTTGACCGATGACTTGGTGTGCCGAGGTGGATGTATAAGGGCAAGTGGAGTAGTGTGGGTTGATGGCCCATGTGGTCTATGGAAGCAGGTGGAGTGGAGTGAGGAGGGAATGTAGAGTGGTAGCAAGTATGGAGTGTATGGAGAGAGGATAAATGAGTCATAAGGGGGGCGCGATATCACCCAATATGAGGTTGCAAGTGAGGATGTGGGGATGATGTGGGAGAGTGACTAGGAGAGCAGCGTGACTGAATGGAGAAATGTTGAGGATTGGAGGGACGACGTGAGGGGATTGGAGGACGAGAGGATATGGCTTCCACCTCAATTTAGAAGCTTCCACCTCAGTTTTATCGATGTCTTGTTGGAGAGCCATTGGTTCTCCTGAGCTTAATAAGTCACCAACCACCTTAAAAGCTTTTGACAGATGAGGTTTTCAACCTCATGGTCTGCTATCGGTATTATCCATCGAGCCAGGGGGAAAAACCATTTCTATCTAGTTATAAGTGGTTGATGCTCCTTTGGATTACAATTTGTTATTAGGAAGGAATTGATTCTATGCTATGATGGTTGTTGTGCGTCAGTTTTTCACATACTCCAATTCCCACATCAAGGAAAAATTGTGACCATAGATCAACTCAGTTATTGTTCACCTAATATTACTGATACCATGACAAATAATGTTACAATGTTAGGGTAGTCACCTCCTCCCTATTATTCTGTAGGATTTGGAATTTTGAAAGATTCGTCCCTCATGGGAGTCTTTCTATCTACTTCAGCCCCTTCCAGTAAAGAAGTTTCCACGATAAAAATGATATTATCCATGAACGAGGGTATGTATAAAGGGAAAGAGATTGTTGAATTGCCTTCTCTGAGTCCACATGAAGCCTTGTATTATTCCATTCAATATGTTTATGATTCTTACATAGATGATCATCATTTGGTAGCATCAGATCCTTACCATCTACCCTATTGGCTAGATTCCCCTCTCCTAACTCTGGATTATCTGTCACAGACTTTTCCATCGGATGAGTCTATTATGGAGGTTATGATTTTGGATGAAACTTTATGGGGAGATCCTCATCATTGATCATCATTTATTCCTAATTCCAATTCGGTAGATTCAGATTTTGTTTCTCTGATCAGTTCCGATATTGTAGAGTATTCACAAACACTTGCATTATTACAAGGTGTTGATTATGAGGGGAATTTATGTAACATCGCTAAAATGATTCATGTCGACATATCGATGAAGCCAGGTGTTGTAGAACATGTTCACATAGGCCAGAACTGTTCGACAATAGAAATTGAGGAATACCAAGCTCTTTTTAAGTAATTCCGCGATGTTTTTTCTTGGACTTATGAATAAATGCCCATGATTGATCCATTTATTGTCATACATGAGATCAAAACATACCTGACGACGAAACCTGCTAGGAAAAAACTTCACTAGGTCCGCCCAAGGAAAGATACAGCCATTAAACTTCGTCTTTCCAACGATAGTTTACCCCTTTTTTGGTTCGAATCGACTAAACTACACAAAATGTATACTCTAGTCATCGACTAGAAGAGTTCTCTAAGGTATTAATTTATACTTTTTCGGGCCTCGAAGACTAAATCATACGAAAAAGGACACTTTGGAGTCTTCTTTTGTTTCGTTCAGACTCTCTAAATGTGAACGATACTGAGTTTACTTTCAATGGACTCATTAAACTAAACACTAAGAGACCCTGTTATGGAATAGAACCCCTCCTTTCTCAAGTTTGTAAAATATGTGAGAATGGACTTATCGCATGATAAGCTACAATGAGTGTTTGTTACCCTCTCCGAACTCGTAAAAATGAAAAAGAGGGACTCATCAATCATGCTGGGGAAAGTAAGGGAAGGGAACTATATTTCATTTGCAATAATGGCAGTTTCTAGTCACCTTTGAACATGGCACTTGTCTGCATTTCAATCAGTCAATTGGGTATTCAACTTGCTTCCGATTCGATCCAATTTCATGATTCATATCACTTCTTTGAGTCTTTCGAAGAATGCATCATCCATCATCACATTATGTCTTGGTATCTTCCTCGTCAAGTCAATGATTCCAAGTCTTCGGTCGTGTCGCCCTATGTTCAAAGGAAAATTGTGTTGAGAGTTTTTGCATTTGCAGTCAAAACTACCTTTGTGTCAGTTACCTTTGAGTCAGTCCTATGGTTACTTCATACTTAAATTTCAGAACTTTGTTCTGAAATTTTGTGTCATTGATGTGGGATTCATCATGGCCCTCCTTCGACGAGACTATTCATGTCGACTTCAACTCATCATTTGAGAATTAGTCTTAGAAACAAAGTAGTACCTTGAGATCTGTATACATCAAAGACAGATTCTCTTGCTTTCAACATTAGGTTTACGTCATTAACCTTTGATCAAGAGATTCAACCAAATGTTTGACATCAAAAAATCTATTCACATTTGGAGGAATGTACTAGGGTACCTAGGGAATCTTCGACATCAATGGTGATCTCCCTCGCACTTGTTAATGGTTCTCATCATTGACCGATAATAAAGTGGTTTCTACCATGTTCGACATCAAGACATTGTAATCACATGGATAGAATTGCACTTTTTTGAAGACGAGATGAAGACCCTGGGTATCTATTAAGTGCTCATTGCTTTCCCCAGGTTGCGACAGAATATTTGTATGAGTCCTAGCATGGATCCACTTTTGTATGGTCATGGATGTGCTCAAATTTCTTTCTGTATGACATAGATCTACATTGTATGTCTGGTAGCTATGTCCAAGTTTGAGTCTTCTTCGCATGGATCTATGATGTATTCTAGTAGCCATGATTGTTTGTACCTCACATGGATCTACTTTGTATTGGTCATCAGCCATGTTGAGAGTCATATGGGCATAAATCAAAGTGTTGATGTACTATAGAATAAGATTGGTTATTGAAGATCTCCGATCAGTGAACTCTTGCCTCGAAGTGATAACTTGTTCCTACAAAGCCTTCACCTATCCTATCCCTCTAACCTCATGCTTTGGGGGCATTTTGTTACACATATTTCTCATCATCATCATATAATGAGACCCTAGTATCAATATTTGCCTCAAAACCTCAAGTTATGAAGTTGGAAATGGGCAAGGATCAGTGGTTTCATACCTTTGGCCACCACTGCACTTTCCTTGTGGTCAATGTGTGTTACCCCTATGCGTAACACCTTTTTGCCTTGAAATATAGGCTATTCCATTGCCACTTACCTTCATAGAATGAGCAATGCTCCTTGGGTAATGATATGTCTCTGTGGACTAAGAGAGATACTCGAGTTCTAAAGGTAAAAAAAATATTCCAGGGGATTCTTGAAGCTTAGCTTTGTGGCATCCTCATCTATAGACTTCTGGACCACTTGGGATCAAGATCCATCCTTATAGGGTCTACCATCCACCTCACCCATGAGATCCCTATCCTCCCATGGCTATAAATATTGGCTCACCCTCCATGGGTAAAGAGAGGAAGAACATGTTACAACATCAAAACTCTGGACAAATATAGCCAATACTTTGTGAGCATTAGGTAGACAAGTTTGAAGCTTTGGAGGTAAGGTTTTACTTGAGAAGAGACTTCTCAACACTATGGATTTTGGTTGTAATTTCTCTCTCTATTTCATTTATTCAAATAAAAGTTCCTTTCCATGAATGATATTGTGTATGAATCACTACTTTCATTGTTGAACTCCTTAGTCATCAACATAGGATCATATATTGAAATTGGTACTTTAATCTTGTGTGCTTTGTTGTGTGTTTTTGCAAGTTAATTTGTAGAGATCAAACACTCCAAAGGACAACCTATTACAGGTTGTGATAGGTAAAAGAGTTCATTCCAAAAATATATTTGATCTTAGGAGAAGTGCTTTTAGTTGTTGTGACTTCTTTGTTGTAGCTTTGAGTATTTCAGGCTAGGAAAGCAACTTCTGTCCGCAGAAGGTGCATATTTACGTTAACAGTACTAGGTTAACACATGGACTTGAGTGAATACTACCCATACTTCCTACACCCCCTTTAAGTTGAATGACGGGTCATGGAGAAATATTTATGAGATATAAATTAAGGAGTGGACATACCTAATTCAAAGTATAGTTATTTATAGCTAGAATAAGAGAGAGTGGGTTTCTAATGACCCAACTCATGAATGTTGCTTCCAAATTGCTCATCTGCTGAAGAAAATTGTCGCTCACATACTCATCCAATGGAGGAGGGCGTTGAAACATATACATGCCACAATATGCATCTATTGGTAGAGTGGTACTATTGAATTGTTCATCTAATGAAGGAGTATTAAAAGAAACACCATGCATAGAAATTAAGGATGTGGCCACCAAGATGCTCAACTAATCGAAAAAATTGTCATTGATATGTTCATTCAATGGAGGAGGAATGTTATACCCAAATCCTGTCACCACCATGTGATAAGACCTTTAACTCCCATGTTTTCCCTTAATCCCAGCACTTAGAGTGGAAACCTACTTTGTTTGTCAATTCTACATGAAAGAACTCAGCACCGCGCTTTCCCTGTGGCCCATGAGTGGTACCTTGCTTGCACTTCTTGTATCTTATTTTCCATAAGCGGTGCCACCGCCTATGGTTTTTTGTCCATAAGCGTTTCTCATCTAAACTGCTCTGTCATAAGAGAAGAAAAGTGGTACCCTGGGTAAAATGGGAAAAAGAGAAGTTTCTCGAGGCTTCTAGATAATGAGCCTCGTGTCCTCCCTTATCCCTATTATTATGGGTTAGTTGAGCTCGAGATCCCCCATGGTAGGATCTTAGAGCCACCTCATCCACAATTCTCTCAACTATTCCTATCCCTTGAGCCTTATAAATACAATCTCATGTCCATAGTTGAAGGGGAGAACTATAGAGGTATTGTTATGTTGTTGGATTGACCACTTAGCCCAAGCCATTGGAGAGCATAGAGATCGAAGTTGGAGCTTATGGGGATGAAGTGTTTGTCTCATGGAGATGCTTGTCGACACTAAGGCAACGGTTGTAAGCTTCTCCATACATCTTTAATACAAATTTGATTTTCGTCCCACACTACTATTGTTTTGATTTCACATGCACATGTTGTTAGATTCCTTAGTCACTAACATGGTTAAGTAGATGATTTTCTGGTAGCTTTGATGTGTTTTCATGTTTGATCTGTTTGCAAGTACACAGGTTCACTATCGAAGCAACATTCTAGGTGTCTACGACATTCAAGGAAGGTCTTCATCCTTTGTCGTTCACTCATTTGTTCTGGATCTGAACCATTCAGACCAGAGAAACAACTTCTGTCCGTAGAAGGTCAAATATTCCTGGTTACAAATCTAGTGACTCCATTGAGGAGCAATGCATATATCAGTTGATATGATCTTCCTCAGTTCTTGAACTCTTGTCCGAATCCAGGCTCCATCTCCAACTCTCTTCAGTCAGATTTGTCATCCGACTCAGTGAATTTTGGTTTGAAACTTTTAGATATGTTCAGATCTGAATTATTTCGACTTTTCATGCTCTTTTTTACTGTCAATCCATCAATTTTTGCCTTGATCTGATCAATTTTTGACTTGATCTTTCATTCTCCTTTGTGTTTTGGATATATTTAGGGAACCGCACTTATGCTGTTGGCAGGAAGCGGTGCCACCGCCTGAACCCTATTAGCAGTACGCAGTGCCATTGCCCGAGTCCTATTGTCCAGAAGTGGTGCTCATCCAGAACCGCTCTGTCAAGACCCCTCCAGCGCGGTGCCAGGTAGGCCCTGTTCCAAGACTAGTTTCTTCTCATTTTTTGCAAAAAATTGAGTTTGTTTGCTTTCAGCCCTGCACTGTTAGGCTTGTGTGTTAGAATCTAATGGTTATGGTTTGAAATTATATGGTAAAAGATTGGTTTGATTGAAAGATTCAAAAGCTAGATTAGGCTTGTTGATTTTTCATTTTCTTCAGTGCTTGTTGGTTGTGATTGTGAAAGGATTTCTTTTTTGAAAGCTTAGGTGTTAGTGAGATCTCTTTTTATTTCTGTTATATAGACTGAAAGAAAAACATTTAATTAGCATCTTGATTTCATTTTTGGTTTTCATAGAAGACTTCTTTTTGCTTGTTAAAAAAGAATTTTTTTGACTAAGATTAGATCATTATCATCATTGAGCATAAGACATTGGATATATGATTAGCTTCACAAGATTTTNCCACGAACGGTAAAGTGAAATATTTGCATATGCATACTGCATGGTTTTACTTTTTCTGTCAAAACTCCATGCATTCACCTAACCGTCCACTTTAAAATTAACGGTAGTTATAGGTTAAAATTTACATAGCAATTTTAGTGATAGGTTAGAGACGTGTTCGGGCGTCATTAAGCGTAGGAGTTGTTGTTACTCGTCTGCATTACATTTTGGGACTCACGCGGTTCTTCCACGTACTGTCGGTATATCGAATGGCCTTTCACGTACCCTTGAGGTATATAGAAAGGTACTGCATGTACTTGATTGTATATCGGAAGGCCCCTTGTGTACGGTTATGCATTAGACATCACTACTACCGATTTGAGCTCCAACGTACCTTGCGTATATCGAGAGACCCCACTAGGATACCTTATCCATCTGAGAAAAGCCCTTTGGCCGTCTTGCTTGGAGCCATACACCGAAAACAACATTTGGGGAGATTACTACGCATGTACCCTTGAGGTATATCGTGAGTGGCACCTTCATGACAATCCTAGTGAGAGACCTGACTATCTAAACTCCTCCTGTCATTTAAGTTTGCTTGTTTGGCCTATAGCTTGAGTAGGGAAATTTTTGGTGTGTTTTCTAGTTTTTGAGACCCTAGGCTAGATAGGAACTATACAAACTGGCTGAGCTAAGATAGTCCAGAAGAGTACGGGGCTTGCCACCTAATTTTATTCCTGTTTCAGGAGAAAATCCAATGGAAGCTATCGACCAAGGAGCCGCTACCACCTCCCAAGTGGGAGAGAATGTGGTTGCAGAAAGTGGAGGACCATATCCTTCACACTCGCCTCCCTTGGTCCAACAACCTTCTCGGGGTAATACTTCGTTCCATTCTCCCATGGAAGGTCATGTTGATGATACTACTCATTCGGATTATGGTCCTAATGCTCCATTTTGGGATACCTCTATAGGACAAGCCATTGCCTCATTTGGCACCCGTTTAAACTCTTCTAAAGAAGTTTCTCCAGATGAAGAAGAATGTAGATAATACCACGTAGCAATTATCCATGCATAGGAGATTGGAAATAAAATAGATGACATATTGGGCACACCACCATCACGTTCCACAGTTGTTCCTGTGGGATATCATTCACTTGCCGATTCTATGAGACCCATTGAACCAATTCTAGATCGCATGGTGACTCCATATAACCCAGGTCAAACTACCAACCCCACCACTTCCCATATTATGTCTATTCCCAATCCTCCCAGGTCTTCTGCACCTGGGGCTCAACATTCAATTCCTATTACGTCATTACCTTCTAGTGTCGGGGGGCAACCCCCGGAACGACCTACGTTATCTGGCACCGGAATTGTACCTAGTCAAGGAAAAACCTATGGTATAGAGCAATCTATAGTTTATGTCCCTCCCACCCACACTAATGTGGTTAACCCCCCATCTAGTTCAGGTCAGCCCTTGGGGGTACAACCTGTAACCAATCAAACCTCCTGGGGTTATGGTTACACATCAAATCAAATACTTATAGGAAACATTAATTATCCACCCAACCCTACAGGAATGCCTTATGCTGGAATTCCATATCCTAGTAATAGTTTCACGCCATGGGGGAAACCTAACTGGTCCTACATGCCAGCTATGGGGGGGATACCTATACATACTGCGGGAAGTGCCGGAGGACTGCCTTATAGAGGTCCTCCCCTTCAGGGGTCTAATGGTCATGGAGGGCCTGGTGGCTTTCCTCCTTATGGTTCTAGTGGTCCTGGTGGCTTTCCTCCTAATGGCCCTGGAGGGTCTGGTAGCCCTCCTCCTAGTGGTTTCGGAGGCTCTGGAGGTTTACTTCCTAGAGGTCCCAGAGGGTTTGGTGGTCCACCTCCTGGTGGTCCCAACGGCCCTGCTGGTCCTCCTCCCGGAGGCCCTGGTGGTCCTAACGGTCCTGATCCCAGAAATCAACCCCCTGCGGGCGGATTTTCCTCACAACAACCTATCTATCAGTATACTTACGGTCCTACTGGTAATTATATGCCATATCAATATTACCAGTATGTGCAACGTAATCGTCAGTTACCTTTCCTAGCAACTTTGGACTTGCTTGATTTGTCCAAGTTGATTAATGACCCCATTCGACATAACCCTTCGTGGCCTCCCATTCCGGTAAAGTTACCATCGGACATTCCAAAGTTCGATGGGAAGCAGGGATATGATCCAAAAAACCGTGTCATGACATTCCATCTGTGGTGTTCCTCAAACTCCCTTATGGATGATTCAATTCATTTACAACTCTTTCAGTGAACTTTGACTGGTACAACCACGAAATGGTACATTGAACTTTCGTAACATTCGTTTGTGGATTTTGGCTCATTGGAAACTGTATTTATTACGCACTTTCAGCTTCCTATTCGTTATGAAATGGGTACTAATCTCTTAAATTCTCTGCGACAGAACATCTTCACCCACATATCCGATCATATCCATGAGTGGAGAAAGCGGAGAAGACTTATTAAGGCTCCCATTCCGGATCAGTTATTAGCTGATTGGTTTACTAAATATTTGTTGCCTACGATTGCCCGAGATGTGGCTATGGGCAGTGTCGTTACTGAAGAGCAAGCCATTAGTCAAGCCCAGTATCTAGACTTGGTCTATTCCCAGTCTGCAACTTTGTATGACTTGATTCCTCAAGCTCCTCGCCCAAGCACCGATCCTGCAAAGCCACCAGCAGAAGTACCTGTTGATGGGATTGTTGGTTCAATCCAGTCCCCGTCAGCAAGAAAACCTGCCAAGCAACCCCAGACTGCCACCCCTACTCCTTCAAATCCCAAGGTTTCCGTCGAGGTCAATTCTATTCAGAGTATTCAAACCTCCGGCAATAATAAAAAGAAAGGTAAAAATAAAAATAAAAAACATGGAAGCCAACAGGAAAATCCAAAACCAACTATCAATGGCAACGATAAAGGAAAAAGAAAAGAAAAATATCCATGCCTGATATGCGGTGGTGACCATTTCACAAAAGAATGTCCCCGTCGAGACGAAATCACCCAATTTTTGAAAAGTAATCCCGCACCCGCAGTTCTCACGGATCCTTTTCCCTCTCAACAACAACTGATAGACCACATGTCTAATCAGGGAAACTCTAGTTCATCAAAGGAAATTCGCATGATGTCCTCGGATAGTTTGCAAACTCGAAGTCAAAATTACGACAAACCCGCAGACAAGAAAGAAGACCATTCTTCTTCAGGAAAAGCTCCCTCTACTGGTTCTCCCGAGTCCTCATCTATTGTCCCCCTAACCATCGAGAAGCCTACTCTCGAAATGCTTTTGCGTCCGCCCAAGAGTACTCTTAGGAAGGTTGTGTTTAACCCTAATGCCCGAGCTGCTCAATTTTATAATGTAGTTGAAGATCTCTCTTAGGCACCATGTGCAATGTCTACCTTAGAAGTGCTCCAAAGTTGTCCTACACAGCGCAAAAACCTATAAACTGCGTTAGGAGCTTTAGACCTGGACAATACTAATTTGATTCATTTCAATGTCGAGAACTATAAGTCTAGACTACCTCACAAACTTGCTTTCCAAATCATCATGAAAGTAGTTGGAAAGAAGGTCTTTAGGACTGTCTTAGACAAAGGAGCTTCAACTTCGGTTTTGTCCCTGTCTTGTTGGAAAGCTATCGGCTCTCCTGAGCTTGTAACATCACTTACGACTTTGAAAGCCTTTGATGGATGAGGTTTCCAGCCCCACGGTCTCATATCAGCCCTTATAGTCGAGCTTGGGGGAAAAAATATTTCTATTCAAGTAGAGGTAGTGAACGCCCCATTAGATTACAACCTCCTTCTAGGAAGAAATTGGTTTTATGCCATGACTGCTGTTGCTTCGACAGTATTTTGAACAGTCCAATTTCCACATATAGGGAGATTTGTTACCATTGACCAGCTTGATCTCTGTACGCTGGATGTTACTACTTCTACAGCTAATAACATCCCTATGTTATGCCAGTCCCCTCCTCCTTACCAGTCGATTGGGGTAGGCATGTTGAAGGATTCATCCCTTATGGGGATTTTCCCCTCCACTCCTCCTAACACAGACACAGTGACAGTAAATATGATTGCGTCATTTTATTGTGAGCCCAAGGGCAAACAAATTGTTGATTCCACATGAATAAATGTACAAGATCATTCAAACCCTTTCCGATGATCACACCGATGAACTTCATCTGGGGGCTTTGGATCCTTACCACTTGCCCTAATGGTTAGAACCATCTCTTCCTATTCTCGATTATCTCTCTGAGACTTTTCCTTCTGACGAGTCCATTATGGAGATCATGAATACGAATGAACCTATCTGAGAGGATCACCATCATAGATCCTCGTTCCTCCCCAACACCAGTTTGGAAGACCATGACTTTGCATCCCTGTTTTCCACTGATATTGTCAATGCACCTGAAAGTCCTATATTGTTGCAAGACATAGATTCTGAAGGAAACCTATGCAACATTACTCAGACAAATACAATTGACATATCAGCCAAGCATGGTACCATCGAGCATGATCATGTTGGGCAGAACTGCTTGACAGACGAATCTGAAGCGTACAAGGCACTTTTCAAAGAATTCCATGATATTTTTACCTGGTCTTATGAAGAAATTCCAGGGATAGACCCATCCACTGTGGTCCATGAAATTAAAACCTATCCCACAGCTAAACCTGTCAGGCAAAAACTGAGGCAAGTCCATCCACGAAAGGCTGCAACTATTAAAGCTGAAATAGAGAAAATTCTCAAAGCTGGGTTTATTTATCCTATACCCCTGATGGAATGGGTATCAAACGTTGTCCCTGTCAATAAAAAGCATGGCACCATTAGAGTCTGTATTGATTTTAGATATTTAAATAAATCTTGTCCCAAGGACAACTTTCCTACTCCACATATCGATCAAATTATCGACAACTGTGCCGGAAGTGTCATCTTCTCATTCATGGATGGATTTTCTGGCTATAATCAGATTGAGATATTACCCACCGATCAACACAAGATGACACATTTTCCCATGGGGAAACTTTGCATATAGGAAATTACCATTCGGCTTAAAAAATGATGGATCCACTTTCCAGCGTGCGATGTCCTATGCGTTTCACGATATTAAACATATTGTTGAAACGTACCTTGGTGACCTCCCTGCTCATTCACAGCGATGGGAGGACCACCCTGGTCATCTTAGAGATACTTTACTGAGATGTCGTCATTATAATATACGGCTCAATCCACATAAATATGTTTTCTGCATTAAGACGAGATTTCTGTTAGGTTTTGTGGTCTCTAAGGATGGAATTTGGATAGACCCTTTGAAAATTGCCGCCATTTGAGCTCTACCAGCCCCAACCAATCTTCTTGAACTCCAAAGTTTGCAAGGGAAGGCAAACTTCCTCCGTCGTTTCGTGTGCAATTTTGTAGAGAAAACACACGGTTATATGCGTCTCCTTAAGAAGGACACTCCGTTCTTCTGGGATGACCAAGCCCAATGCACCTTTGATAATCTCAAACATGCTCTGACTCATTCACCTGTGATACACCCCCCGGATTATTCAAAGGAATTTCTCTTATACATTGCTGCCTCCACTACTACCATTGCTATGGTTTTGGTGCAGGAAAATCTTGACGGTCAGGAGCACGTGATTTACTATGCTGGTAAGAATCTTATGGATTATGAAACCCGATATTCACTCGTGGAGAAGTTAGCATTGGCCATGGTCATTGCTGTACAAAAAATTCGTCACTACATTTTGCTCCGCACAACCACTGTATTGGCAGACCAGAACCCTATGTATTACATCTTGACTCGTCAGGTGCTCGGGGGAAAGTACTCTTGATGGATAGTCATACTACAGGAGTTTGATCTGGAATTCGCCAAAGCCACATCAAAGAAATCCTTGGTCTTTGCCGAGCTCATGTGTGATCTTCCCTATGCTTCGATGGAATCTGAGCCCAGTGATTCATTTCCGGATGAATTCCTGTTCCTGATAAGCACTACTGATCCATGGTATGGAGATTTGCTTATTTATCTCCAAACACAAAGATTTCAGCCAAATCTATCTCGTGACGATCACCACCGTATCCATCACCATGCAAAATACTACCTCATCCTGAATGACACCTTGTATAGACATGGGATTGATTCTATTCTCCGACGATGCCTCGCCCATGAGGAGGCTGAACAAGTGTTGAATGATTGCCACTCTGGAGCATGTGGCGGTCATTTATCTGGGATGGCTACAGCTCAAAAAGTCCTTCATGCTGGCTATTTCTGGCCTTCAGTCTTTAAAGATTGTCACGAGGCTGTTAAGAAATGCCCACCTTGTCAACATTTTTATCCCGAAAAGCACACTCATCCTGCTCCGCTACACCTTGTCATTGTCGTTGGCCCATTTTCCAAATCGGGGATTGATTATATGCATTGTAAGCCTACCTCTGTCGGGGGGCATAGTTACATCATCGTAGCCGTTGACTATTTTACAAAGTGGGCTGAGGCCATGCCTACATATGCAGAAGATGGTAAGACTACCACTCTCTTCCTGTTCAATCATGTCATAGCTAGATTCAGAGTTCTGCAGTCCATAGTTACTGATCACAAATCACATTTCCATAATCAAATGATGGAGGAACTAAGTGCCAAGCTAGGTTTTCGCCATGAAAACTCTACGCCATATTATCTGCAAGCTAATGGTCAGGTAGAGGCCATTAACAAAGTTTTGAAAACTATGCTTTGTCGGATGGTTGGAGACCATAAATCCAACTGGAACCATATCCTTTTCTGTGCTCTTTGGGCTTATAGGACTTCGGTGAAAACAACTACTGGTTTCACACCTTTCCAGCTTGTCTATGGACCCGAAGTTGTCTTACCGATCCAATGTCAGATTCCATCCTTAAAACTTGCCGTCAAACTTCTCCCAGACACTTCTCTAGAGGAAGCGAGATTTTTGTACTTGAATAACGTTGACGAAACTAGGAGAGATGCTGCCTTGGCTAATGAGGCACATGAGAAACGCGTCAAGGCACAGTATGATAAATCTGTCCAGCCTAATGCCTTTAATGAGGGTGACCTAGTTTTGACTTATGATAAGAGATATGACAAACTAAGGAAATGAAAGTTCTAGTCCATGTGGTATAGTCCTTTCGTCATTTCTAAAGTTTTAGAGAAAGGGGCCTACGATCTCATAGACTATGATGGAATCCCTTTAGGGAAACCTCGCAATGGGTTGTACCTGAAGAGGTACTATGCCTAGATCTCTCTTGGATAGTATCTTGTATATATGTATATTGCTTGACTTTTAGTGTACTTTGAGTATTTTCAATATGGTTTTGAGTTTAGTGTCTGTATCTATTTATACCATGTTTTGGTCATGCAGAGCAGATGGCTTTCTACGGCTTCGCTGATGGTGCTTGCCGCCACACCTTGAATCTTTCCTCAGCTGCTTGGGTTCTCTATTCCCCAGCTTATGATTTGGTCAGTTCAGGAGCAGGGTGTATTGGCCCCGCTACCAAAAATATTACCGAGTATTGAGCAGTCATAGGTCTTCTGACTGAAGCTGCCTCCCAGGATGTTCGCAATTTGGTAGTCTTGATGGACTCACAGCTTGTGGTTTGACATCTAAACCATGTTGATACCATTAGGAATCATGTGCTTCTCCACCTCTTTCAGAGGGTACACTTGCTAGAAAGGTCATTTGAAACCATCACCTATAGGAATATCCCTAGGGAACATAATATAGTTGCTGACTCATTAGCTAATTACATCCTAGATTGGCATATTGCCCATTCATGACATGAAAATGAAACATGATTCATTGTAAATAAACAATTAAAGACACATAAAACTCATGTAAAACTCATTCACCATTTGAGACATATAAACACCAGGTAAAATCCTATATATATATATATATATGAACATGTTTACAAAAAAAAAAGGTCATGAGACCTCATCTGAAGCACGTAGGCTTTCAGGTAAAAATCACCATACAAAATTCTGAAGCTATCAGCTTTTAGTGGATACATCATGCATACATCGTCTAGTGATGCTCTTGGTAACACATCACTGCTTGGGATACTCTACATAGCAGTCTACTAAACCGACTCAGTACTCCCTCTATAGGCCTCTGATACCTCAGAGGGATGTCATCAATGGAAGCGTCAGGGATGTCTAAGGTCAACCTCTCCAGGTTTTCCTCTAACTCCTCGGTCACATCGTCACCCTGCGGTACGAAATGGGCCTCAACTCATCTATCCAATGGGGAAGCTCCCCCAGGTCGTGTTGCTCCAACGTCTGCATGATAACGTTCAAATATTGTTACTTAACATAAAAAAAAATTAAAACATCAAAAAACATAAAAAAAACTATTTCCATTTTAGGGTTTTGCTTCTTACCGAGGTCACCCCACTGTCCACCAGGTGGGAGCGGTAGGTCAGGGTCACCACTGAAGTCAGTACCTGCATATGCATAATCCTCCACCATGAGGATCTGATCTCTCAGCCATCGAAAGAATGGGTCACCAAACTTCACCTTCCCCCTGCCCGCTCCAGTACAAGCCATAATCCGGACCCACCTCTGTATGTGAGGATCCCGCACTCTCAGCTCTGTAAAGACCACTTGTGGTCTCATCTGTGGTACCCGCTCGAAGAAGAAGTAGGCTAGAATGGAACCAAAATCAAACTTCTTTAGTTCCCCTTGCCGACACTTGGTCAGCTGATCCTTGAATATCGGAAGCAGGGCTTCCGCCCAGTTAAAGACTGTAGGCACCATGGCTTCTATGGCATAGAGCATATGTTCTCTAGAAGCCTGGTGCACCCCTTGGATTCCCACCACTCTTTGCATGGTAAACAATATAGTCCATAGAGGTCCATCCATCACTGCCTTTATGGGGATTTTCTTCCCCGATGTCCCTATCCCAGGAATACAGTGACAGTCTATCAACTCCTGTGTAGTGATGTCCCCTCCGTGGGAACCATTCAGCAAGATGGGAGCACCCCGTCTCGAAAGGCCTGTCAGGAAGTAGATGTCCTCTACCTCAACTATTAGAATATGAGCACCAACCTTGAAATGTTGTTGCTCCGGATTCCACATCTGGAGTATATGCTCTTGCAATCGCTCATGCGATACCATAATGGGCGTGCAGAAGAATTTTAGGAGTCCGTAGTCTCTCAATGTGGCTATGCAACCCGCATTCCTTTCGGCAAAGGCGTCATCATTATCATGCTATCTCTCTTTCCATATGACCATTTTTTATCAGCTAGAACCTGCCAAAAATAATCACAAGACCCATTAGAATCATTCTTAATCATTCAAATCAAGTAAAATGACCTAGTTTTGCTTGTGTGATTATTTTTACATTTTCACGGCCGACATCGCCTGTGCCCCGTTGAAGACAGGCGGTGGCACCACTTGTGCGCTTTGTTTTCGGCGCGGTTCTAGCGAGGTACCGCGTATCTCGCAAGGGATAGGCGTGGTGCCCGCTCCCATGATTTTAGGGCTTGCCATACAAGCTCAAAACACCATCAAAAGTCAAAATTAAATGCATAATATGAAAGAGTAGGGTCTAGGTTATTACCTGGAACTGACGGCGCTCGAATCCGACGGTGGAAACTCCCGATATTAGCGACTGGAGATCTGGCTAGGAAAGTGCTCCAAATGCTCTCCACTATGGGTAAATAGTAAAATGATTTGATTTTTCACTATTTACATTACTTTTATACACATTTTTAGGTTTGACATGCTATAGTTTTGGTTTAAAATCATTTATTTCTCAAAATCTATCAGTCGTAATCCCTTAATGTTAGTCATTGGTGCATTTAACACTTGTTTTTGAGTTGTTGCAGGATAGAAGAACGGTAGCAGTGAGGTTTTGGGAGTTTGTTTTTGGCTTTTTTGTACTACTATAAAACGAAAAAAGCCGTTGAGCGTTTATTGCGACACTTTGGTCACACTCTCTAAACTTAGTATCAAAGGTCCGAGTCTGTTTCTGATTCTTTTCAGGCTCGTAAAATCTTTCATTGTGAAAAGAGACTTAATGGAGTCTTCTTTAAACTCTTTTCAGGCTCCTTAAATATGAAAATATTTTCGGGTGATCTTGTCTTCTTCATGCTCATTAAAGCATTTGAAGAGTCATCTCTCTGACGATAGGTTATCCCTTTTTCGGTTCGGATAGACTATTTACGAAAAAGGAACACTCCATCCAATCATGACTGGAAGAGTTCTCTAAGGTATTATTTTACACTTTTTCGGGTCTTAGTGACTAAATCATACGAAAAAGGACCCTTTGGAGTCTTCTTCCGTGGTCGTTCAGACTCTCTAAACATGAACGATACAGAGTTTTCTTTCACTGGACTCATTAAATTAAACATTGAGAGACCTGTTTTTGGGAACAAACCCCTCCTCTCTCAGGTTCGTAAAACATATGAGTTTGGACTTGTCTTCAGACGAGCTATACCGAGTGTTTGTTACCTCTTTGAACTCATAAAACCGAAAAGAGGAACTCATCGATCATGACGAGGGAAATGGGAAGGGAATTATGTTGCATATTAATGGCAGTAGTTTGTCATTACCTTTGAACATGGCACTTGTCTGCATATCATTTAAGTCAATTGGGTATTCATCTGATCTTTGTGACGATCCACTTTCATGAGTCATATCACTCCTTTGAGTCTTTCAAAAGAATGCATTGTCCACTGTCGCATTGTGTGTTTGTCTCGTTTAGTCATGCTGCCAAGTATTTTGTTGTGTTGCCCGATGTTTAAAGGAAAGTTGAAGAAGTTTACCTCTGCAGTCAAAACAGTCTGTGTGTCAGTACTTTTGAGTCAGTCTTATGGTTACTACATTCACATCATTCCAGAACTATGTTCCGAGTTTCATGTCGTCGATGTGGGACTCATCATGGCCCTCCTTCAACGAGACTATCCCCGTCGACATCAGCTCATCATCCGAGAAATAGTCTTAGAAATGAAAGCTTAGTAGCTTGAGATCTATATGCCTTAATGACAGATCCTCTCGCTCTCGACATAGGTTCACATCATTGACCTTTGATTGATAGAATCAACTGGGTGTTCGACATCAAGACATCTATTCACACTCAGTAGATTGTACTAGGGTACCTTAGGAATCATTGACATCAATGGTGATCTCCCTCGCACTTGTTAACGGTTCACATCATTGGCCGGTAATCAAGTGGTTTCTACCATGTTTGACTTCAGATCATTGTAATCACATGGATAGAATTGTACTTTGTGGAAGACGAGATGAAGACCCTGGGTATTTGTTTACTGCTCATTGCTTTCCCCAGGTTGCAATGGATTTTTGTATATCTAGCATGGAGCCACATTTGCATGGTCGTGGCTATGCTCAAATTTGCGTCTGTATGACATAGATTTTACATTGTATGTCTGGTAGATATGTCCAAGTTTGATTCCTCTATCACATGGATCTACACTGTATTCTAGCAGCCATGCTTGTTTATTCCTCCCATGGATATGCCTTATATTGGTTTGCAGCCATGATTTGGTTACATGTGTCTATGAGTCAAAATATTGATTCCTACTGGACGACATGCTCCGATTGAGCTAACATTTTCACCTTGAAGTGACAACTTGTTCTCTCAAAGCTCTCACTTATCGTATCCCTCTAAGTCTCATGCTTTGGGGGGCATTTTGTTATACCCAAATCCTGTCACCACCATGTGATAAGACCTTTAAATCCCATGTTTGCCCTTAATCCCAACACTTAGAGTGGAAACCTACTCTGTTTGTCAATTCTACATGAAAAAACTCAGCATTGCGCTTTCCCTATGGCCTATGAGCGGTACCTTGCTCACACCACCTGTATCCTGTTTTCCATAAGCGGTGCCACTGCCTATGGTATTTGGTCCATAAGCATTTCTCATCTAAACCGCTCTGTGATAAGAGAAGAAAAGCGGTACCCTGGGTAAAATGGGAAAAAGATAAGTTTCTCGAGGCTTCTAGATCATGAGCCTCGTGTCCTCCCTTATCCCTATCATTATGGGTCAGTTTAGCTCGAGATCCCCCATGGTAGGATCTTAGAGCCACCTCACCCACAATTCTCTCAACTATTCCTATCCATTGAGCCTTATAAATACAAGCTCATGTCCATAGTTGAAGGGGAGAACTATAAAGGTTTGTTATGCTTTTGGATTGACCACTTAGCCCAAGCCATTGGAGAGCATAGAGAGAAAAGTTGGAGCTTATGGGGATGAAGTGTTTGTCTCATGGAGATGATTGTCGAAACTAAGGCAATTATTGTAAGCTTCTCCATACATCTTTAATGCAAAGCTGATTTCCGTCCCACATTACTGTTGTTTTGATTTCACATGTACATGTTGTTAGATTCCTTAGTCACTAACATGGATAAGTAGATGATTTTCTGGTAGCTTTGATGTGTTTGCATGTTTGATCTGTTTGCAGGTACACAGGTTCACTATCGAAGCAACATTCCAGGTGTCTACGACATTCAGGGAAGGTCTTCATCCATTGTCGTTCACTCATTTGTTCTGAATCTCAACCATTCAGACCAGAGGAACAACTTCTGTCCGCAGAAGGTGAAATATTCCTGGTTACAAGGAAGGAATAAATATCCATACCATATTTCTCATCCACTAGTAGAGTGGTACCATTGAACTGTCCATATGAATAGGTGTTAAAAGAGACATCATGTATAAGAATGATTAATACAACCATTCGTTGTATGTAACAATAAAATAATAATAAATTAATATTAAATATAATTAATATGAATTTATTATTAGTAAAGAATAGTTAAAGTAAATATTCATTCCCTTTGGTGAAAAGGTGCAAGACATGCTTATATAAGCCCAAGAAATTGTAATTATTAATCATCTTATACATTTATCAATTATTCTTACTTATACATTTATGTATTACTTATTCTATCTACATTTGGTTTTTACCTAATAATGGATTTTACCATTTCAGTGGCATCAAAGCCCACTCATGGGAATCTCTACTTCGAATTTTGGCTAAATTCAGTTCTTGTCTGAAATTTCTTGGGTTTCCCTAGAATTAGGTCTTTGACCACCTTATCCTGTAAAAAAAAAATTATTACTTCCATCCCCCATCCATCTGGTTCCCATCTTTGCGTTCCCCCTTTCCACTTGCACCCACACATCTATAATCTTATCTCTGCACTGCAGTCCCCTCTGCATCACATGCGCACAACTTCCTACTCCCCACTCCATCCTCCTTGCACATGCACCTCCTCTGCTCCCCACTACCTCCTCCCCGCACTTGTGCCTTCTTTGCTTCTATGTCCTCCTCCCTCACTATGCCCCGCATCCGTTACACAACCCCCCTATACTCCTCTCCCACTCCTACTCACTCCATTTCCCCTAGCATCACCTACCATTTTGACTCTCGCCAACCCCCAGTCCCTTCTCCCTTCCACACAAATCTCCCTACATGCCTGCACTCGCCATTTTCCCATGTGCTCCACCTCAGTTCAACCCTTCCTCCTTCTGCGTGTATCTCCACGCTGCCACCACCACACTCGCGTTCTTTTGCCACCTTCTCCCCTGTACCTTCCTCTCTCATCCCCCACGCCTGTTTCCGTCGTCCTTCCTCCTCGTTGTCACCATTTCCATTGCCAGCCTTGCCCAACAGTTAACGAGGCCAAAATAATTACTATTATTATTAATTAAAAAAATTATATATATATATATATATATATATATATATATATATATGTATGTATGTATGTATGTATGTATGTATGTATGTATGTATGTATGTGTGTGTGTGTGTATGTTATTATAACCTTTTATAAAATTTAAAATTAAAAAGTTATAATATTTTATTTTTGAGAAAAAAAGTATTATTATTTTTAATAAATAATAATAATTATTTGACGATTATATATATATATATTATAAAAAAAATCAAAATCAATTACTCAATAATTGTATTAATTACAACAGTAAAGAAGAACAAATCAAAATCAGGAAAGAAGACAACCAAAATGGAAGAGGCAGATTTTACTAAAGAAGAAAGAAGATTTCTCAAGGTTCTGACGAAAGTGCCTATGGCGATGCTAAAAGTTTATGGGATATTTAATGAAAGTCCAATTGCCATCGCTATTTCTCCAGCCAACAAGAAATTTTTTATAAACATTGATGTCGCAAATCAAGTACAAGTTCAAGAATCAATGAAGAATGAGTCAAACGAAGATCAAATAGAATTACCATTACAAATCGATGATTATCATTTTTCAGCTCAATTCATCGTCACAGCTATAGTCGACTAACTCATCAATTTAATGTTGGGTTATAGCTGGTTGGAAACACTAGGAACATTCTCCATCAATACAAAAAAGAAGTGCATTACTTTCTTCCATGAGAAGAATAAAACAACGCTACAAGACTTCTCAATGATAGTCCCTTTATCACAAACTACAGACGAAGAATCAACTAATGGACGATATGAATAATTATAAGAAGAAATAAAGCTTTTAAACAAACTCATCATGGACAAAGATAATGAGTTGGACTAGAGAAAGCGAGAAAATCAAGAATTCTTGTTATGTCAACATCAACATTAGAAGGAAAAACTCCAGCAACAGTATGATGACATTAAGAATACACATAAGTTGGAAATTACAAAAATCAACAATGTGTTATCAAGCAATACTGAAGAACTTTTTCGACTACGAAATCATAAAAAAACATTAATTATGAAGATTAAAAAATTGAAACAAAGTTGCAAGAAGGAACAATCCAATGAAGACCTCGAAGGAAGAATTCTAGAAAAGAAAGAAGAAAACCAACACCCAAAGAATCCTAATCAAGAACTAGAGGAACAAATTGAGAAGTTAAAAGAGGACAAAAATTCACAAGATGAAAGGTTTGAGAAGATTCAAAGTAAAAACAATCTACTGGGAAAAAAAGTAGCGCAAATCCAAAAATAAGCATCTAGACTCTTCGAAAAACAAAGTCAAGTTGAGAAATTAAATTCAGTCATCATCACAGATAAAAAAGAAGTCAATACAACAGAAGAAAAAACAACAAAAACTCCTTATCGACACCCCAATTATAAACATCCTTTTGACCAACGACAGGTTAAAAATGAACACACATAGAGGAGAGATGATGTCTGATGAGCAAGAACATCAAATCAAAATACAAAACAACAAACAAGAAGACCCACCCCACAAAGTGATCAAATAGCTTCAATAAAAATATATTTGGGATGGACCACATCAGAGACGATGCGGTAGTTCTTCTGGGGAATTTGTAACTCATATCACCTCGTTTCATCAAATGTCACAATGACTAAAAACAAAAGATCGAGATATAACATTACAAGTAAAAAATTAGACGTAATCATTGTCGTCAAATAAGCTTTGAGGACAAAGCTTCCCTTAAGGGGAAGGCAATGTGACAATAAAATAATAATAAATTAATATTAAATATAATTAATATTAATTTATTATTAGTAAAGAATAGTTAACGTCAATAGTCATGCCCTTTAGTTAAAGGTGCAAGACATGCTTATATAAGCCTAGGCAATTGTAATTATTAATCATCTTACACATTAATCAATTATTCTTACTTATGGGTGAAAATGCGAAGTTGGGAAACAATTGTATGACAAACAGAGTGAAAAAGAAGAAGCCGTGCAGATGAAAACACGAAAAAAATTCAACCTCAAACTCTAGGCCGAGAGTTTGTGAGAGTTCAAACTCTCGGCCGAGAGTTTAATAAAACTCTAGGATGAGGGTTTTTACCAATAACCACGCTGTATTTAAAAAAACAAACTCTCGGATGAGAGTTTGAACTAAACTCTCGGCCGAGAGTTTGGAGATATTTTTTCGGCCGAGAGTTCATGGTCAACAAAACCTGCGAAAATATCTGGCATCTTTTTGGAACCTGCAACTTCAGCAAGCCCAACCCCCTACAAATTTTAAAGATTATTTGTCGGACTTGGTAGCAATGGATTCATCTCTGAATCTAGTTTCCAATGATATAAAAATTGTTTCATTTCAATTTCAATTTCTATTTATTAATAATTTTTTTCTAAACCTTATCCCTTAAGAATTTTGTTATTCTGAAAATCACCCAAAATGAAAATTCAATATCATAACAAAGACAACACCAAAAAATTTGAAATTTTAATAGAGATCGTAATTGACTTGTCCTCTTCAAAAGGGTACTTTTAGTTTTTCCAATAAGTGTCACACTAAAAAGAAAATTGAATCTCACCAACATGTGTCGATAATGCACCATGTTTTGAACTTATGTTGTTTCGATAAATAATAAAAAATAGTTCTAAAGTCCGAAAAACCTCAAGATATAGTCCATGCACAAGTTCAATCTGTGTAGATTATGAGTATACATTTTGTTTCCCTAAAATGAATAACTATCTCTAAGAAAAATGGAGGGCACACAGGTCACTCATTATTCATACTTAAAATTTTAAAGTATATGTCATTGGTGCCCTTCAAATTTTCCCCACTATATGTTGATAATTTTAAAAAAAAATGAGTACGTAGCTAGTTCAATTATCTAAAATTTTTGTGTTTACTTCAAGGTGAAATTCCTAAGGGAGATATCATTTTGAAGGGGTTGAAGTTGAAAAACATAAAATTTTGCAGTTTGTTTTGTCAAAAAATAAGCAAAATTGTTTCCCAGCTTCATGTTTTCACCCTTATCCATTTATGGATTACTTATTCTATCCACATTGGGTTTTTACCTAAAAAGCAAATTTTTACCGTTTCATTGTAATGTCCCTACTTGGAATTTTGGAGAAAAGTGCAATTTAGGCAATTTTTGAGCTTAACTAGTCTTTCTAGGTTTGTTTCCCAACACCACCGAACCTTTCCAAATTTATTGTGGAGGGATCCTATGGGATTTAAATAATCCTAACATATACACTACTATATATGGCTCAAAAGTCCCATGACAGTTTACCATGAATAAGTTAAAATCATTTTTTTTGTGAAAAAACAGTTTAAAATTTTGGAAAACAATGAAAATGTCCCCAACGATCGTCGCTATAGCGACACATAGTCCATAACGTTGCTATAGCGATGGACGTTCATTGCTATAGCGACGCATATTACATTCATCTCTATTATATTTTTGGGGAAATTTGCTTAATGAAACTTCAGGAGGGAATTGACGGGCAATATTGATTTGAAATTCGAGGCCTTGTGAATTATGTCAAAATGGGTTAGGTTCGATGCCGACGAGTGTCGTGCACATATTAATGCAATCATCCAAAGAGGATACCGAGTGAGTACCTGGACCAAAATGGTACAATGATCCAGTCATATGCATAGCCATGGAAGTACGTGAGGCAGAAGAAATTTGGATTCGTTATTCATATCTAATAGGACCCTGCAGATCCATGAGGGAAGACATCATGAAATCCATTAACCAGCACCCGGGCTCCCTTCTCCACCCAACCATAGCTTCACCAATTGTTACCCATTTGACCAGCCCTCGAAGAAATGCAGAAGGCTCGTTCATACTCAGATCTGGAGCAAATAGATCATAGGTAGTTCAGTTATCCTCTACGAGTTTATAGCATTCCCCTTTATCCTCCTGCTGATGATTCCTTTTCACATCAAATTGGGAAATGCAGGCTAGGTTTGTATTTGGTTGGTGGATTCACTACAATTTGGGTGCCTCAGCTGTGGATGTTGGGTCCAGGAAATGATACCCCCTTTCATAATGGAAGTATACATAATTTTTCCTTTAATTTCATTCTCTTGTTGGACCTCTTACCCAGGAAGGACTTTGTCTCTAACGTTGATTATCTGAAAAATTTCTCCAAAGATAGAAATCTTGAAAATTACAGGAAGCTTGATGAAAATGCCCCTCAAAATTAGTTCTATGTTCCATCTTCACTTTATTTAAGGCGTGATGTGCTGCCAATTTCCCTACCGTTGAAGTTTAGAGATATCAGTTCGCACCATGGTTTACATTCATTAGTAGAGGAATTTATTTATCCCACAACTAATAAGGGTTTTTAGACATGGGTCGAAGCTTTTGATGGATGTGGTGGGCGGCCTGAGTTGGGTTGAAGCTTTTGATTGATGTGGTGGGCGACCTGAGTTGGAGGACGAGGAGATGATTATGATTTTGGTGAGGGATGAGAAAATTAAAACTATAGGGATTGAGAAAGATCTTATTTATCTTCACAAGTTGTTTGGATAAGAGATCGCAGACCATGTGATTGTTGACATTAGAAAAGGTCAATAAAGCTAGCAAAATCAGAAGGTATCTTGAGTTGTGCACCCATTATTGATTTTTATGTTTAGGTGGGTACCGTTAGATTTCTATCACCCCCCTTCATATACAAGATCTTTTTCTCCCATTTCCTTAGATTTTCTGTCTTTTAGGTCTTGGATTCATTATATTTGGTCTCATCAATCTATAATTAATATTTTAATACAATTATTGTGCTACTGCTCTATTTCTGTTTTCATTCAAGGAGGGGACGCCGAAATAAAGTTTGATATTATTGTAATTTGTGTTTGTTGTTCTACCCATTATATCCTCGAATTCCTACTTTCCTCTGCCTATTAATTTATTCAAAGATTACTAAATTAGCGTTATACTTCACTAGCCTCTCTTCTTCCTTTTTCAAGTAAAGTAAAATAAACTCACCAAAACGTTTTGGACTTTAGAGTTTCTCTACATGTCTGTCATGTTTATTTCAAGTCCTGGGATGGATCAAGGTGCAATAGCTAGATGGATATGTGCTTGTGGTCTTAATGCATATAACCCTCTTCTGCAGCCTTGAGCAAGCCATGTTACAATTAAAAAAAATCAATCTTGATATTCCTAGCACAAACATCCTCTCATGTTATCAGTTGGCTCTAATGCTATCATTTACATGTTTTGGTTCATTTCAATGGACAACAATGTGGAGCCTGTGAGGCTCAAAACAACAAATTTTAATAGAAACTATTTTGGGGTATTAAAAATCAATCTTGCACTTGAGACTAGGTCATCATGGTATATGGGATTCAAAGAATGATCAATATGGATTTACAATGGAAAAAACTCGGTTTTCTGAGAAACTTCAAAATTCAAAATCCCAAATTTTTTAGGAAGGTTGAAGTTAATACAGAGGGCACATCATGTAAGAGTGCCAAAGGTATGTAATTGGCAGGTTTAATTTAGTATCCAGTTAGGGGAAGTTCCCTTGGTATTTGTATGACATCAAATCAAGAGGAAAATTTGGACATTCTAATTATATTTCCTTGAAAATCTTATATGGAGATGATACTCATGCACGATTAAGATATTTTGCTTCTTTGCTTTGTATGTTGAATTGAATTTATTTAGCTTTGGATAATAGATCAAGGGAATTTTCATGAATTGTAAACTCTAGGTTATCACAAGGATAAAGGAGTTGTTGATTGATAAATGAAGGGGTTATGTTTGATTGAAATATTACTAGAACATACAGTAATTTAATATTTATAAGAATTTTGATAATATGGCTTATTTTGGAGTGAATCCAAATTGCTACACCTAATTATGATTCAGAATGTGTATTTGGCCATCTTTGACAAGATTTCTCTACAATTCATTCAGCAACTACTCTCTTTATTTCCTTGCATTTTCCCCATTTAAATCCAACCGTATTCTAGTGATGGAATATATAATTTAATTGCACAATTCTTTCAGCTACTATCTCAGAACTCTTAAATGTCCTAGACGACAATTGCAAAATATCATTTCTTATATTTTCACAACATTTTCATGATAGTGGAGATGATGCTTTGATGCTATATCAATCCCTACAGGCATGTTATGGTAAGGGAAAAACCAATATACCAATGCACCATATCCCTCCTAGTCTTAAATATTTTAGCACGCAGGCATCACTGAAAATTTTAAACTACATCCATTTATAGAGTTTATGAATCCCTCTCCTTGAATCTATAAATTCTATCGCTTACATCCATCAATCACTATTTCTTTGCGGACTCTAGGATCACTCCAAATGGATCCCTCTATCTATTTATGCTCTATTCCATGTTCCGTATATATATATGGATGAGGGATGGATAGTATTTCCAGTTTTGGTCCAGGCATATCTGTTTGTCTCCTCCTATAGTACACGTGCCATCATTTGTCTCTCAGTAGGATAGCTATGAACAAGATTTGAGGTTAGTTTTCATTGTATGATATCATAGACTCACCACATAATTTAAACATACAAGGAAATAAGGCCCACTTGACAAATATTGTTGAGGAAATTTTATGCTTGAACACATCTAAGAGGCTTTAAAGTGGGTTAACAAATGGTTGTCCTGTCACTATCTAGGGAGAAATAGAGGTTGGGATCTCCCTTTTAATCCCATTTAACTGTGGAAATTATAGGACCAATGCACCTCTAAAATTGCACGCTTTCAAGCTAGAATAATGAGAAAGAAATAGTTTTTTAGTTGGCAGATTCATGGTACTTTTACAAAGGGCATAACTGAACTACACGACTTTAGAAAATATAAAGGGCCTCCTAGCTTCTAAATTTAGCTCAACTTACCTTGAAATAAAATATCAATAAGTGGATGCTAGATCCACTTTTCTCTCCAATAACCAATAATAAAAGTAAAACACATTTAGCAACTTCTAGATCCATGCTTCAAGGGCCACTAAAAGCCTCCTCAAAACTGGCTTCTCCTCATTAAAGGGAGAAAATTGCATACAAAAGGGTTTGAATGCTTTCTTGCCACCACTTGTCACTTTCCAATTTATAGTGTTCCCTTGAGTCATGGTATTTGATCTTATCTTTGGAGAGAAAATGCTATTGACTTATGAAGGGAGTTCCTCCTCTTTTCTTTGTAAATCATGCCAATAATCGATTAGATGATTTATCATGCCTCCAAGTATGCGAGAATACCTTGAACCATGTGAAATATCTCATGATATCCCTCCAAATTTCCTCTTGAGTGGGGCGTCTTTATTTTACGGGATAGATCCATGCTTCCTCCAAAAATAACTATATTAAAATATATAGAGAGGCCCCTTCAAGTTGGATTATCCTCATAATAGGTCTTCTTAGCCTTGGGGAATGTGCTAGCTGCCGGTTATCTTTTCTTAGCCTAGGAGTTCCACATATAAAGAATCTACACCTTGACATTTCATTTTTCACCATGAAACAAGCATTGGAGGCTTCCCTAAGTGGAGAGTTCTTCATTGATGCATGTGCTTCTTAAATATTGCATAAATCCTTCTGAATGGTCTAGGAACAATGATTTCCTAGAGGACGGGCATTTCTTCTTAGCTTGATGGGTTCCTATCTCCCCCCAAATGACCCAAATGACCTTTGTAATAGAAATACAAGTGGTGTTAAGATTTAATATCAAATAGTTGGAGATATTCCTTGCAAACTGCATGGAGTGAGCTCAAATAGTACATTTGAATCTTGTTATGAATGAACCAGATATATGCATAAAGCCACAGTCATTTTTTCATTTAAAATATGAATAGGTCCTTGAGGTGCAATTGAACCACAAAATATTCATTAACAAGAAACCCAATGGACTAATCTAAACAACGACTGATATCATTATACAAAAGACAAAAAAAAATTGAAATATGAGAAGAATTCAAATCTGCTGCTTATTCTCCTTAACCCATAATCCTTGCAAGTTGAGAATTGTGTCGATAATTAAGATTTCAATTCTAGTCATAGAATTCTTCCACTCTAAAAGTTTATATGTGTCATCATTAGATCTTGAATGCCCCTCCATTATCTAATAGTGCTACTTGGTTATGCCTTTGTCATTATGAAATGTCTTGGAGACTCTCCTTTTTGGCATGTTAGGTCATCAACCAAAGTATCTCACCATGAAAGTATGCACATAACTATCGAAACAAGGAAAATGATTCTAGATTAAGTCCCTTTTCTTAACCTTATCTCCCTAGAAAAAGCGTCGTATTCCTCCAAGGTAGCATTCCCATAAATCCACAATCAATATTTAATGATGTTGGTTTCTGTTCTCTACAAGCTTTGTTGTGTTGGTTGATATATCAAAAGATAGAGCTCCTAATCTAATTTGTGGGTTGCTATAAGCCTGGAATTATCCAAGTGCAAGTAACATTCTCATGGATCTGTGCTGACAATTTCCATGTATTTTTAACAGTTCCTTCAGCTATTGCATCCCTAATGATTGCATCTCATATAATACTGCCCTTGCCAAACTATGAAATTCTTGAACTTCCTCTTGCTCTCCAACCAAGTAATTTGGAGGTAAACAGGATGATCACTTTGGTCAATGATTCTCTTATACATCATATGAAAAAACATACTTCTATAAACACTATAATAGTTATATGCACTCAATTATGGCTCAACCTTATGATCAACTAAATAAAAATCCATATTTTGTAGTGCAGCCTTGATTAGATCATTGGGTTCTTCCATTGAATTGTAGATTTTTAGGAAGGTCCCATATATGAATAGTTTCCAAACATTGATTTTTCCTTTTTTGTTGCATCATATATATTCCATAGTTCTGTAATACATGCATGAGATAATTTTATTTATTCTTAAATATGTTTGCAACTTTGCACATGTGACAACAACATGACTAATCACCCTTAGGTAGAGCCTTTTTTGGAGGAACTAAACAAGCAACATGCATTGATTTCCCATAACTAGATAATCATGCATATATCACAGATTGGATACTCCTCGTTAAATGGAGGTTTAGATTCAATTTCATATTCACCATTGGCTTCAGGAGCCTTACTTCTTGTAGTGTGCCAATGTGTCTTCTTTGCAGCCAAGGGTATACAAAGAATTTGTGAATAACTGCTTGAAATTGGCCCCACCTTTGAATAGTTAGTTGATTATAAGTCAATAGCAGCCGATATTTGGACCTATGACTACCACTAAGTTATACCCATTAATTGTTGCCATTCAACATGCATCTAGTAGAATAGATGCAAGTTTCATGCATGCAATGACCGTCTTTAAACAATATCATTTCAGTTACTATTCCATGTATGGACATGTGGAGAAGCTTGCAGAGGAGATTAAAAAAGGTGCAGATTATGTGGAAGGTGTAGAGGCTACTTTGTGGCAGGTTTGGATCTAAAATGGACCCTTACACCTTCAGAGACAAGAAGGTGAAATCCAAATGAGTAGTATAAAATTTCTTTACACCCTTTTGGGGATACCCAACCATACATGCTTATAATTAAAGTATCAAGATATGTCTAATGTTCCTACATTGTCTTTTTCTTGTTCATGGTGGTATTCAATCTATACCCCAACCACTGCATGGGGGATGCCTTTTAGGGTGTTTCCATTGTTACATGTCATTATATATTGGTGGATTCCCCTGTAAGTGAACTGATAAGGATGGTTTTTTATCAGTCATGAGTGTTGGGGAGCCATGAGTGGGTTATATAATTTATTGGTAGTTTCATAATAAATAGAAAGAGTTTCCACTATTTTCTTTAATTTGATTAAATTTAATTTATCTAGGTAACCACATTCTTTTAGCTACTTATATTGCAACAATGGTTGCAGACATGTAGTGCTTCTTATTGCTCCAGAATATGAGGCAGAAGACCTTGAGAAAAAAATTGCTATGGAGAGCAGTTTACATGCCCTATTCATAAATGGTTTATTTGCAATCAGACAGAAAACAAGGAAGATGAAAATATGCAATTTGCCATTTGTCGATGCTGTCCAAGAGCATATCATAGAAAATGATTGCCAAAATCCATTCTATTTGAATATACAAATGATGAACCATAACGGGCTGCATCCCAAATAGGATTTTAATATACTGCAGAAAACATAAAATCGACCTAGATTTAGCAACACCAAAAAGGAATCACATAGTATTGCCAGGGGTGTCTTCTATTGATAAGCAATTCAAAAGAAATCATGTAATTTCACCTGAGTCTAGTGCTTCAAAGTCCATTGGAAAAAGGGTCAGAGAGTCCCCTGATCTTAGCAAGGAAAAAATCCTTCAAAAACCTTTCGTGAAAAAATAAAAAAGCACATTCATTGCACGAAAAAGGGTCAGAGAGTCCCCTGAGCTTAGCAAGGAAAAAATCCTTCAAAAACCTTCTGTGAAAAAAGAAAAGAGCACATTCATTGCATGCGAAACTGCGGTTGCAAAAGTTTGTGGGAATTATGAAATGTCGAAGAAGGTAATGAGGGAGAAATATATATATTTTTCTGTGAAGAAGGAAGATAGGCTTTATACTTTAGAGCTAAGGAAAATTTTAAGTCAGAAGGAGAGTAAAACCAAAGATTTTGATCTTTTCAAGAACAAAACAGTCAATGTTTTATCTTCTTTTAAGCTAGAAATTAAAAAAGGGCCCACTGTTCCTTTGTATTTCACAGACAATGATGTCAAAAATTCGGTCTTGGCTATAATTGAGAGAGCAACAACTGGCATAAGTTTAGATGATGTGTGTGCAAAGCACGAAGTGCCTTCCACACATAAGAATTACAGCATGAGGACTGTGGATACAACTATTACTCAAGGAAAGGTTGAGGAATTAGTTGAGGCTGTTAAGTCAGCTTTGAAAAAACTTGAAGAAGGTGGTAGCATAGATGATGCTAAAGTTGTTTGTGAGCCAGATGTGCTCCAGCAAATGTATAAATGGAAGATTAAATTGAAGGTTTATCTTGCACTGTTTATGCATGGAATGCGCTACACTTCAGTTGGTCGACATTTTACTAAAGTTGATAAATTGCAAGAGGTTGTTGAGAGGATTCATTGGTATGTACAGAGTGGTGATACGATTGTGGATTTCTACTGTGGAGCAAATGATTTTCCAAGGCGGATGAAAGCAAAGCTTCATCAGTCTAAAAAAATGCTTCTTTAGGAATTTTGACATAATTCAACCTAAGAACGATTTTGAGTTTGAGAAGCGGGATTGGCTATTTGTATGTAAAGATGAATTACCAACATGTGCCAGATTGATTATGGGGTTGAATCCTCCATTTGGTGTTAAAGCTGCTCTTGCAAACAAATTTATTAATAAGGCTTTGGAGTTCAGACCAAAGTTGGTCATCCTTATAGTTCCGAAGGAAACACGGAGACTTGATGAGAAAATGGGAGAAAATAAATATGATCTTATTTGGGAGGATCCAGAACTTTTGAGAGGCCATACATTTTTTTATCCTCGGATCTGTTGATATTGATGGCAATCAACTAAGCCAGTGGAACTTGGTGGCACCACCACTTTATCTATGGAGTTGACCAGATTGGTCTGATCCACACAAGGAAATAGCAATTAGACAAGGACATAGTTATAACGGGATAGTTGAGAAAAATGTGGTGACAACTCAAATCGAGGTTCTCGATACAAAGCCTCCCAGTGACGGAAAAGGAAATGCTTTGCAGACACTTGAAGGGAAAGCCAATTTAGAAAAACACTCTGACAAAGATCAACAAGATTTTGGCTTTGGCACAAAAACTATTAACCCATATAGGGTTGATTACAAAGAAAATCAGAAAGAATCAAATTTCGAATCCCTATCTTCTGTACAAAGAGTAGATGAGTTTCAATGGAAAGACGGTTCATCTCTCAAAATCAGAGAGGAACACAAAGAATCCCCATATAATAGACATATTGCTAATAAGATGAATCATGAAGATAATAGCTTTAATCTTAGAAATTACAAGGTTCAAAAGGAAAAGGAATCTGATGTTAATGATCATGCTAAAGGTCGTCCAAATAAATTTTGGAGCAGAATCATGGAAGGGGACAAGACAAACGAGGCCATGACGATGAAATTGGGCATAAGAAAAATCAGAAGGAAATGTCACCATCTAGAGAAAGAACATATGGAGTAGACAAAGAAAAATATGAAAAGGGAGTTATGGAAAGGGTAGGCATGAAATAGACAGACGTGATAAAGATTCATAATCAGATCATGAAACAAAGGATGAAATCTAGGAAGGATCAAGATTCAGATCATTTTCAAGAGCAGGGTTCTTTACCTCTCAATACCCCAGAGAGTTTTGGAAGGGTATATGATCGAGGACCTGGAATAATTTGAAGCACCTTCCTGGTTGGATTGTGGTTGCAAGGCTGGAGGAGGATGCTCTTAATATACAAGCCACACAACATTTGATTCAAAAAGGTACATTCCTTCTCTGAAGAACATTTTATCAAATCAAAATAGAGAGTTTAATTTAATCATAATTTAATGGAGATTTTGATGGCTTAGTAAAGCATTACCCAAAATATATATAATTGTAAAAGTTTGAGAAATAATATGGTCCTTAATCTGTCGAGCTCTGTAAGACAGACTGCTGATATAAATAGGGAGTTTTTCACGATTTGGTTATGCTAGCAATGAATAGTGCAACTACCTACAAAGTATATTGGATTTTTTTAAAAGACCTCAAGATGCATATTTAGTAATTTTCTAAGTTGTCATAAAACAAAAACACATTTTGAATAAAACATACACTTTGTACCTAGAGATTGCACAATACAGATACAAATCATGTACACCATCAGCACCTGGCTAAGGGCATTCTATTGATCAAAGAATCCCAATATATAGATCCTATAGGTTATTGTGAGTTTATCTCAGCATTATTAGCATTACAGAGGAGGTTATGATGTCCCATTCCACACTTTTGCTTCACTGTTTGTAAATAATTTTCTGTGGATATAGGGCATATCTTTCAAACAAAAAAATATGTTAAAGGAAAAAGATAAATCTACAATCAAGCATGAGTACAGTAAAAAATCCAAGATGGAAATTGAGATGGGAGAATCCAGAAAGACCATCAGACACATCAAGGTTGTCATTCCTTCAATAAATTTGTCATTCTAGAACTAGTCCAGTTAAAGTACACCTCGATGGATAAGTTAATGGGGCAATACTACAGATGTCAGAAACCAGATTAGAACACTGTTGACTTCACGAAAAATCCTTAAAAATGGCTCATGAGCTGTCACTAAATCAAGAGGTTCCAGAAAAATAGGAAGGGATCCTGGAGCTGTAGTTGGTATTGTTTGGGAGACATAAAATCTGTTGTATTTTTATGGTTATTGTATCGATAATTAAGGATGAGAAATAAAACACAATTTGGCAGTTGAAGTTTTTAGCCCATGGTCCTCCTAGATGACGGAAATAGAATCTTCCATTTTATTACTATATGTAAATCTCCGGGATTCTATCGGTGAATATAATCTTCTTTTTACCAATAAGAGAACAACTTAGCTATTACCTTATTAGGGCCCAAATTTGCTGAATTATTGATGACACACATGATGTCCCTGCAATGTAAAAGAAGAATATTTGGATGATGACAACTGACACCTTGTCTTTAACCTTTAGTGAACGGAATTGTATCAGGATAGGGGGGTAACTGAAAACACAGAGTTAGAAAAGATTACATAATAAATTTGCAATGTAATGATTATTTTGTTCAATAGGAAGGTTTCAACTCAGAACCTATCACAAAAAATTTACAGTGTGCATAAGCGTCATACATTAACCAGTCGTCAACAAAATAACATGTATTAATATCTTTTTACTTCCACAACTGTCAGGTTATGCCAATCAGCATATGGTGTGGAGAATCGTTGATCATTGCACCTACTCCAACATCATTTAGAGTTGTGACATGCAATAGTTACAAGCAGATATTTTGGTACTTCACAAGAAGACAAAAACCTGCAAATTTTTCAGCACTGAGATACTGACCAAAATAAACTGAAATGGGGCCACAGGAAAACTGTGATTACTGATGACCAAAAAATCATATTGTTTTACATCTATTGGAATGCATGCTTTCTTTATTCAAACTAAAAATCAAGTTTCCCATATGATAAAGGATAACATATAGATATATGCTTGTATAAACATTGAAGTTTTAAACAGACTAAGGTAGAATAAACATTGTCATGGCTATATATTTCCTTCCGTAGACATAGTTATCCTCAATAAAGATGTAATTATCTCAATTATGCATTTAATATTTTCTTCTGTGTATCTCTAATCTCCAATCACATAATGAAGAACGCTCCACCTGCATGCTATTATAACTACTCATTTCCCAGTCCTCCCATTGCATTACAGTCGCCAAAGCACACTATGCATCTAGACAGTTCCTTGAAGGTCTATTGTTGCTTTGTTGATTTTTACACAACCTTTGACACTTTTTATAGTCATTTCCCATTGTGTTACCTACCGAAAATGTATGGTTCATTTTTGCAATTTTGGAGGCATTCTTCTCAGCAGTACATGGATGAAAAGATGAATCCTTTCGACTGGAATTTGGTTTGAAGGTCATTTGCTTTGTTTTTATTTACCAATGCACTACCTTGTTCATCATTCTTGGCTATATCGTAAGTAATTTCATCTATTGGAGTTTTGTTGGCTGATGTGGTGGAGTTACTACATATTTTTGATGCATATATGACCTTTGGGATGTTAATTTTTAACATAGATCTAAATTTAATAGCAATAACACTCTTTTTAAAACTTTTAGCAGACTTAAAATTGCAAATCTGAGATTTATAGCAGCAACAAATGAGCAATAGATAATCAACACTAAAGTAAAAGACAACCATCAACAAGAACACAAAGTTTTACCCTAGGAAAATTTGTAAGGTATAAAAATCCCAGCAAGAATAATCCTCTTTAAATACACAAGGTTTCCCAAGAAAATAAACACTGAAAATTTCAAGCTTGAAGGTATGCACATGACACATGTCAAGATTTGAGGTATGCATGTCCACCAAGAAAGAGTCCCAAGGTAAGCGCTCCACATGAAGGGTTGAATTCTCCTCCCCAAAGGTCTCCAATGCTCTAATGATACCTCCTAAGCCATATGCTCCTCTGGGTCCACTATACCTCTAGGAACGCCCCTCAACCTAGGCATCCTCAAGTGAAGCACGAGCCTCCATGCAAGAAACCAGGTGTCTCTGTGCTACCTAGGTCTCAACACCGCCCCCCCCCTAGATACCCAACGCTCCTTATCCATATTGGTTGTCCTCCCAATCAAGAAACCAAATGCTTCATGTGCACATCCCATGAAGAATGTCAGCAAGCCACATAAGTTTCCAACCTCCAAAGTGCACCACATAAGCATCACCATCAACTCAAGCAAAGAAATCCATGAATATGCTATCTCCATTGTTTATTTCCTTCACAGTACAACCAAGGGTAGTCAACACACCATGCACCCCTCATCACATGAAAGAACCCTCAAGCACGGTGTAAACACTTTTGGAGTAACTCCAAAAGCTAACATGAGGGAACCAAAAATGAAAATATTTTAACAGCATCTACAAAAGTACATGAGTGGATTATTCCTTAGCTCAAATAGAAATGAGTACATGTATTCCAAATATGTAGAGATTAGAATATGTGTCTCATCGTGGTTGTGTGGCTTATGAAATGGGTATAGAACATAGATAATTATATTTTGTTTTTGACATTCTCATATACAATGTGATCTGGGAATTTAAATAGTATTTAACTTAATATGTATTGTAATTTACAGGTTGGAGATTGTTGAACAAAGTGGTGATGTTATTATGAGGCCTACCTCTTCTCCGATTTTGCCAGGGTTGATGATTTGAACTAAGTATATCTAACGGATTTAAAAGAAATGCTAATGAAATTCAGAACATAAACTTAATTTATATTTTTGTTAAATGTTTCATTGCTTCATAAAATTGGAATTTCTGGCAGCTTGAAAGTGACAATGTATCCCTTCTGATTTTTACAAATTATAGAGTTGCATATTTTTATTGGTTTCTTTCTTTTCTCTCAATTAAACAGTTGTGTGGATGACATTCCTCTCGTCTTTTGTTCTTCTGTACAGAATTTGCATCAACCATGGACATTTTGAGGCTTTTACCGATCAACATATTAGTGGCCCTGCTGCATTATCAGTGGGTTCATCCAATTGGAATGAAGCAATTGATATTATTGACTATATATCTCTATATCAGGTTGTTTATGAGATTGCATGATATCCCAACATTGATTTCTCACTCATAGAACATATGCCCTAAGCTTATACAAAACTGCCTCCCTTTATGGGGCCTTCATCTCATGATTGGAGCTTTATGATATTGCTGTCTAGGAAGCAAATCAATGTGATTACTTTTTACACTGATATCATTATTTTTTCATCGATTTCATTATTCAGATATGTTTTGTTCTTGCTCCATTAAATATATTCCATTCTTCAAGAATCACATTCTAATGGAACCTATGATGGAGAGGACTTAGGTTTTTTTGTTTAAGACACTTCTCTGAGTGTGGTGTATTTGCCATCTTATAGGTTGTTGAAGGCATGAAGCATGTTTTTTATGAGCTGAGTTAAGCTAATAATGATTAAGAAAGCACATCTATGGATAATCTTGTAAATGATGCAAACCGTCTTGTGGCATGCTTAACAACAACTGTTTCTGGGTTTATAAAATTTTGTGTAAGTATTTTCGTCGCTCATAATCTATGGAATTGTTGGTCAATGATAAGTTCTATCTCATGTACTTTAATTTTTTTTAAATGTTGAATAATTATAGCATGAGCCAATTAAGGTTTAAGAGTGAATTGTATATCTAGCATCTTCAAATCTTGCAATGGATGTTATTATGTAGTTATCATGTTTATGTCATTGTTGTGTTTATGTTTTGTACCTAGTAATATATGTTGTGATATTGCACAATAGAGTGTTTGTTATCAATTAATGAGGTGTTTTTGAGGAACATAAGGACTATAATGAAGTGTCTTAAACCAACGGGCTTGCTATACTAGCGACATAATTTTAGTCGCTAGTATAGCAAGCCCGTTGGTGAGTTGCACAAATGGCATCGCTATAGCGACGACACCTCGTTGCTACAGTGACAACACCTCGTCTCTACATCGAGGGCACCTCCATCGCTATAGCGACGACCAAGTGTTGCTACATCAACGATCAATGTGTTGGTATAAACATACTTTTAACATTTTCCTCCGTCGCTATAGCGACGACCAAGTGTTGCTATAGAGACAATGAATGTGTTGTTATAGAGAAGGGGAAGTGTCGATATAGCGACACAGTTTTATTTTTTAAACAACTAATGTTTCATGTCTTTTGTGTCGCTATAGCGACGAACTGTGGCAAGTGTTTCTAGAGCGACAAAAGTTTTGCCACGAAAAAAAGGGGTCATGTTTGTCTCTATAGCAACGCACGAGTGTTGCAACAGTAATGATTTTCCATCGGAAAAATGTCCACATGTACTAGTGATACCTCATAGAATCAATGGTCAAATTAGAAAACTCATTTGACATGTTATTCAAGTTTGCATAATTTTTGTCAATTTTGAGCTTTGCTAGTCATGACTCTAGGGGGTTCCAATTGAATCCAAATTGTCTCGAATTTGAAAGGAAATGGTATGGTGAGTATTAATACCTCCAAAGAGACTCTTTTAACAATTTTGTACTGACTTTATACCTATGCAAATTTGTTTTGGGTTGATGACAAAAAGGGAAAAATGACTAGGAAATTGTGATGAAATCCCCCCTAGGGTGTAGGCCAAAAGGGATTCCAAAATCATGTACAACCCACCCAAATTTATAAGAAAAGTATAAGGAATTATATAATGCCTCATGGATGGTCATTACACATGGTTATTATTTCTTCAAGCTGGTTATAGATTTCCACAAGAAAAAGCTCTCCAAAATGCCAAAGGCCAATTAACAAATGATCAAAAACTATTCTCATTCATCATGGCATCCTTTTATTAAATTTATGAGGCCTCCTAAGGTAAAATTTCCCTCTATGGGATTCATCCAACTCATTTTAGTGGTTTAGTAACTCTCATGACACTTGTCTTCCTCTTCATGCTCCAATTCTTTCCCCAATTCGAATGGTTGCCTCTAACTCCCAAATTCGACCTCTTGGTGGCTATTTTTAGCCATGTCATGTCATATTTGTCATATTTATACCATCAGGTCTGAATTTGTCATACTTGTCATAGAATATTTCATCATTTGTTGTCATAGAGTGCATGGAATCTCCTTCCAAGTGGCAAACCTTGTCTTCTAGTCTCTTCCTCTTCCATGGGAGTTACTCTCCTTTACCTATTCGAATTCCTTGGCTCATTATATGATATTTGACACCACTTCACCCTCCAATAATGTTACATTACCCACATGTTCAAATTTTGATGAAGATCATGCCAAGTGTGTGGGGAATCTAGTCATCCAAAGGCTCCACAAGCTTCCAAGTGTCTTCATGAACCCATGCCACCTTATTTTCTTAGCAGTTATCATTTATGTGACCCATTTAAATGTGAATATGGTAAAATAAATTCCTTTTGGGTCCCATATCCCTTTATTAAAAAAATTATTTCTCCATCTCACGTAGGGAACTAGTAGGTTGGTGGAACATTATTTGCAAGTAGTCTTATTTTGAAATTATTTAATTAGGGACATGACAGTCCTCCCAACTCAACATTGCTTGTACTTAAGCAATTTTAAACATGGATTTTGAATAAACTTCTTTCCTTCCAAAACTTTGCTTCAAACCTTAGTTGCAATTTGAGTAGTGGAACTCATGTACTACAATTGTGTGTATCCAAAACTAAAGATATGTGGATATTTGAATATTGATATATCCTGTGACATCACCACCAACACCAAAAGGATTAATAAAATATATAAAAACAAAATTTGCACAAATCATCTTTACCACCATTATCTCTAACCTACTCATCCATTGAAAGTGGGTGGGAAGATATATCCCTACCATAATGTGCATCTACTGGTAGAGTGGTACTAGACTATCCATCTTTGGTGTTGGAAGAAACATCATGTAATAGAGAGGAGATATGAGTACCCACCTCAAATAAGATTAGTTTTAGGTGAAGTGAGACTGAGAATATCCAACTTCATATACCTTAAAGAACTTGAATGCAATCAAGCATGCTCAAATACAACATGCATGTTGGTTTATGGATATTTGGCACAAGTGCACATAACAGAGTGAATCTAAGAGGGAAGTTGAAATATAAGATGAAATTGGGTTTATAAATACCCAAATCAAATACAAATATGGTCAATCGTAGTTGAATATAAATGATAAGGGTTAATGCACACCCATCTCAACATAAGTTCACCCTGTGCACAACATCCTCCATGAATATGGATTGGAGACCAACAAGAGAAATAATTTGATAAGGCCTTCCCCACTTAATGCTGAACATGATACATATGAAGATGAACCTCCCCAAAAAATGATAGTACCAATACCATCACAGTTCCACAACTAAGCAAAGAGGGTCTCTAGTGGATATCTAAAAGAAGAAGCCACTTAAGTGTGATGCATATATGTTGTACTAAGAGGACAAATATTATAGTGTGGACAAATAAGATCCACATAAAGAAGTCGAAAATACCTCATATAAACAATGATAGAATAAAGTGGGATAGATATTATGGGAATATGATTGAAAATCATGTTAGTAGCATCAACTAGAAGATTTTTGTCGCACATAGTAACTCATGCAAATTCACTGGTCCTTGGAAGATAAGAAATGCAAGACTTGGAGATAAGAATATCCAATGTATGACATACCCTACTTATAGAAATCCCTTGAATCATATATTCCCAAGAGTAAACAACCCCATTTATTAGGGAAAATACCAATCTCAAGGTCATTAGAGTTAAGGAATCCCCTATATAAACCCAAGAAGGAGGTATGAGGAAGGGTTTGGAAGCCAAAAAAATGGAAGTGTGACCCACAAAATTATGTCACCGCATAATCCTTAAGAAATAATCATAAAACACACGATGTTAGAGTTCCAAAAAAATAGGGAATTTTGGTTGGAATATGTGTGTGTGTGAGAGAGAAGGGTCATGTGCTACCTTAGAAGAGCATCGATCTACAAATATAACTTTCAAATTCATTGGAAAAAAAAGACACAAAATGATGGAGAGCATTGTTAGTACACTAGTAAAAATGACAAATTTGTGACGACACGACAAAAAACTTTAGTCACGACATTTGTGATAATCTAAATAGCAGTAAAGTTGAGCAATTTTGTTGTATCTTATGTGACATAGCTAGAAATTACTAACATAAACTATTAATATAGATGAAAGATAAACGTATATGACTAGTCTACAACTCTATAAATATACATTAGTAAAATTTATTACTCATATATTATTTGTTCCTAGTAGTATAGTCATTTTAGTGTGCTTTATCATGTTAATTAGGATTTTTGATGTTGAATTTGTTTTGTAGTATACATGTCTGTGTTGGCATGCTTTGCAACACCACACCAAATAACATGCAATGTATATCATGTTTGCATAATATAATTATTTACTACATGAAATGAAACTCCTAACCTACATATATCACCCTTAATGCCAACCACGATGAAAAATGTTGTTTCTCAAATATTTAATCCAAATTTTAACATTGTTCGGAGTTGGTTGAGTTGTACATCTGTTCTTCAATCAACCTCATACTTGCAATTGATTCAACATCATCGTATTTTTGACTTTTCTAGCTTATATTTAATTGATATACTTATTTTCTACAAACACACAAATATATAATAATGATAATATTATTATTAATTTAATATAATTAGGTCACAACCTAGCTAGGCACCAAAATATTGATGTGTGAGACTCTCTTCTTTGTGGGACCAAGATCCCTCCATATATCCCACAAATTACAAGATGGTCTCATACATAAATACGATGCAAGTCATGACCAAGTGAAACATCAAATTGATAAATAAAACCCCTTATTATAAAATAAAAATACTTCTACATACCCTATAATTATAAAAACAATTCCATGCATCAATTTAATATCATACTAAATTATAACATTAAAAGAAAATATAATATAATATAGTATTTTATACTCTTTAAGTTTTAATATTTACATAATTATAAAAGGATTCCATGCATCAATTTAATATCATACCAAATTATAACATTAGAAATTATATAAACTATAATATAATATTTTATACTCTTTAAGTTTTAATATTTACATTTACATGGACTTTAAATTTTCATAACTTTTATAAAACATAAAATAAAATTCTTAAAAAAAACTTTAATTTTCAAAACATACTATCTACTTAAATATATACTTTAATTTTCAAAAAACTACTATCTACTTAAATATGTACTTTAGATTCTCATAACTTTTATAAAAAATAAAATAAAATTCTTAAAAAAAATTAACATTAAAAAAATACTATCTACTTAAATATGTCATTGTTGTATTTTATACACATATTTACTTTAACAATATAATCTTTGTTAGCACTTAGAAGGTACCCAAGGTGGTAAAAGGTAAATCCCAAGGTAACAACATAACCACTTTAAGAAAGAGAGATGGCTTCTTCCTTTCTAGAGAGGGATCTCTTACGGTTTTTTTAACAGGGCCAAATATAGAATGAAATAAACTTTCGGATTAAATTGTGGTTGAAACAAGACAATCAAAATATTGGGCTATGGAGTCATAAACATCCATGAAATACAGAACAGTTTGCAGGTGCAAATCCACAAAGGCAAGGTAGCACTCGGTTACAGTCAAATAACTATTTGTTTGGTGATAAAGAAAGGACAAGAACAGTCCATAAACACAGAGCACCTAAAAGATGATTTCTGCATCAATTTTGGAAAGAAATCTTTGGTGAATACCTGGATTGAATAGACAGAGCACAACAATATGAATTCTGAGCTATTATACACTTATTCCAGATATGAAGAACACACAATGGTGAGTTTAACAAGAAAAACATGCATAAGGAAAAGGAGATAACAGACTGTAACTACGAATTACACAGGAATCTCTGCAACAACAAACCAACATTCGACTCTGCAATTTTATTACTGACAGATCATGAAATGAATAACACAAAATTCTCATGGGTTCCAACCTCGTCTTCCTCTATTAAGGGCATATTTAGTATCCTAGGCTCCCAAGACCAACCTCGAAACAAAGCAAAAAAAGTTACAACATGGGACTGAAAATCTTAACAAAATGATGACCTGGCGAATCCACCATGATCATAAACCAAATAGACAAGCAAGCGGGGTCACGCATGATGGATTAGTTGGAGAATTTGGACAACAAGGACTCATGCTCGTTTTCTGAAAATGGCAGTTCAGAGGATATTTGAGCAGTTCGCAACAACTTCATTCATGCCTACATCTTCTCCTCTGAAAAAGCTTATGGACCGTTTATATTTATCTGCTTAAATCTTGACCGTTCAATGATGTGGATATTTAAGATTTTGCAGATATGAAAGGTTGATTTATCCATTCCAGTTGGATCAACGGAATCTACCACGAATTTATATCTGATATTCTTTAAATCTAAATTGTCAAAATGTGTCGATCTTTAAGCCATTCCGCAAATTTGAAAAGTTAATTTCCATGAGCATGTTAGATCAACGAAATTTATCTCCAGCATAGATCAAGATCAACATTGATCTGAGCCGTTGAAACCTGCAAGCCCTTTAAACGATTATGCATATTTGGAAAGTTATTTTCAGTGTGCAAGTTAGATCAACGGAATCAATCCCCCCTATGGATCTGAGATCAGGGGTGATCTGGACCATTGAAAGCTGCAGGGTCTACCTATTTCTGCATATCAGGAAGTCTAGTTAACTCATGCACATGTTCCCTTCTTCCGCACATTCGATCTCTGCAGGATTAATTTTTAGTCGTTGATTTAAGATCAAGCTACGAGCTATGGAAAGAGGAAGATGTGATCCTGACTTTTCATAACCAAGACTTCATATTTCAGCCTTTCCGCTTTCACTCCTTTATTTCCGCACCGTTTATCTATGCGGAAACGTTCTGAGCCATTGGATCTCGGACTACAGAAAGTGGAAGGCATAATTTCTAACTATTTACGACCAAAATTTTGTATCTTCTGCTTTCTGATTTTCGCCATTCTTCTCCCCTATTTTCCCTCTCTACCATTTTCTTTCCGTACCGTTGATCTGTGCAGGAGCTCTATGAACTGTCGGATCTTGATCACGAAAATAAAAAATAGGGATTCTAATTCGCAAGATTAAACTTCTTTTCCTTTTCTGCCCTTCTGCCGCTTTTTCTGTCCGCACCATTGATCTGTGCAGAAACACCCTGAGTCGTAGATCTAGCGGATCGCAGAAGGGGGAAATCAGGATTTGAACTTTTTGCGGAGTTCGATTTTGATCTTTCCACTCCCGGCCTTCCTCTTCTGCCTTTTCTTTCCGCACCATCGATTTGTGCGGTATATCTTTGAATTGTAGATCTTGTGGATCGTAGAAAGCAAAAGTCGGGTTCTCCAATTTTGCAACTCGAAACTTCACCTTTTCCGCCTTCATCTTTCTGCTTTCGGCTTTTTCTTTCCGCACCGTCGATCTTTAGTGGAAGCGCTCCAAGACGTCGATCTTATGGATTGCATAAATTGGAAGTTTAACCTTTTCATGACCAAATTCTTTGTACTTCTGTTTTCTCATTTCTGCCCTTTCCATTCTTACGCACCGTTGATATGCACGGGAACGCTCTGGACCGTCGATCTGGCGGATTGCGGAAGGCAGAAGCTCAACCTTTTATGGATGAATTCTTATGTTTTCTGTTTTCTGATCTCCACCCTTCTTCTCTTTTCTGGACTATTAATATTTGGAGGAAACGGTCTAAGCCATCGAATCTTGACTGCGGAATATGGAAGTCGGGATTACCACTTTTATAACCAATTTTTTAACCTCTTCTGCACTTCCACTTCCGACTTTCCTTTGGAGGAAATGAATTTTGGCCTTTGATCTCCTATGCTACGCATCCGAGCCATCTATTTCCTGTAAACATTCAGCTAAGGGTGGATTTCTTCATTTACATGTATTTGAAGGTAAAAAATTAGAATTTCTTTAAGTATTTGGCATTCTTAACCTAGAAATGTCCCTGGAAAACACCTGCAGATCCTCATCATTAGTATTTAAGGTTATATGATATGAAAATTTTACAAACCGTATTTCACCATATTGGCCAGATCTCTTACCAATTACTTAGCCCATAAATGGTGCTAACAATGGGCTCCAACTTGGGATGCTATCCTCCCTATGAGGTAGCAATGAACCCCATAGACCAGGTGCCAAATCCATTGGGAGGCTCCCAACATTTCATACCTCAGAATTCTTATTTCTGTAAGTAAAACATAAAGAAAAATAGAGACATGGCTACCCCTCTAGATCTTAGGGACTTCTCTTCAGGCTTCAAATTCTTTGGCTCACCATCTGTACCATTTGAAAAGTAAAGAAATATATACAACTATGGTATAGAAATTACCTCCTCCTTCAGGACAAGTAATGTTTGAAAAGCCTTCCATTGACCGGATCTTTGTTTAGCAGAGACCCATCTTGATGCCATAGAATAAATGCATTCTCACCTTTATGTGCTGCAATGATATAAAGACCTACCCACATGTGATCAAAATTCCTATGTTTATCTTCCCTAGGAGCACCCCACTTCAAAACCAAATCATCCATTTGGAATTGTTCTTCCTTTACCTTTCTATCAAAAGTATTCTTCATCTTTTCTTGATGTACTTGCACTTTACCATAGGCTCTGTCCCTCAACTCGTTCAATTCTATGATATGATATATTCTTCTTTGCACATGATTTGGTTCATGTGGCTGTTCCTGCAACAACTTCATGACTGGTACTCCCAAATATGCTGGAAAAATCACCTCAGCTCCATACACTAACTAGAATGGAGACATCCCAAATGCTCTTTTTGTACTGATTCTGTCAGCCCACAAAGCATATTTCATCTTTGTATGCCAAGTTCTTTTGTTATCCTCCGACAACTTTTTAATCATTCTCACTAGGATTTTGTTTGAAGATTCAACTAGTCCATTGCCTTGTGGATAGTATGCAGTAGAATGATTGAGACTAATATGATACTTATGACAAAAACTTATCATTTTCTTAGATTTAAAAGAAGTAGTATTGTCTGTCACAATCCTTTTGGGACAACCAAATATAGACAATATATTCTCTTCCAGAAAATCCATAATTACTGTCTCTGTGGCCCTTCTTGTAGGGATTGCTTCAATCCACTTAGTGAAGTAGTCAGTTGCTGTTAAGATACATCTATGCTGTCCTGAAGAGTTTGGATTTATTTCCCCAATAAAATCCATTCCCCACTACTGAAAAGGTGCTTCTACTGATATTGGGTTGAGAGGGAGTGGAATTAATTTCCTCTTACCATCAAAGATCTGGCATTGGTGACATGTAGTAGTCTCCTTGTAAAAATCTAAAAACATTGAAGGCCAGTGGAAACCAACCCTCAAAATATTGTTTGTTGTCACCTTCCATGAATGATGTCCACCACAGTCTCCTTTGTGAAATTCCTTCATAGTCTGCTTAGCTTCATTCTCCAAGAGGCAATTGAGTAAAATTCCAGTAGGATCTTTCCAATAAAGGTATTGGTTCAGAATGCAAAATTTGGTAGATTTCAACTTTACTGACCTTGCTCTTGTTTTGCTTAACCCTACAGGAGCCTGTAAATTTTGCAACACATACACAATATCAGAATACCATGGATACACAGAGAAATCACACATTACCTGCACCTCTGCATCAAGCTGATTTGAATGGCTGGTTAGAAAATTTAGCTGCAAGGATTCATAGTTGGAATTTTTCATCATCTTTACAAGTCCTTGTCCTTTGATCAGCTTGGTGGGCTTAATTTCAATGTCATATTCCAGTAACATAGCAATCCATTTTGATATTTTTCCTTCTGGATCTGGTTGTGTGAGGATGCCTTTCAACACATTACTAGGAACATAAGCAATGACATGTGAATAAAGAACATAAACTCTAAAATATTTCAAAGATTTAATCAAAGCATATGCTTGTTTTTCCATAATGTCATACTTCAACTCTCCATCTCTTAACACTTTACTAAAGAAGGCTATAGGTTGTTCAACATTCTGATTGTTCCTCTGTAAGAATACTCCAGCAATAGTGTGATTAGAAGCATAAGAAAAGATCAGAAAATCTTTGCTAAAATATGGACTTACCAGAACTAGGGCTTCTGTGATAGCTTGTTTAATATCTTTTAAATACCTCCTTGCATCTATTGTCCACTTTATCTGATTGTCCTTTTTCAACATGTTAGTGATATTCATTAATATGTCAGCAAGAAATTTACCTGTCTAATGAAGGATTGTACTTCCTTTTTTCTTCTTGGATCTTCAACTTTCGATATTGCATTGATCCTCTTTGGATCAATATTTATACCATCATTTGAAATAATGTGCCCTAGCAATTTCCCTTCCTCTAATGCAAAATGTGATTTTCTGGGGTTTAATGATATTCCATAACTTTTAAACTTCAGAAACACTTTCTCCAAATGTTTAATATGGTTTATGTTAAATCTTGAATACATTTTAATGTCATCAATGTAGACAACCACAAATTTATCCTTTTCCTCTGCAAAAGCAATGTCCATGGCACGCTAGAAAGTGGCCCCTGCATTCATTAAACCAAAGGAATTTTGGCATACATAAATGTACCCCATGGAGTAGTAAAGACAATATTTTCTTGGTCTTTAGGTAACAATTTGACCTATTTGTATCCTAAGAAACCATCCATAGCTGAAATCCTCTCAGACCCTACCACTTTCTGCAAAATATGTTCCATTTTTGGTAGAGCGTAATTATTCTTCAAAGAGACCTTGTTAAGATTTTTGAAATCTATACAAAGCCTGATTTCACCATTCTTTTTCCTAACATGCACAAAATTTGCAACCCATTTGGAAAACCTCAGAGTCACTATAATCTTAGCATTGAATAATTTTTTAATTTCTTTTTCAATAACGGGCAGCAGCATTGGATTAACTCTTTTGAATTTTTTTTTGAAAGGTTTCTCACCAGGTTTTATTGGGATTATATGTTATATGATAGAAGTATCATATTATTTAAGGTCTTCATAAATACATGCAAAGACATCAATGTATATTTTCATCAAATTGACATAGTCTTGTTTTTCTTTGATAGGCAAGTTCTTTGACAGTTTTATGATCCTTGGATTTTCTTTAGTTCCTATATTTTTCTCTTCAACAGAATCATCAGCAGGCTTCATTTTTGGATCTCTAGCAACATCATTTTGATAAAAAATCTTCTTTAGAAGAATTAGGCCTCTGGGGATATGACTAATTTTCAGCTGAACTATATCTTCCCCCACAATGAGTTTTTGAATTTTCTGTTTTCATCACTGTTTCTTTTTCACTCTCTTCATCATCTTGGAAGTTTTCACAATTATCACTTTCACTATCTATCCGAGTATTCACAAACTCACCAAATAACTCTAAAAATATTTTTATTTGCATATCGTCTTCAAATACTTTCTAGTATTTGGAATTATTTGGTATGGAGGGTCTGTTCACAATATCTTGTATACTTTCTTTGACGAACAGTGGGAGTTTTGAATTTACCAGTAGCAACAGTCAAAGGGTCAGCTACTGTGTTTTCATATCTTGGAATCACTCTGATTTTATGCTCTGTAAAATAGTTAACAAACATATCCCATACCTCATTTCTATAAGCCCTCATTTTGGGATGTTTGGTTTGATAACTATAATTCAGCTAGTTTATTACAAGTTTCGAATCTCCCATGACTTGTATCCTCTTTGCTCCTAGATCCTTTAAAGCGTTCAGTCCTAGCAGTAAGGCTTCATACTCTTCCACATTATTGGTACATTAATTTCAAAAGTTAACTTATATGACAAAGCCTTAAAATCCCTCATAGGGGAGATAATGCACAGACCAGCACCAACACCAACTTTTTCCACCTATCCATCAAAATACATGGTCAAGAGACCCTCTTCTTTCTGTTTCCTTTCCAAATCCTCCTGTTTCTTTGTATATTCTTCCTCTTGCTTCAATTTAATGGGTACAAGAATTTTGGGATCACAGGGAAAACCATCATTAAAGAAAATGGAAGATCCTAAGTCAGTATCAATAGCATAGATAGCATGACTGTCAGTTTTGTCTTGGATGCTAACTACATAAGGTGATATTTTCTCATTGTATAACCTTTTATTTCCACCAGCCATAGGAATGGTAGCATAAGACATATGCATTTTCAAACTTCCCTTCAATTTAGAAGTCCAAGACCTTGACAACATTACACCAAATTTTGGAAAAATGTCTGCTACAACAACGCCCATTACCATAGTCTTAGATGGAATTTTTCCAAAGTTACCACCATATCCTTAATCAATCCAAGACACTTCACCTTATTGGAATCAAAGGAATACAAATCTTTATATGGTCTAGTAACTTCCAATCCCAAACTTTCTACCACTCCCTTGGGAATTAAATTATGAGAGGCACTAGAATCTATCATAGCATTGTGCACAATCATATCATGTACGTTTAAACTTAGGTAAAAAGGAGGCGCTTCCTCATCATCCACATTTTCAATTTTTGACCCAAAGACAATGGTGGGAGCATCATCAGCCACCTCTAAGATATCTGGTTGAAATTCTCCCTAACTCCTGACCATGTCTGTTATCTTGTCTCTATATTCCCTGTCTCTTAGCAACTCATTGAAAGGAATGGAAATTTTTACTTTCGAGAGCTCTGTCTGCAAGTTAAAAATGGAAACAACTTTCTCCAACTCCACCAGTGTTGATTATTTCACTTCTTTTTTTTTTTCTCTATTTTATTTTCCGGTTCTTTATACACAATGAGTTCTTTTTGTTTTTCACTTCTCTTTTCTATAGTATGTTGACTACTATAAGGTTGATTTTGATTTAATCTTCCTTTACTCATAGTAACATCTGTATTTCTCAATTTTAGCTTCCTCTGAACATCATCTATGACATGCAAATATCCTCTTTGGTACTGCTCTGATTCTACCTCAAGATCATAATTGGCATTCTCTTGAGAAAACATACTATGCTCCTCCTCAGTGAGGTATATTTCAGAATCCAAGTCACCAAAATGGTGAATATGATCCTTGATAGATTCAACTTCATCTTCATCTAAAACATAGTTCTTAGGAAAAGGTGGCCTTATTTGTTGATCATCATGATTTCTAGGATTCCTCATATCTCTCTGCCTAATTTGTGGAGGTGGGGGAGGATTGGGCCTTCTGAAGTTTGGGTTTCTGATTGGAGGTTCATTCTATTCACTGGTCTATTATCCACAGTCATCCTATCCATCAATTTCTCCACTGTCTTCATCATCATTTCAAACTTCACATGTTTAGAAGAAGCATCAGTAGAAGCAGAAGGCACATTTTATTCTCTTGCTTTCCTGGTTTCTACTTTCTTCTTTATTTTTCCACTTGCCATCATATTTTCTTCCTCTTCCAGAGAATCTTGAAACATAGCAAGAAGACTTTCTGATTTTCTTTCTCTCAATAATAATGCAAAGTCACCATCAAAGGCATCAACATAAGGGAATTTTGCAGTGCCTAACAGGGGTTTAATATTAGCAGGGATGGAGTTAAAACCCTCATAAATAGAATAGAAAACTCATAGACAAATTCAAAAACTCCTTTCTTAAGACCATTATATTGAAAGAACACCTGTAATGAACTTTTCTTATCATCCCACCTCTCTAAGAATGTAGTTCGGAAAGCTTCAAAGGTGGCAATGGACCTAGCAGGTAAATCTCTATACCATTTCTTCGCCTCTCCTGAAAAACTTTGTGCAAACAACCTCATCTCAACATCTTCATCATCAACCTCCTCCAAGTTAACAAAATCATCAAATCTATCAACATGTTGTCTTGGTGTGAAATTTCCCTCTCCATCATACAAGGAAATTCTTTGGGCATAGTTTAGAGGAAGGTCATGGAATACAATAGGTAAGGCCAATGGAGAAAACCTAGCAGCCACTTGTCTTGGTGGATTTGGAACAATAGGAGGAGTTTGAAAGGCTGGAGGGGTTCGGTCAGTTGGTGGGATATAAGGCTGAAAGCTCTGAGCAAGAGGGTTTCTTCCTTAAGTTTTCATAGAGTTCTGAAGATTGTGCTAAAGAGAATGAAGCAAATATGATTCTAACCTAGTGGGATTAATTCTAATTTCCTTTAAATAAGATTTAGACTTTCATTTCAACAAGGATCTTTTAAAATCTATTTCCTACCCAAAATTATGAATGCTATGAAATTCTTGAGAAGATGAAGCACCAAACTGAGAAATATATATTTTTTCTTTTGCCTTATTTCTAAGTAATCTTTCTGGATTTTCCACACTCAGTAATGTTTCAGTGTTAGGGTTACCTCATGTACGTGACCTCATGGGATCCAAGATTCCTTCTGAAACCTTGCTCGAAATCGATGTGGAGTTACCAGGGAAAATTATACAACCTTTTCAACTCTAGAAGTCTTTGTTTGCCCACATAAACCCTTTCTTATTGGAATCTTTGTTGTCTCCCAGGGCTGATTTGGACTTTCGTCCCCGGCAACAATGCCAATTTGTTAGCACTCAGAATGTACCCAAGGTTGCAAAAGGTAAATCCCAAGGTAACAACAGAACCACTTTAAGAAAGGGAGTTGGCTTCTTCCTTTCTAGAGAGGGATCTCTCACAATTTTTTAACTAGGTCAGATATAGAATGAAATAAACTTTCAGATTAAATTGTGGTTGAAACAAGGCAAGCAAAATATTGGGCCATGGATTCATAAACATCCACGAATTACAGAACAGTTTGTAGGTGGAAATCCACAAAGGCAAGGTAGCACTCGGTTACATTCAAATAGCAGTTTTCCTAGTGATAAAGAAAGAACAAGAACAATCCATCAACATAGAGCACCTAAAAGATGAATTCTGCATCAGTTTTGGAAAGAAAGCTTTGGAGAATACCTGAAACAATATCCAGAGCATAACAATATAAATTATGAGCTATTATACACTTATTCTAGATATGAAGCACACACAATGGTGAGTTTAACAGGAAAAACATGCACATGGAAAAGGATATAACAGACTGTAACTACGAATTGCACAAGAATATCTGCAACAACAAACCAACATTTGACTCTGCAATTTTATTACTGATAGATCACAAAATGCATAACACAAAATTCTCACTGGTTCCAACCTCGTCTTCCTCTATTGAGGTCATATTTATAGTATCCTAGGCTCCTGAGACCAACCTCGAAATAGAGCAAAAATAGGTACAACATGAGACTGAAAATATTAACAAAATGATGAATTGGAGGATATGCCATGATCATAAACCAAATAGACAAGCATGCAGGGTCACACATGATGGATCAATTGGAGAATTTGGACATCAAGGACTCATGCTCGCTTGCTGAAAATGACAGTTCAGAGGATATTCGAGCAGTCTGCAACAACTTCATTCATTCCTGCATCTTCACCTGGGAAAAAGCTTCTAGACCGTTGATAGTTATCTACTTAAATCCTGACCGTTAAATGATGTGGCTCTTTAATATTTCATAGATGTGAAGGTTGATTTATCCATGCTAGTTGGATAAACGGAACCTACCACGACCGTAGATCTGATCTTCTTTAAATCTCAACTGTCGAAATATGTCGATCTTTAAGCCATTCTGCAAATTTGAAAAGTTAATTTTCATGAACATGTTAGATCATTGGAATTGATCTCCACCATAGATCAAGATAGACCTTGGTCTGAGCTGTCAAAACCTACAGGCGCTTTAAACAATTCCACAAATTTGGAAAGTTATTTTCTTCGTGCAAGTTAGATCAACGGAATCAGTCCCCACCATGGATCTGATATCAGGGGTGATCTATACCGTTGAAAGTTGTGGGGTCTACCTATTTCTGCATATCAAGAAGTCTAGTTAACTCGTGCACATGTTCCCTTCTTCTGCACCATCGATCTCTTTAGGATTCATTTTCAGGCGTTGATATGCGATCAAGCTACGGGTTACTAAAAGCAGAAGATGGGATCCTAAAATTTCATAACCAAGACTTCATATTTCCTCCTTTCTGCTTTCGCCCCTTTCTTTCCATACTGTTGATCTATGCGGAAACATTCTGAGCCATTGGATCTCGGACTGCGGAAAGCAGAAGGCGAAAGTTCTAACTCTTTACGAGCAAACTTTTGTATCTTCCACTTTCTGATTTCTGCCATTCTTCTCCTCGATTTTCCCTCTCTGCCATTTTCTTTCCACACCGTTGATTTGTGCGGGAGCTCTCTGAACCATCGGAGCTTGATAGTGGAAATCAGAAATAAGGATTCTAATTCACAAGATAAGGCTTCTTTTCCTTTTCTTCCCTTCCACCCCTTTTTTTTTCTGCACCATTGATCTATGTGGGAACGCTCTAAACCGTAGATCTGGCAGATCATGGAAGGCGAAAATCGATATTTGAACTTTTTGCGAAGTTTTATTTTGATCTTTCTGCTCTCGCCCTTCCGTTTCCACCTTTTTTTTTCGCACCATCGATTTGTGCGGGATATCTATGAACCATGGATCTTAAAGATCGCGGAAAGCAGAAGTTAGGTTTTCCAATTTTGCAACTCGAAACTTCACCTTTTTCGCTTTCGATGTTTTCTTTCTACATCGTCGATCTTTAGCGGAAGTGATTTGAGACGTCGATCTTGCAAATCGCAGAAATTGGAAGTTCAACCTTTTCATGACCAAATTCTTTGTATTTTTGTTTTTCGATTTATTCCCTTTCCGTTCTTCTGCACCGTTGATCTGCACGGGAATTATCTGGACCGTCAATCTAGCGGATCGCAGAAGGCGGAAGCTCAACCTTTTATGGGCGAATTATTATTTTTTTCGATTTCTGATCTCCACCCTTCTGCTCTTTTTTGGATCATCGATATTTGGTGGAAACTGTCCAAGCCGTTGGATCTGGTCCGCGAAAAATGAAAGTCGAGCTTACCACTTTTATAACCAAGTTACTTAGCTCTTTCGCACTTCTGCTCCCGACTTTCCTTGGACAGAAATGAATTTTGGACTTTGATCTCCTGTGTTGCACATCTGGCCTGTCCGTTTCTTGTCAACATTCACCTAAGGGTGGATTTCTTCTTTTACATGTATTTGAAGGTCAAAAATCAAAATTTATTTAAGTTTTTGGATTTCTTAACCTAGAAATGTCCCTTCAAACACCTGCAGATCCTCATCAATAGTCTTTAAGGTTATATGATATGAAAATTTTACAAAACTTAAATCATCATATTGGCCAGATATCTTACCAATTACTTAGCCCAGAAATGGTTCTAACAACTGGCTCCAACTTAGGATGCTATCCTCCCTGCGAGGTAGCAAAGAAACCCATAGACTAGGTGCCTAATCCATTGGGCATCTACCAACATTTCAGACTTCAGACTTCTTATTTCTGTAAGTTAAACATAAATAAAAATAGAGACATGGCTACCCCTCTAGATATTAGGGTGTTCTCTTCGGGATTCAAATCCTTTGGCTCACCATCTGTATTGTTTGAAAAACAAAGAAATATATACAACTATGGTACAAAAATTACCTCCTCCTTCATGACAAGTAATGTTTAAGAAACCTTCCATTAACCGGACCTCTGTTCAGAAGAGACCCATCTTGATGCTGTAGAATAAATGCATTCTCACCTCTATGTGTTGCAATGATATAAGGACCTACCCACATGTGATCAAACTTCCCATGTTTATCTTCCCTGGGATCATCCCACTTAAAAACCAAATCAGCCATTTGGAATTGTTCTTCCTTTACCTTTCTACCAAAAGTGTTCTTCATCTTTTCTTTATGTACTTGAACTTTACCATAGGCTTTGTCCCTCAACTCGTTCAATTCTATGATTTGATTTATTCTTCTTTGCACATGATTTGGTTCATCTTGTTGTTCTTGCAACAACTTCATGCCTAAAACTCCCAATGATGCTAGAAAAATCACCTCAGCTCCATACACTAACTGGAATGGAGACATCCCAATTTCTCTTTTTGTGCTGATTCTGTCAGCCCACAAAGCATATTTCAGCTTTGTATGCCAAGTTATTTTGTTATCCTCCAACAACTTCTTAATGATTCTCACTAGGATTTTGTTTGAATATTTATCCATTCCATTTCCCTGTGGATAGTATGCAGTAGAATGATTGAGAGCAATATGATACTCATGACAGAAACTTATCATTTTCTTAGATTTAAAAGCAGGAGAATTGTCTGTCACAATCCTATTGGGACAACCAAATCTAGCCAATATATTCTCTTCCAGAAAATCCATAATTACTGTCTCTGTGGCCCTTCTTGTTGGGATTGCTTCAATCCACTTAGTGAAGCAGTCAGTTGATGTTAAGATCCATCTATGTTGTCCTAAAGATTTTGGATTTATTTCTCCAATAAAATATAGTCCCCACTGCTGAAAAGGTGCTTCTACTAATATTGGGTTGAGAGGGAGTCGAACTAGTTTCCTCTTACCATCAAATATATGGCATTGGTGACATGTAGTAGTCTCCTCGTAAACATCTGAAAACATTGAAGGCCAATGGAAACCAGCCCTCAAAATCTTGTTTGCTGTCACCTTCCATGAATGATGTCCACCACAGTCTCCCTTGTGAAATTCCTTCATAGTCTGCTTAGCTTCATTATCCAAGAGGCAATTGAGTAAAATTCCACCAGGATCTTTCCAATAAGGGTATTGGTTCGGAATGCAAAATTTGGCAAATTTCAACTTTACGGACCTTGCTCTTATTTTTCTTAACCCTGCAGGAGCCTGTAAAATTTGCAACACATACACAATATCAGAATACCATGGAGACATAGAGAAATCAAGCTTTACCTGCACCTCTGCATCAAGCTGATTTGAATGGTTGGTCAGAAAATTTAGCTTCAAGGATTCACAGTTGGAATTTGTCATCATCTTTGCAATTCCTTATCCTTTGATCATCTTGGTGGGATTAATTTCAAGGTCACATTCCAGTAACACAATGACATGTGAATGAAGAACATACACTCTAAAATATTTCAAAGATTTAATTAGAGCATATGCTTGTTTTTCCATAATGTCATACTTCAACTCCATCTCTTAACACTTTACTAAAGAAGGCTATAGGTTGTTCAACATTCTGACTGTTCTTCTGTAACACTACTCTAGCAATAGTGTGACTAGAAGCATAAGAAAAGATAAAAAAATATTTGCTCAAACATGGACTTACCATAACTGGTGCTTCTGTGATATCCTGTTTAATATCTTTGAAAGACCTCCTTGCATCTATTGTCCACTTTATCTCATGGGCCTTTTTCAACATGTTAGTGATATTCATTAATATCTCAACGAAAATGGGAATAAACCTTCTCAAGAAATTTACCTGTCCAATGAAGGATTGCACTTCCTTTTTGATTCTTGGCTCTTCAACTTTCGAGATTGCACCGATCCTTTCTGGATCAGTCTTTATACCATCCTTTGAAATAATGTGCCTTAGCAATTTCCCTTCCTCCAATGCAAAATGTGGTTTTCTAGGGTTTAATGATATTCCATACCTTTTACACTTCAGAAACACTTTCTCCAAATGTTTAATATGGTCTTTGTCATATCTTGAATACACTGTAATGTTATCCATGTAGACAACCAAAAATTTATCATTTTCCTCTTCAAAAGCAATGCCCATGGCAAGCTGGAAAGTGGCCCCTGCATTCATTAATCCAAAAAGAATTTTGGCATACATAAATGTACCCCATGGAGTAGTAAAGGCAGAATTTTCTTGGTCTTCAGGTAACACTTTGATCTGATTGTATCATGAGAAACCATCCATAATTGAAATCCTCTCAGACCGTACCACTTTCTGCAAAATATGTTCCATTTTTGGTAAAGGGTAATTATCCTTCAAAGAGACCTTGTTAAGATTTATGAAATATATGCAAAGCCTGATTTCACCATTCTTTTTCCTAACAGGCACCAAATTTGCAACCCATTTGGAAAACCTCAGAGTCACTATAATCTTGGCATTGAATAATTTTTTAATTTCTTTTTCAATAATAGGCAACAACATTGGATTAACTCTTATGAATTTTTGTCTAAAAGGTTTCTCACCAGGTTTTATTGGGATTGTATGTTGTATGATAGAAGTACCATATTCTTTAAGGTCTTCATAACTCCATGCAAAGACATCAGTGTATCTTTTCATCATATTGACATAGTCTTCTTTTTCTTTGATAGGCAAGTTCTTTGACAGTTTTATGATCCTTGGATTTTCTTTAGTTCCTATATTTTTCTCTTCAACAACATCATCAACATGCTTTTTTTTTGGATCTCTAGAAATTTCATTTTGATCTAAAATCTTCTCTAGGGGGATTAGGCCTCTGGGGATATGATTAATTTTTAGTTGAACTTTATCTTTACCCCCCTAGTGAGTTTTTGACATTTATTTTTTCATCAATTTCTTCTTCACTCTCTTCAACAACTTGGAAGTTTTCACAATTATCATTTTCATTATCTATTTGAATATTCACAAACTCACCAGATAACTCTAAAAATCTTTTTATTTGCATATCATCTTCAAATACTTGCCAGTATTTAGAATTATCTGGTATGGAGGGTCTGTTCACAATATCAACTTTATACTTTCTTTGGTCAGCAGTGGGAGTTTTGAATTTACCAGCAGCAACAACCAAAGACTCAGCTACCGTGTTTTCATATATGGGAATCACTTTGATTTTATGCTCTGTAAAATAGTCACCAAACATATCCCATACCTCATTTCTATAAGCCCTCACTCTGGGATGTTTGGTTTGATAAATGTCATTCACCTTGTTTATTACAAGCTCTGAATCTCCCATGACTTGTACCCTCTTTGCTCCCAAATCTTTTAAAGCATTCAGTCCTAGTAGTAAGGCTTCATACCTTCCACAACCTTGGGTACATTCTGAGTGCTAACAAATTGACACCGTTGCAAATTGGATACATTGTGCATGCTAACAAATTGGGTACATTCTGAGTGCTAATATCATACCAAATTATAACATTAGAAATTATAGAAAATATAATATAATATTTTATACTCTTTAAGTGTTAATATTAAATTTACATGGACTTTAGATTTTCATAACTTTTATAAAATTAAAATAAAATTCTTAAAAAAACACCTTTAATTTTCAAAAAATACTATCTACTTAAATATATACTTTAATTAAAAAAAAAAAAGTACTATCTTTTTTTTTTCCTCGAAAAAAGTCGTAATTTTATTTCAAAAGAACAAAATTACATCTGCAGATGTATTGAGACAAAATAGTCCCATACATTGTCACAAAATGTTACCAGTCATGCAAAAGAAAAACAACAAAAAATATTATACAAACAGAGAGATCAAGGATTATAGTACTCCTCTATTCTCCCCTTTTTTCCCCCATTCTTCCTAGATTTCACTTCAATCCAATCCCCTTTCTTAGGTGCAGCCACAATCAGCTGATTACAGACTGCCTCCTCTGGTTGTTGAAACACCGCTAATTCCTTATCATATTCTGAACTGGCAGATTCGTGAGCACGCTTTTGACCACTAGCAGATGTATCCATCGGATTCTTCGAGATTGTCTGAATGTCCTCACCGGATGTCTGTTTTCCTGTTGATTGTGCTTCTGCATCATCAGGCACCAATGTTTCCTCGTTTCTCTACATATCTTGCTGTTCTTCATCCTCACTTCCTAATCTGGAAATGGGACATAATCTGCCTGCCAGTTCTTTCTGTTTGTCGTCGTTCCCTTTTTCTTTTTTGGGAATTTTTTCGCAAGTGGGCATGTATCTTGAAGATGACCTGTCAGATGGCAGAAACGACACCTGAAAGCTGTATTTTCATAGTCCAGACTCTGTAACCAAGTGTAGGATTCATGTTTTAGTTGTAATCTATCTGGGAGGCCTTTGCTGAGGTCAATTTCCACACAAATTCTGGCATATATAAATAAGCCCTTGTCCTTCCTTTCATTGTCACTCTTGATGAATCTTCCCAGAAGATTGCCTATGTCTTCCAGTACTAAATGATGCCAAAAAGGTAGAGGCAGATTTGTTAATCGCACCCATACCGGCATCTTTGTAACCACCATAGTATAGCATCAAATTCTGGAAACCAAGGGGTTATGAAGAGCCCGGCTCTCCCCCAAAACCAAGGTCCATGCAATAAGACCTTCTGATACTCATCCGGAGAATCTAACTGAACTATAAAGAAACCTTTTGAACATAGTAAAATCTGGCAATTAGTTGTCCAGTTTTGGAAGATCCAGGCATGGAGATAATGTGATTTGGGCCAAAACCCATTAAACCTACAAATAACTGCTTCAGCTTGTAAAGAACTAAAAAGTCCTTTAACCTGTTCGTTTTTTATCTCCAGAACTGGTGTGGATTCCAGTTTTTCCACAATGTATTGACTGGGATGAACAGTAGAGGTCGCCTCTGTCTGTGGCCCCTTTGATCGGGCTGCATCTTTGTAAGATGAAGGACCAGTACCTTTGTGTGAAGGGAAGGATCCTCTTTGATTGCCATCGGCTCCCCCCCTCAACCGAAGCAACAGAGAAATGGAGCAATTCTTGGAAATCTGGTAATCTGATAAATTTAAAGAGTCCTGCATCGGTTTTCCTACATGCACAAGATAGAAGACGGATGCTGGATAACCCACGCGGCTTGCTAGACTATCCCGTAATGCCTCCACCGAATCAAGAACATTTACCCAAACCAAGATCGAATTTCCAGAAGGCAGATTTATGAAGATTTGATAGCTATCAGAGCCTACCCTGGCCCCGTAATCAACAGGAAGCAGGGGTGCAGGCCTATATTCCTTCGAAACGGATCTATCATATCCATAAATCCTAGGGAAAAAGAAACAGGGCGATTTTGATCTGCTTATATAAAAAAACTCATAAGAATGCCAGATCCAACGAGCCATACCATAACAGCGCAAATCCCCATTGTCGGACACAATCCAGCAGGCAAAAACTAAAATATTGATGTTCAGCGATTGCGTAGGAGCAGCCTGTCTTCCAGCAAGCCTGGCGGCCTCTAGTGCATATCGAATAGGATCACAAAGTACCTCCGCTGCTGTAATGGCCGCCTCTGTCAAAAAAACCTTCTGCACGATCCATTTCTTGTCGTAGCCACCGATTCCTCTCAGCAGCAGATCGTTCTGTTGTTCTCCTATTAGCAGATCACGCCCAGCAGCAGGACGCAGCAGTCTCCCACTGAAGGAGAAACCCCCTGAAGAGACCGAGCAGCCATGAGGGCCGACGGAAGCTAGGGCTTGGACTAGGGTTCGCAGGGCTTCCATAACTCCTCTCTACTATCTACTATCTACTTAAATATGTACTTTAGATTCTCATAACTTTTATAAAAAATAAATAAAATTCTTTAAAAAAATTAACTTAAAAAAAAATATTATCTACTTAAATATGTCATTGTTGTATTTTATATACATATTTACTTTGAGAATATCATCTTATTATGATATTTTACGATGTAGTTTTTTAGATTCTCATAACTTTTATAAAGAATAAAATAAATTTCTTAAAAAAGAACTTTAATTTAAAAAAAAAACTAAATATGTTATTGTTATATCTTATATACAAATTTACTTTAATAATATCATCTTATTAATATGACCTTTTAAGATGTAAAAGTAGTTTTAAAACTAAATTATAGTTTTTTTTTTTGTTTTCGATGTGATTGCTTATTTTTATATACATATTTATTTTAACAAAATTATTATTATCTAATCAGATTATCTCATCAAATATTAATGTTTATATTATTTATACTATTTAATTAAACCATTTTAATTAAATTTTTATTTTTAAATAATATTTTTATTAATTTATATTTTAAGGATCCATAATTTTCTCAGTGCCTAAAAACCTTCGTGAATCTTACTAATTCTTAAATTTGGTGAGTTTTTTTTAAACTTATTCAAACTTTTAAAGACTTTATATAGTTTTTGGATAATTTTGGCGATTTTTAGAGTAAGAGAAAATTATCCCATGGAATTTGGGCAAATCATCTTTGAAAAAAAAGCAATTTGACAAATCTTTTTTTGGAAAAAATGTCAAAAAATAGCCCATGTGCTAAATTTCACCCCTAAAACTTTCATTGTTCCTATCATCACTGCACATTTCCTTTTGGAGCATAGTCTATTGAGTGCCACTCAATTTGACCATTTTGGTAGTTAAACTCCATGATTTTGGTATTCCTGTTTTTTTTAACCATACGGAAATGACCACAATTTTAAGCATTCAAGACTTTCCTCATTGTATGTTGCATGGTTGGTATTTGTACGTTTATGATTCAAGGTTTGTTAAGAGGTTCTTTCTATGTTACCAAATACAAAGGTTAGTGTGGAGGTGTTTTATCTAGTATGCAACATCGGGTAGACATTCATTATGAATGTGGATCAGAGTAATTTATTCTATGATAGAGGGATATTTTTGAATTGACAAGATCTAAGAAGTGTTCGAGACTTCTTACAGGGTCTATTCAACATTAGGACATTAGGAATGAATATCCGAGCATACAAGGAGAAGAAAAACATCATCACCGTGAATAACTTTTTCTTAATAAAGACAAAAAAATCCAATAGTAAATGGTCATCAAGTGAATTAGCAATGAAGTGATCAAACTCGTAAGTTAGATATGAAGATAAAATGAAAAGTGAAGTTAAAAAATTCAAGTCGACCTAGAAGTGAAATTCAAGTGATTTGAAGTGTATACATAAGCATCTATACATTTCATTTTGACACACCACAACAACACACTATCCTCTCTCTCTAATGCGCATTTTTAGCTGGGCATAATGAAAGATCAAGGAGAAAATTTTTGGGGTTACTTATCATATCTAGAAGTTTTCCTTCTTGCTACGGTTTCTTGTGAAGAAGTGCACACCCTCTTTGCCACTAAGTTCACTCTATGTAGCTGGTGATGTTTGACATGCCCTTGTGAATTAGGGTTCTTCATGTTATGATTGTTGTACTCTTATTATTGAAATATATTCTTAAGAAAAGTTAATAGGTTTTAGCCCTATTGGGTTTCCCAGGATAAAAACTCTTGTGTCTCTTGTGCATGGTTATCTTTCAGTGATCCTTGTTTTATTTCCACTGCAAGTGAATGTTGAAATATTTAGTGTGAAATTATGCAATGATAAAAGTGGGATGATTATCATTAGGACATAATTATCAATATATTACAATTGTACTACTAAGTTATAAAATTCAACAAAACCAACAAGCAAAAAGATTTAAACTATAAAGAAGATAAATCCTACCTTGTTAGTTTTAGAGACATGGAAAATCTAGATTTAAGGGATAGTAGTGCAAATCAACCATTGAAGGAAAGTGTAACCGAGAAAAGTTGGGAAAAAAATCAATTTTTGAATTCCGATGTTGCATGTGTAGTAAATTATTTTGCAATGTAAAATGTTATCTTCATAGGAGACTATGATTTTTGACCCCTAATGGTTTTTCAAGTACACCAACTGCACCGATGTGCATGTGCATGCCTCTTAAAATTTTGTTCTAACTTTTAGTTAGGGAGTGTAGAAAGAATTACACTAATATATGGGTTATTTTTTGACATTTTTAGGTTTTCTGATTGATAGTTACATAGGAAATTGATTTTTTGGAATAATAATACCATATGGTCTTACCAAGGAAAAATAACTTACATTAGGTGCCCAATCTAGGAATCATTTTTTTTTTGTAAGTAAGTACCCACGATGGATTTTAACTTGTTACCTTCCATTTATAACTTCTCATCTCAATTACTCATTACCAATTTCTTTAACCACCGAGGGACAATTCGAGAATCATTGTTGGAAACATTAAAAAATGATTAGTTTTGCAAGTGGGTGCTCAAGTGTCATGCTTATAATGAATTCACTGCAGATATGAGTAGAATTGTAGCCCCTAGTGTGGAAACCATAGTTCTATGTAGAAAATATCAGTTCCTGTATGGGAAATGGGATTGTACAAATTGGTCATTGACAATGAATTGAATTAGAGGCACAAAAGTATGTAGCAGTTTTCTTCCTCATTTGATTGTTGTTGTTTTTCCATTTGTTTAAGTTTGTTGGACAAGGAAATATGAATGAATATTTATTATTAATTCATGAATGAGATTTAAACACAAAACTAGGTATATATTTCTCACATCCATAATATTAATATATTCTAATTCATATCAATTTGTATATCTTTCAGTTTATTCTGAGGGATATTAAATTGATGATTTTCTACATTTTGACTTGTTCATTTATAGTTGGCATTTTGTTTTAAATTTGATATTAAAACTTCAAAATGCCTATGCCAAACCTCCTTGAAAACTTACAATAAAACTTTAGTAGGCCCGACTTATTCAAGAAACTAATAACTCATGTTTAGTAATCTAGTAGATCAAGTCAATGCTTCACCTAGAATTATTTATGCCCATGTTATCACCCATGTGTTCTTGTGAATTTTCCCTCTCTCTAAGGCCATATACAAAGGTAGACATGATATTAAAGAGTTATTATACCAAGGGGGAGTAGTGATCCCCTTTGCTTAGGAGAGTAATGAGGAGGTAATTATTAGGTAGACTAGACAATAAGGTGACATTTCTAAATAATATATAGATTCAACATAAAGGCACAATTTTGAATTGACTTGTGAAGTGACTAAAATATGGTTTCCTTTTTTTTGTAGAGACGACATATGGAAATTTTGACAACTTATTTTCCAATACTCTCCCTAAGATAGATTCATTATTAGTGAATTAACAAAAGCAACAATCTTTGTTTAAAAGGGATAAGTAAACACTACTCCTAGTACATACTTACTTGCTAGACCTATTTTTCATTTATATTGTGCCATGTTTCCTAATTCACCTTGCAGTCACATTCTTTGCACTCATGGTTTTATTTTCTAATGTCCTAATTGTTTTTGAGGTAGAATCTCAGAGCCTTCAAAAGTCAAAATAACTAGGGCTACTATGGTTTTTCTTTGTAATTCCCATAATCTTAAAGTTTCAAATGCTACATATATATCTATTTCCATTCTTCGCTAGTTACTTTGTGAGGATAATATTTACGAAAAATATGTATAAAATCATGGAGTATGAAAACCTGTTTATCACTAACAAGTTGTAACTATGCACACTTTCTAATGGAACATCATCTAGATTCATTCATCAATATTAATAGAGAATACATAAAGAGGAGCATCTAAGTAACAACCTTGTCATATACTTCTAAGAATTACAAAGAACATCAACAAAAATAGGTTGGAGGTTCCCATGGTTTTAGGGATAATTTTCATGTGTCTAATTGTCTCTCCATATTATTCCATATTGCATGCTGAGTGATTCACCATCACAAGTTAGGAAGTAAAGAGCAGGAATGATTCCAATAATGGTGAAGAACATGATTTTAAAGATAATTCCAATGCTTCCAATTATCCTTACATGTTATACCCATATGGCATGGCTATGGTCTATTTTCCTTTAAGAGTCTAGACATAAAGAGGAGGAGATAAGAGAACCTTGGCATATGCTTTAGGAATTGGAAAGAACACATTTCAACCAAATATATGAAGGTTTTCACTACATAGATCAAATATAAATGCCAAATTTGACTTGTAATGCTCTAAATTGGACACGAATAGAGAGATATAGCAAACCATACCTAAATTTAATAGAATAAAATGAAATGTTACGAAAATAACAAATCAATTTATAAAATAGTTGAAACATTTTGAATTGTGTGGAAGATACAAACATATAGGGGGATGAAATTACTTCCAAGTGATGGTTCTTGCTGTCAGGAGATTATGAGATACCAGGTGGAAAGTACACACCCTTGTACTCAACAATAAATAGATGTATTTTATTAGATAGTTCTGTAAACATTATACCATCTAACTTATCATCATTGGTTGGGCATACATGAGCCATGCACACCACATAAACATAGCCTTATGTATGTTGTGAAATTTTGTTTCAAGTTAGATTTTAGAGTTAGTGTTATCTACTTTTTCAGTATCTTCATTGGCCATTGTGTGAGACATTTTTATGCTTGAGATACTGATGTTGAGGAATAATTATCTAAACTTATGAATTCCTTACTTTTAAATACTTTGGTTGATCACTTACTGTTGGAATTTGGTGTTTCCATTGATGTCAAACCGGAAACAAGCATGATGTCAAACAAACAAGATGGATATTGATGTCA
>LPNX010228760.1:599713-627974 GCA_001517045.1 Pseudotsuga menziesii | reverse complement strand
AAGTGTAATCAAGTCTCAACCGTATTAGAAAATGGCTCTTGATGTGAGAGAATCCATTTTGAAGAAGTATGCAGAGAATAAATGTGCAAATCTAGGAAGTGCGCAAATCCCACAAAGACATGGGACTTGCATGCATAGATACCAAAAATTCATTAGACTCAAGTGCACAAAAACCCACAAGACTAATTTATCAATAAGGTTTACGCCAACAAAATATGGAATGTGGTGGTTAGCTCGACCAAGAAGTAAGAGAGTTGGGACGTCACTGGTAAAAGGAATCCCAACTTGTGGACACATCTCTTGAGAAAGAAAGAGTATAACTAGAGATGTAAGTATTGAAGTAAGCTTGAATATGAAGAATATATGATATTGTGATTTGGAAAGCTTCTAATTCTAGGGTATCAATGGCTCATTGATCTAAAATAATTTTATACAACAGAGAGATGATTGCGCAAAATCAATGGAAAAAAGCAATAAACAGTGCACAAGTTAGAAGGATGCCATGTACCAGGATGTGCGAAGAGAAAACACAGTGAATGAAGTAGATAAAATATTATTGAAAAAGAATAATAATGCATAAGTGTTAAGGTGTTGATGTACATATTGCAAAGGAAGCATATTGTAGAGCGTGAAAGTGCCAAAGTGTTGATATTGCCGGAGACACAATCACAAATCACAGTTAGTTGAGATGCATCTAGAAAATGAAAATGTGGAAGATGCAGATCGTAGTTTTGTTATAATTGATTCATTTCAGGGTGAAATAAGGGGCAAGGAAAGGGATTTGGTGCTTCCTTCTAGTTGGCGTTGGATAATACAAAAAAAGATTCAATTTTTCCATTCAGTTGGTGCTGAAGAACGAAAAAAAGGAGATTGCAATATTCAATCAAGTTGGTTCCTGACTACATCAAGTTGGAGCTTGTGCCAAAGGGCTGATATCCATTCAGATCGGTGCCTAAAATTAACAAGTTTGTGCTTGTGCAGAAGATTGAAGTCCTTACAGGTTGGTGCCTATAATCAGTAAGTTGGTGCTTACAATCAGGTTGATGCGTAAGTGAGTTGGTGCTCACATTTTGGATATTAGTGTCTCATATCGATCCAATAAATATTTTATATATAGGTATACATATAAGTTATTTTACAGATTCTGTGTGCAATTGTGTCCATTATTTTTCTTGGCAAAAAAAGTTCGAAAGTAAAATTTGTTAAGTGGAAATTTTGCAATCTACGCTTCATACTGATTCACCTCCCCTCTTAGTATAAAAAATAATTCAACACTTAATTACTATAATAGACTATACTTTGTGTCTAATTAATTTCTAAATATTCTTATCAAGGTGAAATCCTTGAATAGAGTTAGGAATTTGTAATTTAATGATGAGATTTTACCTTGAATTCCTTGCATAATGAAGAGATGAAATCACAATAAAAAATAGTTTTCCCAAGACCCATTTTGTTACCGATGATAACAATTTTATTTTTGTGCTAGCATTTCCTTGGCCAATTCCATGCTTCTAGTTGATGAGGAAATACATAGCCTCCCTTCAATTCACCAATGTAAGTGGTTCAATTTCACTTAGTATTTGAGTTTTCATAATAGTTGAATCAATGTCTCTAGAAACATGAATGAATTCATCTTCAACTAATGCCCTCTTGTCAAATTATTCAAAGTAAGATATCAAGTGATCACAGTCCACAATAACAAGATCATCCTTGTGTTCCCAAGTACAGTCATCATAATGTAAACCTCAACACTTTACTAATACTTATGTAGCACCTTGTGATGAATGGCGATCCATAATCCTTTTTTCTTGAATCCACTTTTTTGACATATATTCATTTATATAGTCCCATGTTTTTCCATGTAATTTCCAATATTTTGCTTTGCAAGTGTCTTAAATTGATTTTCTCAAACCCATTCATTATGAATGCAAGATTTTCCCATCCAATGGACTAAAAACTCATGTTCACAATTTATGCTTGCATGATGAAAGGCACTTTCCTTACCAAATCTTGATTTGTTTCGGGGTTTAGAATGCAATTTGTTGTATATGTTTCCTTTCTCTCATAATTTTTTTTATTCCTCACCTGAAGCTTTACCATAAGACAATGAGTTTGATGAGTCTTTACAATATTTCTTCATCTTCATAAACTCATTGTCAATTTTGAAATGATCTTGACATACATTTTCCTTACTCCATTGATACATTGCATCTATGTTGTGCAAAAAATTACCCAAAAGAGCATAAAATAACCAAGAAAGAGTAATTCATTCCTTAATAATGAAGAAAAGAGATGAATAACTCTTCAAGGGAATGACCTCCTTATACAATGTAATAAATAGAAAAGAGAAGATGAGATGATATAATTACAAACTATATCTCCTTGGTATATATATAGGAGATAAATGGTACAATCACAATTCTAGATCCTACATAATTACAATTAGGTAGCTATCCAACCAAAAAATATAATACTAAAATGATGTAATGTCACAATATAAAGGGCTTAACATGCCCCTCCCTTCAAACAAGTGTTGTCCTCAACACTTGATAAACTATATATGTTTCTACATGTAGAACTCATCTTCCATGTTGCCGCTTCTATTGGAAAGTTCTTCCACTTGATGAGGTACTCAGTATTTGCTCAATTTCGCAGTTTCTTGATCCTTATCTCATTGATTGTCTCAGGTTCTAGTATTAATTTCCCTTCTTCATCAATCTCTGGTAAAATAGTATAGACTACGATCTTATCCCCAATTAACTTTTTTAGGCAAGAAACATGCATAGAAAATTTTAGGGGTGAAATTTAGCCCATGGGTGAAACTACAGAATTAAAAATATTTAGTGGCAGAATTTTTAATATTAAACCAATTTTCTATATTTTAAAAAAATATTCCATTATTTATTTAATAAAAATTATGAATACAATGAATAGCCCTCCCGTTTTTAATAAGGAAGAGAAGAAAAATGAATTTTGCCACAACAAATTCCATTGGAATCCTTCTTTCGCCCACGATTTCCACTAAAATTTGCTTGAATGCTTAAAACCGCCCTTGATTTGCAACCATGGATGTTTTTACAAGCTATTATGCCCTTTGTATTTCATGTAATTCCATAATACAGTTACAACCACCCTTGATTGTTGTTGCATGTTTTTTTTAATAGAAAAAACATCCACCTTTTACAAAATTGGAGCTGCTGAGAATCAATTTGGTCCATATATAATGCGTAGCTTAGTTTCCTACAAGAAGAATCAACATGCATGAGTGAATCTCAAGTTTTATTGGAATTTGATAGGAGTATACTAGAAAATTGAGTTTGAAGGTTTGAGGTATATCACCCCGATTTTTTAGGACATGCGTTATAAGGGAACGATTCATGCTTGTATATATTGTTAATAACATTGAGGCTCTGTGTGTGGTGACTGGAGTCTACCATATTTTTACCAATTGTTTTTCCAAAAATCACCAGAGAATGGTATATAGAATATGGGAGTAAGTAGTATGTATATATGTTCTAACTGTCAATTCATAAAATAGCCCAAAAATATGCATCCACACATCAAAATACAATGTCATAGTCCATAGTTGATATGTGGTAATTGTTGGTCCATAAAACAACCCAACAATCTTGATCCATACATCAAAATATGGCTCCAAAGTCCATAGACGTATAGGGCCATTTTTTGTTAAGGAAGATCACTGCATGATTGTAAAAAGAAAAAACCAAAAAATGAAGTCCATGCTATTGATTTTTCCTTACAGCCTTCATTGTAGAGGGTCAACAACTAAGTCCTTGCATACACGCTACTATGTATTAATTTTTCTTTGATTTCTTGAAATGCATCTGGTTCATCTGGTTTTGAAACTGCTACTTGTGTTCTCTGTAGCTTCTCTTTTTGGATACTTGTTGCTCATAAGATACATATTCTTCTATGATAGACTAATTACTTGCACTACAAGGAAAAGGACCTGTAGCGGAGGTTTTCAGTGTTAAAAGATTGATTTTTTTTTAAAACATATACTGCAACCTCTGCCAATGGTAGCAAATGTTTTAAAGGATGTTATCACAAATTAATCGATGGATATAGGTTTTAGCGGATTTTTTTTCATCGGTGCTCTTTGTTGAATAAAGGCGCACCGTTGTGTATATCACTTAAATGCATTGGTGTTGAACGATATAACTATTTTGCACTAGTGCACTCAAACAGATCATGCACTAGAATGTACCAAATTTCAACATCGCACTTGTTCTTACTAATATATTATACGCACTGGTGCTTACATACAACATAAATTCATTGGGGTGATATTTTACATCATACGCACTGGAAGTTATTAATATATTTAAACTTTACCTGTGCGGTCTATTTATAATAGTGCCCCGGTGCATTTCATCATAATAAGCACCGATGCATACAAACTATTAAATATACTAGTGCATTTAAACAACTCAAATGAACTAGTGCGATTAATTTCAAAAAGCACTAGTACATAAAATATCTATAAAAATACCGATGTGTATAAACAATTAGAAAGCACCGATGCAATTAACAAACAAGAACGCACCTGTAAATGCATCTGATACATGGATTTTTTTATTTTTTAAATTTAACGATGCATTTAATTTGCATTGGAGTATCAGGTGGGTCATTAATATAAACACACCGGTGTGTATGATTCGAACAAACACACCGGTGCAAAATAAATTACCAAAAGCACTGTGTTATCTCCCAAAATAATTTATTTTAATAGTATGAAGAATTTAACTCATGCAATGAAGGATATGAATATCACTTACAGTTTGAAAGCCTTTGTTTTTTATTTGGATGAAAATTTCACAAGTTGTAGCTTTTGGTGGCTTAGGCGAGGACTATCATAGCCCATTAGCCACCGAAAAGCTATGTTTCGGCGGCTAAGCAGTTGAACGCGGGTGAAAGGAAAACCACCAAAAGCGGTCTAAGCAAGCAAAGTCAAAGTAACACTTTCGGTGGCTTAGGCGAGACTACAGAAACTCATTAGCCACTGTAAAGGGGCTCTTTCGGTAGACTAGAAAGAGAGATAAAAAGTTTTAAAACTGTCGAAAGTGAGTGGCAAGTAGCACCGGGAAAGGTATATTCAGTGGCTTAGGCGAGGAACATAACATCTCAATAGCCACCAAAAGCTGAAAGAGAGATCTCGGGTGGAAAAACCCTTTCGACGGTTTAGGCGAAAGCTATGGCATTTGTGTTGACCACCGAAAGAACATTTTTTGACAGTGGTCGGAGGTTTAGTCCTCTACGACGTCGACGTTTCGTAGGACTTGTCCTTTATTCCACCAACACTGCGAAGAGTCTAGTGGTTTTAGGTTTCGTTCGTCGACGCATTAGTGGTTTGAGGTTCCGATCACCGACGCATTAGTGGTTAGAGCTTCCGATCGCCGATGCTTAACCGTCGCGACGTTAGTGGTTTGAAGCATCGAGACTATGGAAACATTCAGGTTTGAGGTTCTGATGTTTTAGTGGTTAGAGATTTCGATCGTCGACGGGACGTTACTGGTTTGAAGCACCGACACTACGACAGTGTTCAGGTTTGAGGTTCTGATGTTTTAGTGGTTAGAGCTTCTGATCGCCGACAGGTCTTTAGTTGTTTGTTTGACAGTTAAAAATGGTTTTTCAAAGTCGCTATCTGCCGAAAGCAGAAATTCACCATGGCAACGGGGTAGGGGTTCCGACGGCTTAGGCAAGAAGGATAATGTTTAAGTAGCCGCCAAAAGCCAGCTTTTCGGCGGCTAGTTGAAAAAATAGCGGAGGATCTTAAACCACCGAAAAGGCCAAAATAGGGAAACAGTTGGGAACTGTCACATCCAACCCCATCAGCAAGACAAAAGATCATTTTAGAGCATGATTACCCACCGAAAATACCTAGAGCCATGTGACTGCGTGGGAAATGAGTGAAAAGGGTCGTTATTTAAATAACACAAATTGATCTGACCGCCAACCTCCAATTTTCCTCCACCTGTACCAAAGATCATCACATAAACCACCGAATGCTCTCACTGAGGTAAGGTATGGTTATCTGGGAAAAGATGTCTCAGGGATCGAGCTGTTGTCATCATTTGGGTGACCTCAACTCCCATAAATAACAGAAAATCCTCATAATCAGTGCCTTGGGACTCCATCGAATTTCATTTTCAAAATTAGCATTGTTCTCACCAGAAAAACGAGCTCTGAAGGAGCAGCTTGTTGAAGCACACTGTATACAAAATCTAAGGGTTGTTTTGTAGGTACCCAGGAGATTACACCCATCAAGATGAAGAAAAGTGGGCCATCTCTCAGATAGGAGCTAGGTGATGTCATTTATTTAGAAGCCAATCTAGAGGTTTGCAGATTGTTCCAGGAGGTAGGCTGCTACAAATATTGTGAAAAAATACAGGGTTTTCATCACCAGGTGGCTGAAGCTTTTTCCCTGTCATTTGATGGTTCAAAATTAGTCATAGGAAGGGAGGAATTTCTCATAGATGAAGCACTAATATCAGAGGTAACTGAAATCCCTTGCACTGGAGACAAGTGGTTCAAGACCACCATACCCAAATATGTGGAGTTCAAGTCATATCTCAAGCCTGAGCATAGGGGAATGATATGGAAGAAGAGTGTGCCATCATCATGGATGGAAGAGAGCTGGCAGCAGCTGCTAAAGGCCATTGTGGTCTATTTGACCTCTGAAGGAAGATACAATAGACCAATGATCTATCATTTCAAACTCATGAACCACTTCACAGGTAAGAACCCTCTTAATCTGCCCTTTTATTTACACAGGAGTCTAGGGAAGATGGCCCATCAAGTGAAAACCCAGCCATCCAAAATTGTTGGCAGGTTGTGCCACCACGGTCTTATCCAGCTATTGGTCCAGGAATCGTTGAAGAAAAGAAACATCGCTTGGCCCTATTTCTTGTTCTGGAATGGCTTTGAGACAGGCCTTCAGCCAGAGGAGAAAGGAAAATCTCCTACCAATAAATCCAACACTCCAAGGAGTGGGAGAAGAAGGAGGAGGCCCATTTCCCTAGCTGCTGCAGCTGAACAACCTCCCTCCTCCTCCAAAACCAAGAATGCAAAAAGGAATTTGGATTTCGGTGAGAAAGTTCAGGGGGTAGAAGCACATCAGGAGAATGACTTAAACCTACCTTATTCAGATTCTAAGGAAGAACAAGGAGAGGATGCAGCCCTAGCTCTACAAATTGTTCCATTTACTGAAGCATTTTCATCCCCCACACCACAGGAACAAGAAGAACCAGCTGAAAGGGCTTCCTCTAGCAAACATAGAAGTCAAAAGATTAGTCAGCTACTAAGGCAGGTTTATGAAATGGAGGTCTTGGAAAGAGAACTGAAGAGAAACAATGAAACATTGACTCGGAGAAACAAGCTATTGTACAAGTCCTACTTAGAGCAGAGAGAGAGATACATTTTCTTGAAAAGGCTGAACAACAGGTACCTGAAGGAAAATACCAGGTTAGTCAGGATGGTGAGGCTCCAAACGCTGCAGTTGAAAGAAGCAAAAGAAAACCCTAGGAGCCACCTTGCCGTATCAACCCTAGATGAAGTAGCCATCAGTCTCCAGCCTCCTGAAACGAGCCAGGGCCCAGCAAACACTCCAAACATGAAGCCCTCAGAAGAAGAAGGCTGAGCAAATAGGCCTGGAAAGGCATTTTTGAGTGAAACCTAATAAATTTTGTGAAACAGGGATTTCGGTGGTTAAGCGGGCACTGGAGCATTCCATTAGCCGCTGAAAGCTCCTCTTTTCGGTAGTTAAAAGTTACGATAGACTGGCTACTTAACCACCGAAAGCAGGCAGAGGTTTAAAAGTGAGTTTTCAACAGACAGATCCAGATTTCGGCAACTGCAGATGGATCAAGGATGCAAGTTAAAGATAAAAGGTGCTGATAGAAGTGTCAGAAAGGGTATGTTTAGATCTATTGTGACAAAACGACGCCATCAACCCTAACTTGTCAAGGAGAAATCAGTGGGTTAACTGACAATGGACTAGCAGCAGTAATCATCAACAACTACTTCAGTTATTTAATGTTCAGTCAGTGAACTAAATCTTCATCATAGTTAGACAAATAGTTAGGTAGGGTTTGAAACCCTAATTTGGAAAAACTATCATTTTTGAGTATTTTCGTAAAAACAGATCCAAGTTTCAGGATCTGTACTTTTTGTAAAAAGGCTATAAAGCCTAAGATTGATTTTATAATAAAGGTTCAACTTCGGGGATTTATAAGCCTATAATGCTTTCATGCTTCTCATTTTACTTATTCATGAATATAAGCTCTTTTGTTATGATCTGTTCAACCATCATCTCTTTCTTTGCTGTACTTATGCCTGAATGTGTATTTAGGTCATTTTCAGATTGATTAAAAATCTAATAGCTGTCATCCTATTGGTTTGTTAGTGCAATTTGATTTATAAGTGTCATCCTTATCATGATTTAGCCATTTATATGCATGTGTTTTGTATGTAAATCTGCCAGCCTAATGAGTTCTTCATCCCTACACTTTATTGTCAACTTTTGAGAAATTGTAACTAAAAGCCTTGTAATTGAGTGAGTTTTATGCATGCCTTGAGAGTGGAAAGGTTATATAGGTCAACTGACTTGATCCATATCAGAAAACCATAAAAACATTGTAAGTTACCAGGCATCCTCGAGCTACAACCTAGAGGAGTTTCTTGGAGTGATAACAAATTGGCGCCATTGCCGAGGAGAGGAGACTGAAGCTCAACTTCCCTGGGAGATGACATAGAGCCATGCTTTGATGATAGACAAAGATTGGACACTATTATGGTTGTAATCATCTATCTGGTGAATCCATTGATATAAGGTGGCTTCAAGAAGACCAAGTACCAGAGCAAACCCTAAGGGACCACCAGCAACACCAATTTCAGATCCAGAAGAAATTTTGAGAAGAGTTAGGGATTTACTAAGACAAACCAGCAGTGTTGCACAAAAAGCTACATCAGGTATTTCAAGAAATATTTCTGCTATTATTTCTTCTACTGAAATTCTTAATTCTCAGGAATTTTTAGATACATCAGAAAAATCTAGGGTTTGGGCATCTTCAAGCACTGTTGCTTGTGAAGATCCAATCCCTGGTGACTCCACTGGGATAAGTATACCACCACCTCCTCAGCAAGTATCTCCATCAGTGTTGCCTTCCTCAACCCTGTCCATACTCATTTCCAATATGGCTGCCCCTCAATTGACCAAGATGGAAAGGATCCTGGTAGCTAGGTATGCACCCCTAATTTTTCCAAATCCCCTCTCAGCCATGCCTACTGGGGATTATATCAAGTATATGCCTAAGTTTATAGGGGAAGAGGATTTCACTGTTGAGGAACATCTAGAGGCATTTTACAGCTATGCTGAAAATATTAACATAGAACAAGAAGATGTATGGACTAGGGTTTTTGTGCAAAGCCTAGATGGCTAGGCTAGGAAGTGGTTTAAGGAACTGCCTGCTGGATCAGTGGCATGCATAGAGGCCCTAGATGATATTTTCCTAAAGCATTGGGGAGAAAGGACAGACCACCTCTACTATATCACAGAATTCAGCAACCTGAAAAGAGAAAATGGGTAGTCTGTCTCCAACTTTACCAAGAGATTCAACAATATGTACATCAAGATCCCTACTGAAATTAAGCCCACTGATACCTCACCTAGGATAACTTATGCAAATGCCTTTGACTCTGACTTCTTCCTAGTTCTCAGAGAAAGGAGGTCTGCCTCCTTATCACTCATATAGGATGCTGCCCTAGAGGTAGAGTCAAACATTCTGGCATCTCAGAAGGTCAAAGGGAAGATAGACAGGAAGAAGCAGCTAGCTGACCCTAGTGGGGCTTCTACATCAAAGAACATGATTGAAAAAATGACCAAACTGTTAGATAACCTGACTGCTGAAATGTCTAAATTGAAGGACCAAGGACATCTAACTGTGAGGGGTAAAGGGCCAAGTGACTTTTCTCCTCGAAACCCTAATTTTGCTCCTTATATAAGAGGTAACCCCCCAGTTCAGATTCTGATAAGGGAGAGGAATCAAGGGGAATATCAGAGGATAAGAGCTCCATTTAAAAATGTTGTATTAGAAGAAGAGCCAGAATTCATAGAAGAAGAAGGAGAAGCTGAAGACAATATCCACTGCATGGAGAATGAGGTGGACTGTTCTTTTTTGACAGAGGCAGAATATGAGGAAGCCCTAATTGATGAGCAGATCACTGAAGAGGCTGTCTATCAGGATGATGGTTAGGGAGGTTACAATATGAGGTCTAGGTTGGTTGCTCCTCTTAAGAAAAAAGATGTACCTATCAAGTAGCCTGCTGCACTAGATAGAAAGGTTGTTGTTTTACTAAAGAAGGTGGCTGTCACATCTAAAGCATTGCAAAAACAGCACCTTCAACCACACCTGATCAAGTCCAACTCAAACCTACAGCTCATGAGGTAAGGTTTCCATATAGGTTGCATTATTCTTTCAACCTTGAGTTTGAAATTCAAAAATTGAAAATCCCTTTCCCTTTGATTGAGCTAATGAAAAATGATGCGTTCAAGTCCTCCATTCTGAATTCCCTTTAGCCCAAGGTGCACATTGACACTAACTTTGTGAACTTGCAATATGACAAGCCTGTTGTAACCCTGGGCCCCATGATCGAAGACCTAAAGGACTCATGCCCACCATTCTACATATCCTTGAATATCCATGATAAAATCCTCCATAACTGTCTGCTGGATTTAGGAGCCTCTCATAACCTAATGCCAAAAACTGTGATGGATGAGCTTGGCCTCAGCATCACCAAGCCCTACCATGATTTATTCTCCTTTGACTTAGGAAGGCCAAGTGTTGGGGCCTCATCAAAGACCTTGTTGTGAACCTAACTCAGCTACCTTCGAAAAGCATCATGATGGACATTGTAGTGGCTGATATACCTCCAAAATTTGGCCTCTTGCTGTCTTGGTCATGGAGCAAAAGACTAGGTGGCACCCTTCAGATGGATCTCACATATGCCACCATTCCCATGTTTGGAGTAGAGACTAAGAGGCTATACAGGGAAAATCAGCTGGCATACATTATAAGCAGGGAGAGAAACTCAATGAATCACCCCATTTATGCAGTGGGCACTGATTTTGCATCATGCATTTTGAAAATAGATGATTCTCAACAGACATCAGTCCAACTCACTAAGCCCACGTGTCAGCAGCCCAAATAAGTAACCACAGCAATCTGGACCATGTATTTTGATGGGGTTAGCACTCAAATCTCAGCAGGTGTAGGTGTAGTATTGATCTCCCCATCTAAGGAAAACATCCACCTATCTTATAAGCTTGATTTTAAAACCACTAACAACATAGCAGAATATGAAGCCTTCCTTCTAGGAGTTAAAGATGCCAAGGAGATGGGGATCATGTGCATGAATATTTTTGGATATGCAGACCTCATCATACAATAGGTCAACAACACTTTTCAGACAAAAAATATCAGACTGAAGGCCTACAGGGACGAGGTATGGAAACTTAGAGACTCCTTTATGTTTTTTGAACTGTCATATATTCCTAGGGATTTGAATCACCTGGCTGTCTCTGCAAGTCTATTTTTCCCTCCTTTACCCCCTAAGCTTAGCTATGATGTTCAGGTCAAGTACAAACCCTCTCTGCTAGATAATGTAAAATTTTGGAGGGTGTTTGAGAATGATGATGAGCTTAGTAAATTCCTTCAGTTAGTAGATGAATTTTTTGACATACACATAGACCAAGAAAACCTAAACATGGAGGAATCCAAACAGCTCAAGTTAAAAGATAAAGTGGCTGATCAGAACATCGTCCAATTACCCAAAAACTACATACCCTGAGGTCTAGTACCACTGGAAGAACTGTTTGATCACAATGGCATCCCTTTCAATCCTACCAAAAAGGAGCTAGATCATGCTATCCAAGAGCAAAACATAGGCAGCCAAAGCCATCCAAAACTGATAAATATGTCCACTGGGTTGACTGCTAGCTAGAGGTCTGAATTTTGCAACCTGATAAAAGAGTTTGCTGATGTTTTTGCATGGGAGTATGGTGACCTAAAAACTTATGACACCAATATCATCCAGCACAGGATTCCTTTGGAGAAGGACACCATTCCTTTCAATCAGAAGCTGAGACCCATCAGGCCTCTCCTATTACCAGTGATTGAAAAAGAGATCCACAAGCTCCTCAAAGGCAATATCATAATCCCCCTCAGGTATTCCAAGTGGATTGCAAACCTAGTAGTGGTAAGAAAGAAAAATAGAGAAATCAGGTTGTGTGTGGATTTTAGAAACCTGAGCAAGTGTTCCAAGAAAGACAACTATCCACTGCCCAAGATGGAACACCTGTTGTAGAAATTCTCATGAGCTAGGGTTATGTCCTTCCTTGATGGCTTCTCTGGATACAACCAAGTTGCTGTGCACCCAGATGACCAAGAGAAGACTGCCTTTACCACCCCCTGGGGCACTTTCATGTATGCTAAAATGCCATTTGGGCTAATGAATGTTGGGGCTACTTTTTAGAGAGCCATGGACCTAGCTTTTGTAGGGCTAAAAGATAAATTTGTGCTGATATATTTGGACGACCTAACAGTTTACTCTCACAGCCATCATGACCACTTGCAACATTTAAGGAAGGTATTTCTGAAATGCAGAAGGTATGGAATATCACTGGACCCCAAGAAGTCCCAGTTTTCACTCAATGAAGGAAAGCTCCTAGGCCACATAGTTTCAGCTGAAGGTGTAAAGATCGATCTGGTAAGGGTGGAGGCAATCCAAAAGTTGTCAATACCAAGGTCAAAAAAAGACTTTCAGTCCTTTTTAAGCAAAATAAACTTTGTTAGGAGGTTCATTCCTAATTTCTCTGAGCTAGTAAAGCACATAACAGTCATGATGAAAAAAGATGCAAAAATAAAGTGGGATGACCAGGCAAGAAACTCTTTTGAAGACATTAAGAAAGCTATCATGGAGGCCCCAACCCTGATTAGTCCCAACTACACTAAGGGTTTTTACATTTCCTCTTTTGCATCTTACAACACAGTGGCAGCTGTACTATTACAAAAGAATGATGAGGGTCTTGATCATCCAATTACATTCTTCATTAGAACCCTGAGAGATGCTGAGCTAAAGTATGACCCAATTGAGAAGCAGGCTTATGCTCTCATAAAATCTTTGAAAACTTTCAGAATCTACATTCTCCATGCAAAGGTCATTGCATATGTCCCTTCATCTGTTGTGAAGGATGTTTTGACTCAGCTTGACATTGATGGGAAGAGAGCTAAGTGGATTGCCAAAATCATTGAGTTTGATATAGAGGTGAAACCCACCAAGATGGTAAAGGGACTAGGTCTGGCCAAACTAATGGCCAAAAAAAACTGTGAATTGATGGGAATAAATTTCACATGTGTCAAATCAGCAAAGGTGCAGACTTTGGTAGCAGCAGAAATAAAAGTAAAACAAGATCAAAATGACATTCCATCAGTAGCTGAGAACATATCTTCATGTGAGTGGTACTCAGGTATCATTCAATTTTTGCAAAAATTAGAAGTTCCTCCTAATCTCACTCCTAACCAAGCACGAGCTCTTAAGTTGAAATCTGTTAAGTTTTGCATAATTGAAAAACTATTGTATTGGAGAGATCAGTCTAGAATTTTGCTAAGGTGTCTAGATAAAGAAGAAGCAGAGCAGGTCATGCATCATTTTCATTCCAGCACATGTGGGGGCCACCACTATTGGAAAACCATAGCCCACAAGATCTTAAGAGCAAGATACTATTGGCCAGTCCTCTTTGCTAATGTATGCACTTTTGTAAGGGCTCGTGACCAATGCCAAAGATTTATAGGGAAGCAGTAGCTCAAGTCCTTATCCTTTAGGCCTATTGTGGTGAATGGGCCTTTCCAGCAATGGGGTCTGGATTTCATAGGTGAAATAAATCCATCTTCCAGTGGACAACATAAATGGATCTTAGTAGCCACTAACTAATTTACCAAATGGATAGAAGCAGTACCCACCAGGAATGCTACTCATCAAGTCATCATGAGATTTTTATATGAGAATATCTTTAGCAGGTTTGGCTTCCCAGTAAGGTTAGTAACTGATAATGCACCAGCTTTCAAGGCTGGGGCATTAGTTAAAATGTGTGAATCAATGGGTATTCAACTGGTGCACTCCACATCCTATTATCCCCAAGGAAATGGCCTGGCTCAGTCATCCAACAAAAGCTTAGTCAGAATCATCAGGAAACTGCTAGAGACAAATCAGAAAAGATGGGATTCAAAGCTTAAGTTTGCTTTATGGGATGATAGGTTAATAGCCAAAAGATCCATGGGGACTTCTCCATTCAAGCTAGTTTATGGCACTGAGGCCATTTTTCCTATCCAGCTCATCCTTCCAGTGGCAAAGTTCTTTCAGGAAGAGGAAGATGAACCAAATGATATGCTGAAAAAGATGATGGATTTGGTGGAGTTACAACAAATAAGGGAGCAAGTTGTAGGAAAATCAGAAGCTCATCAACAGAGGATAAAGGGCATGTTTGACAAAAGAGCAAAAGTAGACAACTTCCAGGTCGGAGATTGGGTCCTCAAGTGGGATGCTGTCATACAGGACAAGGGAAAACATGGAAAATTCAACTCTTTGTGGATTGGCCCTTTTGTGATAGCCTAGGTACATAAGAATAACACCTTCAAATTGCAGAATATGGAAGGTGAAGAGGTATTTGATGGCCCAATGAATGGGCGGTTCTTGAAACTCTATTTTACTTGAGGCTCTGAGGCCTTATTATTGTAAATTAGTAGATAGTAGGTTGTTTTGCTTTTAGAATAAACTCCATGCCCAATGGAACAGTAAATGATACTGTTAAGTTACTTAGTTGCTTTTAGGGAAAGGCATTTTTGGTCTGGGAGGTTCCCATCCCCAAGTAGGAGCCAGATGTTATCTCCCAAAATAATTTATTTTGATAGTATGAAGAATTTAATTCATGCAGTGAAGGATATGAATATCACTGACAGTTTGAAAGCCTCTGTTTTTTATTTGGATGAAAATTTCACAAGTTGTAGCTTTCGGTGGCTTAGGCAAGGACTATCATATATCATTAGCCACCGAAAAGCTATGTTTCGGTGGCTAAACAGTTGAACGCAGGCCAAAGGAAAACCACTGAAAGTAGTCTGAGCAAGATGAGTCAAAGTAACACTTTCGGTGGCATAGGCGAGACTATAGAAACTGATTAGCCACCGAAAAGGGGTGCTTTCGACAGACTAGAAAGAGAGATAAAAATGTTTAAAACAACTGAAAGCGAGTGGAAAGCAGCATCGAGAAAGGTACATTTGGTGGCTTAGGAGAGGATCAGAACATCTCATTAGCCACCGAAAGCTAGAAGAGAGATATCAGGTGGAAAAACCCTTTCGACGGTTTAGGTTAAAACTATGGCATTTGTGTTGATCATTGAAAGAACATTTTTTGATAGCGGTTGGAGGTTTAGTCCTCTACGACGTCGACATTTCGGAGGGCTTGTACTTTATGCCACCGAAACTGCGAAGATTCTAGTGGTTTGAGGTTTCAATCACCAATGCATTAGTGGTTTGAGGTTTCGATCGTCAACACATTAGTGGTTAGAGCTTCCGATCACCGATGCTTAACTGTCGTGATGTTAGTGGTTTGAAGCATCGACACTATGGCAGTGTTCAGGTTTGAGGTTCCGATGTTTTAGTGGTTAGAGCTTCTGATCACTGATGGGACGTTAGTGTTTTGAAGTGCCAACACTATGGTAGGGTTCAGGTTTTAGGTTTCGATGTCATAGTGGTGAGAGATTTCGATCGCTGACGAGTCTTTAGTTGTTTGTTCGACGGTTAAAAAGGGTTTTTCTAAGTCGCTATCTACCAAAAGAAGAAATTCACCATGGCGATGGGGTAGGGGTTCCGGTGGCTTAGGAAAGAAATATAACGTTTAATTAGCCACCAAACGCTAGCTTTTCGGTGGCTAGTTGACAAAATCGTGGAGGATCTTAAACCACCGAAAAGGACAAAATAGGGAAATGATTGGGAACTGTCACATCCAACCTCGTTAGCAAGATAAAAGATAATTTTAGAGCATGATTACCCATTGAAAATACCTGGAGCCGTGTGACTATGTGGGAACTGAGTGAAAAGGGTCGTTATTTAAATAGCACAAACTGACCTGACCGCCAACCTCCAGTTTTCCTCCACCTGTCCCAAAAATCATCACATAAACCACCGAATGCTCTCACTGAGGTGGGGTACGATTATCTAGGAAAATATGTCTTAGGGATCAAGCTGTTTTCATCATTTGGGTGACCTCAGCTCCCATAGATAAAACAGAAAATCCTCATAATCAGTGCCTTAGGACTCCATCGAATTTCATTTTCAAAATTAGCATTGTTCTCACCAGAAAAACGAGCTCTGAAGGAGCAGCTTACTGCAGCACACTATATACAAAGTCTAAGGGATGTTTTGTAGGTACCCAGGAGATGACACCCATCAGGATGAAGAAAAGTGGGCCACCTCTCAGACAGGAGCTAGGTGATATCACTTATTTAGAAGCCCATCCAGAGGTTTGTAGACTGTTCCAGGAGGTAGGCTGCTACAAATACTGTGAAAAAATATAGGGTTTTCATCAGCAGGTGGCTGAAGATTTTTCCCTATCATTTGATGGTTCAAAAGCAGTCATAGGAAGGAAGGAATTTCTCATAGATGAATCACTAATCTTAGAGGTGATTGAACTCCCTTGCACTGGAGAGAAGTGGTTCAAGACCACCATACCCAAAGATGTGGAGTTCAGGTCATATCTCAAGCCTGATCATAGGGGAATGATATGGAAGAAGAGTGTGCCATCATCATGTCTAGAAGAGAGATGGAAGCAGCTGCTAAAGGCCATTGTGGTCTATTTGACCTATGAAGGAAGATACAATAGAGCAATGATCTATCATTTCAAACTCATGAACCACTTCACAGGTAAGAACCCTCTTAATCTGCCCTTTTATTTACACAGGAGTCTAGGGAAGATGGCCCATCAAGTGAAATCCCAGCCATCCAAAATTGCTGGTAGGTTGTGCCACCACGGTCTTATCCAGCTATAGGTACAGGAATCGTTGAAGAAAAGAAGCATCGCTTGGCCCTATTTCTTGTTCTAGAATGGCTTTGAGACAGGTCTTCAGCCATAGGAGAAAGGAAAATCTCCTGCCAATAAATCTAGCACTCCAAGGAGTGGGAGAAGAAGGAGGAGGGCCATTTCCCCAGCTGCAGCAACTGAACAACCTCCATCCTCCTCCAAAACCAAGAAGGAAAAATGGAATTTGGATTTCGGTGAGAATGGTCAGGGGGCAGAAGCACACCAGGAGAGTGTCTTAAACCTACCTTATTCAGATTCTGAGGAAGAACAAGGAGAGGATGCAACCCTAGCTCTACAAATTGTTCCATTTACTGAAGCATTTCCATCCCCCACACCACAGGAACAAGAAGAACCAGCTGAAAGGGATTCCTCCAGCAAACCTAGAAGTCAAAAGATCAATCAACTACTAAGGAAGGTTTATGAAATGGAGGTTTTGGAAAGAGAACTGAAGAGAAACAATGAAACATTGATTAGGAGAAACAAGCTATTACACAATTCCTACTCGAAGCAGAGAGAGAGATACATTTTCTTGAAAAGGATGAACAACAGGTACCTGAAGGACAATACCAAGTTACTCAGGATGGTGAGGCTCCAAAGGCTGCAGTTGAAAGAAGCAAAAGCAAACCCTAGCAGCCACCTTGCCTTATCAACCCTAGCTGAAGCAACCATCAGTCTCCAGCCTCCTGAAACGAGCCAGGGCCCAGCAAACACTCCAAACATGAATCCTTGAGAAGAAGAAGGCTGAGTAAACAGGCCTGGAAAGGCATTTTTGAGCGAAACCTAATAAATTTTGTGAAACAGGGCTTTCGGTGGTTAAGCGGGCGTTGGAGCAGTCCGTTGGCCACCGAAAGCTCCTCTTTTCGGTAGTTAAAAGTTTCGATAGACTTGCCGCTTAACCACTGAAAGCGGACAAAGGTTTAAAAATGAGTTTTTGACAAACAGAACCGGATTTTGGCAACTGCAGATGGCTCAGGGACGTAAGTTAAAGATAAAAGGTGCTGACAGAAGTATCAGAAAGGGTCTGTTTAGATCTATTATGACAAAACAACGCCATCAACCCTAATTTGTCAAGGAGAAATCAGTGGGTTAACTGACAGTGGACCAGCAATAGTAATCATCAACAACTACTTTAGTTATTTAATGTTCAGTGAGTGAACTAAATCTTCATCATAGTTAGACAAATAGTTAGGTAGAATTTGAAACCGTAATTTGGAAAAACTGTCACTTTTGAGTTTTTTCATAAAAACAGATCCAAGTTTCAGGATCTGTACTTTTTGCAGATCACTTCCTTCATTCTTTTAGATTTTCATAATCTTCCCGGAAATGTAAAATGACATTAAACTATTTTTCTGTTGATTTGAAAAATAAATATAACATAATTAAAATTATTAAATGAATGACACTTTGTAGTAGTTATAGATACATATTCTACATAAACATGTATAGGAATATTACTTTTTGAATGATTCTTTTTTGTTGTTGTATGTTTTTGCTATTGCAACTCTGACATGTCTCATTGGCCATTGCTATGGAAATGCCTATTGTAGTTTACATATGACCTGATTCTTTGAATTATTTGATTGATTTATGTATTTTAAGTGAAAAGTACGTATATATGTTCTTTCCCTTATATCCCTCATAGTACTATAAAAGTCTTTCCCCCTTCTATTAAATTCCAACACCACTCTAGATGTGCTAAGCCAATTATTTGCATCTTCCATAGTTATTATTTTTCTTATGATGACATTCATTTATATTGTTGTCAATCCTTGCATAACATTCAACATATGTGAATTATAATACTTGAAACATATTAGTGATTTTTTTTAGTATTGTATTACTCAAATTTGAAGAAATAATTCATATTAACTTATTTTTATTCACCTGATTCATCCCTCAACAACTTTTGGATCAACGTTTTACACTCTTATAGAATTAGATTGGTAAACATCTTATCGAGATTCCTCATTTTTGGCTCTGCATGTCACATATTAACTGATACATATTAGTTAAATTTATAAATAATTCAAACAAATTAATTTAAATACAAAAATTAAAAAGCACTTGTATTCTTCATAATTCTGGATGTGCTCCCATCATGTTGACTAAAATGGTTTATTCATTGAAGTCATACCATGCATTTTATATCAATAAACAACCAGAACCATTAAATACATAAGCTATCATTATATTACACAAATAAATTACAGAACTTCAAAACATAAAATAAGTGTGATATCGGTGCTCTTAAATACATAAAATGCCTCGGTGCATTATGTACAAAAAGACACTGAGTGTTATATAAAAATAGGCACATTGTAAATAATGGAAAATTATTTAGCGTTTCGAGATAATAAAAAAGTTGTGTTCCTGCCATTAACGGTGCACTATTAGTATAAACACACAGGTAAGTTATTGTGATACTGTGACATCGAGAACCGAGAAATGATTTTCTGCATTTTTAGAAAATAAAATATGCATGTCATTTTCGGTGTGCAATTACTAGAAACACACCAGTGCGATACTGTGATAGAAACACACTGAAAATGATGCACACGTTTTTTAATTGAAAAATTAAAAAAAGGCTTGACGAGGCTGATATGGTTACAGATTCAACCCAAAAAGTGGACCCATCTCACCCTACGCTTTTTATATATAATCACAAACTCATCTAATCTAAAATCCCTAGAAGGAAAAATTGTAAGTGTGTAACAATAGAGGGATTTAAACCCTAATGTAAAAATTTGGAGCCACATAATTGCAGCCACATAAAACAAAAAGGAGGAGAGATAAAATAAGGGTTGGAACATCGAAGGTAAAAATCATTTTTTCTTCTTCTAAATCTAGTTGAAATCTAAATAGGATAATAGGATCAATAATAATATTTTACATACTTAATTTTTTTACTATGCAGGGTTTTGTTTGATTCATCATACCAAAAAAATGTCAATCCTTAAAATAATCCAGTTGCTCCAAAGTACTTCCACATAAGTCTCTTTTCTGAAACTCTCTCATCAAAATTTTGGGAAAATAATGAATTAATGTTTAGGTTTTTTCTTTTTCTTTTAAACACATTTTAGAATTAGTTTTCGAAATTAAAGTTGTCACCTTTTTCTCAGTTTAGGACAAAAATAACTTGTGTGATTTTCTTAATTTTGATTTTCGACATTACAGTGCGCTTGTAATTCTGACGTGCCCACGCGTATATGAATTAAACGCATCGATAGATATTTAATAAATCATGTAGTGGTGCATGCAGAAATGAAATGTACCGGTGCACATATATTTAGTAAACACACCCATATTGATGTATGGTGCATTTGTTGTTATGATGTATCATTGTGTTAAAGAGTTATGAGCGCACTGGTGCATGTTTATTTGATTAGACACACTAGTTTAATTTGAAAATCCTATGGTTTGATGTGTCAGCTTAAAATTATATATTCATCTCAAATGTTCTTTTAGTATTCAACCACACCAATTATAATATTTCATAGTATATATATGTGTCTTAAACTCACCTTATTCTTACAAAATGGTTTCCAAACCATATTGGAAGTTAGATTGTGATATACATGTTAAAAATATTTTAGGACTATAGAGACATATATTGTTTGTTGATTTGGCTCAAATGCAGGGAGAAAATATTATAGTACCAAATGACCAATTCTTCAGATTCCATCTCATTCCATTTGATTCTTTGTCACAACTTGATGTTGAGAACATAAATATAGAATATCTACAATGATCTCTTCATTAAACCCTAATGCAATCATTTAGAAACCCCTAAGATTTATCACAAATTTATGAAGATGTGTGCCCATGAGCAAGAGAGACAAATACTTAACAAAAAACAACAGTAGTCCATGCATAGAAAATGTGTGCGTGTGTGTGTGTGTGTATGTGAGAGAGAGAGAGAGAGAGAGAGAGAGAGAGAGAGAGAGAGAGAGATCAAATTAGATAAGTTCCCTTATGTGTTTATCATACTTGATAAACTTAATAAAGGAATATATTTTACAAATGAGGAGTGCATGCGTATTTATACACATCCTTTTAGGGATGGGGTGCTATCCCCAAAAATGTGACTATGCCAACTTTATCACAAATGATAAATTGGGTAAATTACCCATATGTAGGGTCATAACCCTCAATACATCAAGTACTAAGTTGACACATGGCCTTGAGTGAATACTACCCATACTCTCTACACCCCCCCTTAAGTTGAATGAGGGATCATGGAAAAATATTATGGGATACAAACAAAGGAATGGGCACACCTAAATCAAAGTAGAGTTAGTTCTATCTAGAATAAGCGAGAATGGGTTTCTAATGACCCAAATCATGAATGTTTCTACCAAACTGCTCATCTGTTGAGAAAATTGTCACTCACATACTCATCAAATGGAGGAGGGAGGGGAAAAAAATCCATGCCATAATAAGCACCTATTGGTAGAGTGGTGACTATTGAATTTTTCATCTAATGAAGGAGTATTAAAATAAACAGCATGCATAGAAATTAAGGATGTGGCCACTAATATGCTCAACTACTGGGAAAAATTGTCACTGATATGTTCAGTCAATGGAGGAGAAAGGAAGTCATATCTATACCATATTGCTCATCCACTAGTAGAGTGGTACTATTGAACTATCCATATGAAGAGGTGTCAAAAAAGACATCATGTATAGGAATTGTGAATACAACCATATGTTGACTCACGTTTATTGGAAACAACTATCTCTAACCTACTCATCCATTAAAGGTGGGTGGGAAGATATATCCCTACCATAACGTGCATCTACTGGGAGAGTGGTACCAGACTAGACATCTACAATGTTGGAAGAAACATCATGTAATAGAGAGGAGATATGAGTACCCACCTAAGATAAGATTATTTGTAAGTGAAGTGAGAGTGAGAATATCCAACTCAATATATCTTAAAGAACTTGAATATAATCAATCATGCTCAAATACAACATGTGTGTTGGTTTATGGATATCTAGCACAAGTGCACATAAGAGAGTGAATCTAAGAGGGAGGTTGCAATATAAGATGAAAGTGGGGTTATAAATACCAAACTCAAATACAAATATGGTCAATCGTAGTTGAATAGAAATGACAAGGGTTAATGTATACCCATCTCAACATAGGGTCACCCTATGCACAACCTCCTCCATGAAGACATATTGTATACCAACAAGACAAAGAATTAGATAAGACCTTCCGTACTTAATGCTAAACACGAGCCATATGGAGATGAAACTCCCTAAAACATGATAGTACCAATACCATCACAGTTCCACAACCGAGCAAAGAGGGATTCTAGTGGATATCTAAAAGAATAAGCCATTGAAGTGTGATGCATATACATTGTCCTAAGAGGACAATTATTATAGTGTCAAAAAATAAAATATGTAGAAAGAAGTTGAAAATAATCCATAGAAACATCGATAGAATAAAGTGGGTTAGCTCCTATGAGACTATGATTGAAATCATGTTAGTAGCATCATCTAGAATATTTTTGTCACACATAGTTACTCATGCGAATTCATTGGTCCTTGGAAGATAAGCGATGCAAGAATTGGAGATAAGAATATCCAATGTATGACATACTCTGCTTATAGAAAACCCTTGAATCATATATGCCCAAGAGTAAACAACCCCATTTATTAGGGCAAAGAACAATCTAAAGGTAATTAGGGTTAAGAAACCCCCTATATAAACCCAAGAAGGAGGTATGATGAAGGTCTTGGAACCCCCAAATAAATGAAAGTGTGATCCACAAAATTATGTCACCACACAATCCTTCATAAATAATCATGAAACACACGATACTAGAGTTAAAAACAAGGGAATTTTGGTTGGAAAATGTGTGTGTGTGAGAGAGAAGGGGCATGTGCTACCTTAGAATAACATCGATCTGCAAATATAACTTTCAAATTCATTGGAAAAAACAAAAGACACAAAAGAATGGAGAGAATTTTTAGTACACTAGTACAAAACGACAAATTTGTGACTACATGACAAAAAAACATTAGTCATGACATTTGTGATAAGCTAAATAGTAGTAAAGTTGAACAATTTTGATGCATCTTATGTGACATAGCTAGAAATTACTAATATAGACTATTAATATAGGTGAAAGATAAACATATATGACTAGTCTATGACTCTATAAATATACATTAGTAATTTTTTTTTTTGACAGAAACGGTTATATTATATTAAAGAGGTGGTATAACCACATAAATAATACCCAAATACAAAATGCCCTTATGGAAGCGGCAAAGTAGGCCAACCAACCTTAATCACGCCCTTATGGAAATGACAAAGAAGGTCCAAAAGTGCCCTTACGAAAGTGGCAAACTAGCACAGTAAATATCTGGAAATTATACAAGTTTAGGATAACAGTTCACTAACAGAGACCATTACAACCTATAGAAATAACAACAAACAATATTGACATTATATACTACCGGGAGAAAGCAGAACAGACAGTATTCAAGAAGACCAGCAGGAGACGTTACAGTCTTCTTTTAACTAAAGGATCAGCCATGAGATAATTGTTTTCCCCATAGGGACGGACCGACGAACCTGAATTATTTGCGCATTCCATTTTAAGCACCCTTAGCTCGAGCTTTTCAACCTTCACCTCCAGGGTTTCTAGTAGCTTGATGACTACATATTCGGATTTTTCGACTGTGCGTTTGAATTCCTTCCTCAGAAATGCAAGGTCCACTTCCACATTTCCCAGCCGCCTTCCTCCTTCAGTATTGATTACATCCACTATGCCTTTCAGCTTCTCCACTTCCTCTTTAATATCATAGTCTATCAATGCCGGCAGGTATGATCCCAAAGATTCAAAGGATGCCATAATTTCAACAACAAAAACACTAGAAATATTGGCCACCTTCGGTGCCAACACCCTCAAACTCTTCCCGCAGATTGCCCTGTTAACTACCTCAATTCTCTTGCAGACCAGCCAGACCAAGGTTTCTTTCCCCTTCTCCTTCCTGGAGTTTATATCTCTGCTCCTCACTGAAATAAACACTAGACCACCAGGAATCATCATGCTTCGCATTAATTCATGCATCACCTCACCCAATTCACGGTAAATCGACGGGATTGTTAACCTCCCGCTCGCTTGCTTGAGGTACACCTTCGTAATGTATTTAAATGCAACCTTCTAGTTTCATAATAGCCCACATGATGACACATGTCCACTAAACTCACCTTTAGACAGGCACGTGGGAGATGCACTTGTCCATGTGGTCTCCAAGCTCTCAGCCCCGGTCTTATGGTAGAGGGAAAAAATCATAAGAACCATTGATCAGGAGGGAGCCAACGCTTAGTGAGGATCCAATGTTTGCCGCTAAGTTCGCCTCTTTGTTGTGGATCCTGAGAACATGGAAAAGTCGATTTTGTGGAAGAAACGAGCAAGGGACTGAATCCTTTTTATTAGTTGACTAAGGTGCATATGGTTTGGAAGAGAGCCTTTGACTAGCACTTGGATAATTATCCTTGAATCACCCAACACTGAAATCTTTGTAATTCTCTTATTCTTGGCGATCAATAGGCCTTGCCAAAGGGCTAATGCTTCGGTGATGTTATTTGATTCCCTACCTATCCCCCAGGATAAATTGGTTTCTATTTTTTCATCTGGGGTGAAGATAACCCCGCCCCCCTGCCGCCCCGGGGTTGCCTTTAGAGGCACCATCCATAAAGAGAACCTAGGAACGCAGACTTCTCAGCCAACAGTCCAGATCCTTTCCATCCAATCTAAGCTCCCAAGGCTTCCTCTTCCTGTTCTTTTGGACTATGATTGGGATATTCGGGGAGAGACTAATGAGCTAATTAGATTCTTTTTTATCAGCAGGATGGACACCACCCCAGAGGTGAGAAAGACAGTCACTCAAGAAAGCATCAATTTTGGCAACCACCTGGTTGGCTACCAACTCTTTTCCTCTGAATATTTGAGAGTTCCTTTCAAGCCATATTTTCCAGAAGATGATCTTTGGCAGGACCATCTAGCAGTATTTGGTTATTTCACATTTGAGACTAGGAAAGGGGGATTTAGAGGCCCAGTTGATTAACATAGAATGGATATTTTCAGGCGGCAGCGAAGCATTCCCAGGGAGAGCCAACTTCCAAATTTCTCTGGCATAGAGGCACGAGATAAGAATATGCTCAACAGTCTCTTCACTGTTGAAACAAAATGAGCATCTCGTAGGGCCTTCCCATCCCTTTTTCCTTAAGTTTTCCCCAGTCAGGATTCTACCATGAGCTAAGGTCCACACAAAAATATCGATTTTAGGAAGGATTTTCACAACCCGAATGCTTTTCCAAATGGGAAAATTCCCCATCATTCCATGGTTTGATAAAGCCTTATAACTTGCAGAGGTGGTATATCTTCCCAATTCCCCCCTAGCCTCTGGTGTCCTTAGAGCTTCTAGCGATCGAGGATTTCCCTTGAAGTTTGGAAATGAGAGTATTTGTTTCATCTGCTAGATGGATTGGGGAGGGGATTTTCCACCTCTTCTAGGAGCCATCCTGATTTCAGTCTGAAATATCCCACAAAGTTACCGGATTGCAACTTTGCATATAGCCTTTAAGATGCTCCAAACCAGTTAGTTGTTCCATTGGGGGCTCACCCAAGATCGAGTCTTCCCACACCTTAATCCTCTTCCCATTTCCCGGGACCCACGTTAGCCTGTTTGAGAAGAAGGGAATAGATTTTGACAAAATAGAGAAAATTTCCGAACCTTTCATCGCCATTGGAGGTCTGTCCAGACTTCTCAAGCGGCTTCCAGAGAGATATTTTTTTTAGAGGGCACATTTACACCAAGACATTTTGCCAGATATGATTTTCCAGAGAATTTTAGCTCCCAGAGCTAGATTTTGAGACGCCAGATTCCTAATTTGAAGTCCTCCTTGGAGCCAAGTCTTGGTGATCTTATCCCAACCGACCAGAGGGAGATTTTTCTCATTCTGCTCCCCCCCCTTCCAGAGGAATTTTTTGAGCATTGATTCAATACTGGCTATAATTCCTTTTGGAGCAAGGAGAATGGAGTATTGATAGATAGGGATGCTAGAAAGAACAACTTTTATGAGGACCAGTTTCCCAATAGGGTTTAACCAAGTTGCTCCCTAGGTGCTGATCCTACTTTTGATTTTGTCAACGATCGGGAGCTAGGAGGAGGATTTTGGAGAGGCCTTGAAAATGGGAAATCCAAGATATTTGAAGGCATCCCATTGGGTCTTACCTTCAATACCCATTATTCTGTTGATGTTCGCCATCTCTCTAGGGTTGCAGTTCCAACCAAGAATTTGGCTTTTTTCTGAAATTGATCAGGCTTCCAGAAGCCTCTTGATAGAGATTCAATTCCTTTTGGAAGATTTTGGCAAAATTCACACTCGCCCATCCCAGCAGAATTGTGTCATCTGCAAACTAAGCATGATTTATATCTTTTACACCTCTGGCAATACACAACCCAATAAGATCAATATTGAGTTGACTTTGGTTCAACTGAAAGCTGAGAATCGAGGCTTGAATGGCTTAGAGAAGAGGATAGAGAGGACAACCCTAACGGAGACCCTTGGAGGCATGAAAGAAGTTAGCAACCCACCCATTGACCAGTGGGGCGATCCAAGGTGATTTAACATAGGCTTGGATACAGTTAGTGAAGCTGGGATCAAAACCGAATCTTTGCATTACTTGGAAGAGAAAATCATATATAACTCTATCAAAGGCGTTAGCTAAATCCAATTTAATGATCATACCTTTTTCTCGACGCTGGATGCTAGAGTGGATTGCTTCTTGAACAAGAATGATGTTATCCACAACATGTCGACCTTTTACAAAGCCTCCTTGGTTTTCCGGAATGATGCTCGGAAGGACCTCTTTGATCCTGTTTGCAATGACTTTGGTGATGATTTTGTACCCAATGTTGCATAACGAAATCGGTATGAATCTATAAAAGGAGATGGCTCCTTTTTCTTTGGGGATAAGGGGGAGAAAGGACGAATTGGTGCTCCCCCCTAGCTTGTTACAGATTTGAGACTTTGTGATCATTCTACAAAGGCCGTGCTTTATAGTTTTCTAGCAAGCTTTAAGGAATCTGGCTGTAAACCCATCTGGTCCTGGTGCCTTATCGGGATCCATACTTGCCAGAGCCAATTTTATTTCTTTTTTCGAGACCGAAGCTGTTAATTTCTTGTTAATAGAGCGACTGACCAACTTGGAAATGAACTCTAGGATGGGGGGGAGGGGAGCACTAGGGGCCTCTTATGTATAGACCTTCTGTAAGTTATCATATGCATCTTTTTTTATCTCTTCGAACTCTTGAATTAATTGTCCTTGATTCTGGATCTCTTTTATGGCTTTAAAATTTTTCCTACCTTATGCCTGCTTATGGAAGAATGCCGTGTTCTTGTCCCCAGCTTTTATCCAAAGACACTTTGACTTATACCTCAAATACTCTTCTTCAATCCTACAGGCTTCATGCAGGTTCCAGTGGAGACTAGTTTCTTTTTCTAGGGTGGAGAGATCTACCGGCTGAGTTTCTTTCTCCCTTTGGTGCTTTTCCAAAGATTGTTGTGCTTCAATCCTTTGGGTTGCTGGATATTTCTGAGCCTTGGCCCAATCTTTGAGAGTTTTTTTAAGATGCTTGAGCTTCTCTTCCCAGATATAAAAGGGGGATCCAGAGGCCAGGGCGTCCCAAACTGATTTGACGAGATCATGGAACCCATCCTGGGTTAGCCAAATAGGGCTAAAGCGAAAAGGGATGGGGCCCAGGTTTTTTTCTTCAGCCAGATCCAGGAGAATTGGCATATGATCTAAGATACCGAAAGCCTGAATAGAGGAGTCGGATCTGAATCCAAGCATAGAGGAGGTTTGCTGGACTGAAAACCTATCCAGCCTGTTAGCAATATGTCCAGGACCAGTTCTTCTATTGGTCCAAGTGAATTGACCTCAGGCTGGTGTAACATACCCATTTACTACATTGTGAAAATAGTTTATTATTATTATTTAAGATAAACATAGAAGTTAGAAACTGTGCAACTAATTCTCCTGGTATCCAATCAATGTCAAATGTCTGTAAAGATCACCAA
>LPNX010228760.1:488687-594488 GCA_001517045.1 Pseudotsuga menziesii | reverse complement strand
CAAGGCTAATCGCTAAAACTGTTAATGAAATTCCTCCATTTGTAAAAATATTCACACTACAGATCCAATGATCACTTTAAAAGAAGCCAAAGGAGCTATCGTTCAGATCTTTGGTCAACATACTGCGTTTAGATCAAGTCGTAGGCAGCCATAGGTGCTCAAAAACTTATCAAAACTCAGCCAGTGAGTTCCTGCTATGCTCAATAACTACATTTCCACACTTTATATCAAAAAGAGGTTAATTAATATGTAACCTCATTTACAATTATAAACTCCTATCCACACAACGTATCTATATATATAAAGACAAACATATAATATATATAACTTTTGCCCATTATGTGCATGTTTCGATTTGGAAAGCTAAATACCATTGTAAAAAAAGGAATTATTAAATGAACTTTAAAAAAAAAAAATGAACATACATGTATACTTTTCCAAGGCTAATCGCTAAAACTGTTAATGAAATTTCTCCATTTGTAAAAATATTCACACTACAGATCCAATGATCACTTTAAAAGAAGCCAAAGGAGCTATCGTTCAGATATCTGGTCAAAATACTGCGTTTAGATCAAGTCATAGGCAGCCATAGGTGCTCAAAAACTTATCAAAACGTAGCCAGTGAGTTCCTGCTCAGCTCTTATCAAATCGTAGGAACAATTCAGAGTTTAAAATTATTACCTAGATTTAAAAGTAAATCGCATGGTCGTGTCAAGAGTTTTAGATTCCATATCTCAAAGTAGATCGCAAGCAAAATAGTATGTGCACCAGATCTTATCAGATCTACAAGATCTGATCTTGAACAAAATCGTAGACAGGTTAAAACAAGATCTGTTCTTTATAAAAGTGCAGACCAAGTTAAACTGAACCCTACAGATCGAAGGTTAAAATGCAAGAACTGAACCTAACAAATCTAAGGTTAAAATGCAAGATCCACCATTATATAAAACATAGACAATGGATAAGCCTATCTTTACAAATATCAGGTTTGAAATGCAAGATCCACAATGTTATAAAACATAGACATGTCAAGCCGATATTTACAGATCGTAGGTTTAAAAAATGGAAGATCCACCATTTTATAAAACACATACCATGGATAAGCCGATCTTTACAGATAACGGGTTCAAAATGCAAGATCCACAATTTTATAAAACCCATATAGGTTAAGCCGATCTTTACCGATCGTAGGTCTAAAAATGAAAGGTCCGCTATTATATAAAACACAGACAATAGTTGAGACGATCTTTACAGATCGCAGGTTCAAAATGCAAGATCCACAATTTTGTAAAACACAGACAAGTTAAGACAATCTTTATAGATCGTAGAAAAAAAAATGAAAGATCCACCATTATATAAAACATAGACATCAAACAAGTTCAGATCTAACATCTATCAGAAACTGGAATCGCATACATTTAGATTCTATCCAAACTGGAATGGCATGCATTTATACATTCAGATCTTAAATGTTTAAAGAATCGTGGGTAGTCAACAATGAATTAGTAGGTAGCAATATATATTCAGTTCACAAAGAAAAGAAATCACAGGTAGCAATATATATTCAGTTCACAAAGAAAGGAAATCACAGGTAGCAATATATATTCAGTTCACAAAGAAAGGAAATCGCAAGTAGCAATATATTTATAATAAAATACCAAACGCATACACTTACTTGAAAAATAATGACAACTTGGATATTCAACTCCTCCCAACCATAGGAGGCAGCAACTCAACAGTTTGCTCCGCTCCACCCCCGAGCTGGATCACCAACCATGCACCCGAACAGCAAGACACTTCCTCGCGGCACTCAACCTCGAGTCTGTAACAAGTTCTCACGATGGACTTAAAAAAAATAGAAGAATGCTCAACAATCATTCTTCCCATGCACAACACGGCGTCCCATGCTATTCCAGTGCACTCATATAAATAACTTTGCCCAGGTCTTATGCCATCCCCAAATCAAATCTCCAATCAGATCCCTAAATCCCTATGATTTAGGATCTTGTGTGGTTGTTGAGATTTGGATTAGATTTGATTGGTGTCAATCACTCTTAGCTTGCTTACACATGTCCATTGGTGCCATGGTTGGTGTCCCCTCATGTAGTTGAGTTCTCCAAGTGTCATTTTCTTTATTAATAAATAAATAAAATGTTTATTTGTGCAAAAGTTATTTTAGTCTTTGAGTTTTATAACTCATTACAATATAAAAAAATAATAATTTTTCAAAACATGAAAAATAAAATAAAAATAATGTTATGGGGGTATTACGGCTGGCTTGATGTCTTCCAGATCCCAGTCCCTCATAATATCTTCCACATTTTCCCTTAGGGGATCTCTGACAATAGATCCTCCTCTTTTTTACTTGGCATTGAGCATTATATTCAGATCCCCCGCAAGGATAAGGTTCACTGGGCGTTGGGAGGCAAGGACATCTTGGATGCTTTGCCAACAATCTTTCTTTTATGACAACAGGGCTGGGACATAGACATTTAGAATACTAACCTGAATACCAGATTCCTTGTGATGCATAATGGAGAGGATCCAGTGTGTATGAGAAGTGGACTGGACTAAATCGAATGCTTCTTTTTTCCATAGAGTTCCTATACCGCCAGAGGCACCACGTGCACTCCTTGCTATACCTTCACTATTCTTCCAGTACCTCTGGCTTGACTGGAGGAATCCCTCTTCCTCCAATTTTGTCTCCTGGATCAAAAGAACATCGGGATTGGAAATTCAGATTAGATCTCTCATTGCTTCATATTTTTTTCTGCTTCCTAACCCTATACAGTTCCAGGAGACAATCTTCATTAGTTACCTTTGATTGATTTAGCAGCCCCTTTGGCCTGCCCTTTCTGTCTTGTGTTCCTGGGATTTAGCATTGATTCGATTGTGGCTTGTGTTCCTATGAGCTTGTCCTTGTAGGTGGCTTCCTCTCTTCTTTCTTTGTCTGTTTTCCACCCCATTTTGGTTTTTTTCTGCGAAGGCTGCGACTTTCCAATTTCACCTTCTTCTTCTTCCGAGGCCTCCTCATCTGACGAAGGGATCGAGGACGAAGGTTGACTGCTTTCTTCCTGATATTTCTCTTTACTGGATGGGATGTTCCCTTCGGCCATGGGGCTTGGAGGATCCCCAGATTCATAAACCAAAGCCTCATCCTTCTTTGGATCCGGGGTTTCGATTGCATGCTCAGTAGAGCTGTTCCCTTCCTCATTTTGTGTTTTTTTTTAGGCTTCTTCCTTCCTTGCATGACCAACGCTTTTTTCATCTTTGTTTTGAACCTGCCTTGCGTTGGCTCTGGTTCTCTTTGCTAGTGTCCACCCTTCTTCTTGGTCTTTTTCTGATAAATCTATCGGGCGCTTAGGGCATCTTTTTTGGAAGTGCCCATAGTCGTGGCAATGCCGACATTTGAATGGGAGCTGCTCATAATCCAGCTTTTGAAAGTGCTACCATTCTCCCACTGTAAGCTTAACTGCCTCAGGCATGCCTGCTTCCAGATCTACTTCAACGCAGATCCTGACAGAGGAGTAGTTCTCCTTGGGAAAGGCTTGGGAAAGGCTTTGTCATTGATCACCACTAGCGACGAGGGGGTCCAGCAGTGAATCGGGAGGTTGGGAAGGCAGACCCAGACAAGAACATCCTTGGGAACATCCACTACTGGGTCAAAATCGGGAGTCCATCGGTTAAGATAGAGTCCTTGGGGTCCCATAAAATACGGGCCACTATGGAAGATTAGATCCCGGTCTTCTTTGGCGATAAATTCAAAAAGGAAAAATCCTTTGCGGACTACATAATAGGTAACACTGCTGGTGATCAAAGGCCACTAGTTCTTTTGGATCCAGTTGTCTGTGGTCTTTGGGGAAGGCCAAATCCCGGTAAATTGACCAACCAAAGCACGATCCGCCAAGGAAATGGCTATATGCATAGGATGCTGAGGAGGGAGGTCAATGACAAGGACCTCATCAATCTTCTTAACGAATTTAGGGAATGGAGTAGATTTGAGATTCCTGGATCTGCCAGAAATCAATTTTCTGAAGGCAAATTCTTCATCACAGGGGCCCGGAGAGGGGCCAACCCTGATGTCAGGCATGAGAACCTGTCATGGCAGGGGTGCAGCGGCCCAAAACCAAACCGTGCTGCGGCATGGAACCCTAGAGCAAAGCACTCGAGAACCCTAGCAGCGTTCGAAAGAAACTCCACCTCCAAACTACATTAGTAATATTTATTACTCACATAATAGTTAATTATAGTAGTATAGCCATTTTAGTGCACTTTATCATGTTAATTAGTATTTTTCATGTTGAATTTGTTTTGTAGTATGCATGTTTGGGTTGACATGCTTTACAACACCACACCAAATAACACACAATGTATATCATGTTTGCACAATATAATTATTTACTACATGAATTGCAACTTCTAACCCACATATATCACCCTTAATTCCAACCATGATGAAAAATATTGTTTCTCAAATATTTAATCCAAATTTTAACATTGTTTAGAGTTGTTTGAGTTGTACATTTGGTCTTCATCAACCTCATTCTTGCAACTGATTTAACATCATTGTATTTTTAACTTTTCTAGCTTATATATAATTGATATACTTATATTTCCCAAATACACATATATAATAATGATATTATTATTGCCCATGGGGTGTAGAATATATGGTGAATGGGTGTACTATTAAGAGACTCCTTGTAATATATAAAACTCCTTATTGTAAAATAAAAATACTTCCATGTGCTTTAAATCTGAAATGAAATTGAGAACAAAAATATTAAAAAAAATAAAAATAAAAACCTTATTTCTTTAGATTACTACTAATCTTTAAAAATATATTAAATTCTAAAATTTTTATTCAAAAAATACAACATATGTTTCAAGAAGAGGTTTTTATTTTCTATGAAATATTCATTTTAATAATTTTATTTATTTATCTTCAACAAAATGTTAATTTTAATTATTTTTCAAAAATAAAGACGCAAAATATTCATTTTAATTATTTTTTCAAAGATAAAAACTTTGATGCTGGTCGATCTTTGTTTTTTATTATATACATGTTTACTTAAACAAAATAATTATTATCTAATCAAATTATATCATTCTACGTAAAGTCAACGAAAATATGAAAATTTACATTATTTTAAACTATTTAATTAAACCATTTTAACATAATTTATTAATTTTAATTTATTTTATTGTTAAATAATCTTTTTCGTGATTCATGTCATCCCTGGACATTTCCATTTGAAGCATAGTCTATTGATTGGCGTTGAATTTCACCATTTCTACAGTTAAACTCCACGATTTTGGCATTAGTGTCTTTTTATCATTATTATAAAACCATAGGGACATGACCACAATTTAATCATTGAACACTTTCCTCATAGTATGTTGCATGATTGGTCTTTGTACATTTATGATTCAATGTTTGTTATAAGGTTCTTTCCATGTTGCCAACTAAAAAGGATGGTGTGGAAGTGTTTTTATATATATATAAAAGCATAGGTAATGGCCACAATTTTAATCATGGAGGCTTTTTCTCATAGAATGTTGCATAATTGTTCATTGCATATTTCTTATTCCAGGTTTGTTCTAAGGTTCTTTTTATGTTTTCAATTATATAGGCTAGGTTGGGCTAGTGTGGAGGTGGAGGTGGAGGTTTTTGATAAGGATACAATTAGTGGTGAAATTTATTCAAAAGATAATTTTAATGTTTAAAAAAAAAACTGATTTACCAACTTTTATATTTTTATAAAATGATGGGCCCAAATTTTATAAGATAATTTGTTTACTCTGAAAATACTAAAAATGTCCAAAAACTACATAAAATCATTAGAAATTTAAATATATTTACAAAAATATCACCAAACATTTTATGGTTGGAAATTCAAGATTTTATAAGATTTGCCAAGGGTTCTACACTTTAAGAAAATTATGTATCCATAAAAATTTCTCTAGTTTCTGGTTTAAAGGATCAATGAAAAAAGACGATGGTAGTGGGTGTTGTGTAGATGATGATTCTAACATCCATACTTTTAAATAAGAAGTAGATCAATATGGTTTTTGGAGCTTCATGAACAACTTTATGCTACTGGGCATGTTTTTACAAAACAACAATTCTTTGACAAATTCGGGGAGTTGGAGGATCTAGGTAGTGACCATCTTATTTATGTGATAGAAGATGTTGACAATGATCGAATAGTGGCCACTAGGAGTGTCTTACTGGAGAAGAAATTCCTCATCCATCGAAGGTAAGAACTTGGGTCATAATATTGTGTGTTTCTTTACTGAATAAGCTAGGCTTACTAGGTCTTATAAAGTCATTCTCAATTGCACTATGTAGAATAAGGGATTTTATAAAAAATGTGGGTTTAATGAGAAGAGTGTTCAGATGAAATTGTACTTCCATTGAATTTATCATCTTGATCATGATATCATCACAAGTAATAACGCCTTTCAAATCTATCCAGTGGATTAATGCGATCTTGTTTGATTCCATTGCTTTGATTGATGGGGGTGAAAAATGAATTTGTTGCACATCGAAAGTGGTGTTTGTAAAGGAGATTTAATATGAAATTAAATACCACATCTCTCATCACATGATGGCATTTAATACATCTCCTCTGCACCCCATGGAACCCTCTAAAAAATCCCTTATGTTGGCCCTAGGTAAGTTGTATAAAGTTTGGTCCATGAGTTTTGAGAAGTCCAGTCAAGGTGTGAACAGGGTTGCGACAGAGCGGAGACGAAAATGGCCAGCTCTGAAAAATTGGGCAAACTTTTGGGAAACATTAAATGTATGCAGCGCATTAGTTAGAAAAGTATTCCACTTATGGTTAGTGGCCGCAGGATATAAAATCGTCCATTAGAGCCTGTAAAAATAAAAAGGGTTGGGATTTAAAGGGTTCGAAAGATAAGATAGAGATAGTTGAGTGTAAGTTCTGAAGAAATATGTTATGTTGTATGTTGTAGTGCGAAGAGTGAATAAGAGTTGTGAAGGTCATGTAATATCGATCCATAAGTTGTGTGCACGGATGTAATGTAAAGGAGATGGCCCTAAGTAAGTTGTATAAAGTTTGGTCCATAGGTTTGGAGAAGTACGGTTGAGGTGTGAACAAGGATGCGACAGAGCAGAGATTGAAATGGTTAGCTCCAGAATTTTGGGCAATTTTTGGGAAACATTTAATGTATGCGATGCGTTAGTGAGAAAGGTTGCCCACTTATGGGTAGTGGGCGCATGATGTAAAATCGACCATTAGAGCCTATAAAAATGAAAAGGGTTGGGATTTAAGGGTTCAAAAGATAAGATAGAGCCAATCGAGGGTAAGTTCTGAAGAGTTCTGTAATATTGTATGCTGCAGTGCGAAGAGTGAATAAGAGTCATGAAGCTCATGTAATGTCGATTGGCAAGCTGTGTGAGTGGATGTAATGTAAAGGAGATTTGGGGATATGTCTATAGGCTATGTGCGCAGACCAAAGTGTTCAAGACACGGCTCATGCCAAATGAAGAGCGCTTTTGTGGTTTTCCCTCGTATGGGTTTCCATCTTAAATTCTCTGTGTCAAATGGTGCATTTTCATTTTCGGTCTGATGATTTCTGATTTGCAACGACTGATAATATCTCTGTTTTGTATGACGAAATGGAATAATAGTGATTGAATATGTTGGTAGATGTGGTTAAGATTCTATTACGTTTCCATATGTTGTTGATATATGCCAATGATCATTTACCTATTTGCATCGTTGGGTAGTCTCTTGAGTATTGGCATGGAGAGATCCCCTTCTATCACTGCGGAAGCTTGGTTCCTGCAGTCCCTATATGTATCTCAGGTGAGACCACTTGCGTCGAAAGTGTTTCCTATGGAGTTATGCTCCGTTGGGCCGATGCCTTGGGTTTTGTCAATTGGGATGGTAGGTTGAACCTGGGTTAGTCGAAGCGATCCAACAAATGGTTCTGTTTCCAGGACCAAGATCATCGTAAAGGGGACATGTTTTGGCACCCGACAAAGCATGCGATTTAGGATTGGGTGGACCAGAAAGCCCGAGCATTTGCAAAAGAAGAAAGTAAGGGGTCGTGGTTGACTCTGACGGAATGGTTAGGAAGGTACGTTTACTCAGGTATTCATGAGATTTTATTTAGTGAATTTCCTGTTATATTGTATGAATTGTTAGTGAGGCTAGCAACTCAGAAGACAAATTTTCAAGGCAGAAAACCTAGGGGGTGGACTCCTCATCTGATTCGATGGCTGGAGAGTGTCAATAATCCTATCTCCAAGGATGTCTACTTCTAGGTTTATAGCATATTGGAAGGATATAATACTAAGATCGTTGTAGATACTATTAAGTCATATAGTGAAGTCGAGAGGGAATTTTTCCAAGGTCCTAGAGGCAGATATTTGAAGTCCTTAAAGATGTGTATTAAAATGCTAGTATGTGAAAAGGGAATCTTAAGGATGGAATCTGATGAATAAATCATTTTGCGCAAAGGACATGGTTCATGACGGGAAGAAATCCTATACAATATCGGTAGAGTAAGCTGAAATTTTCCCAGCTGATAGTGGGACCGATGGAGAGGGTGTCCACCTAAGGAGTGGAAGAAAATTCCGGTCAGGTAAAAGGAGAAGAATTACGACATGGAGAAATAGTTGTAGTGTGATTGAAAGAGGGGAATGCAAGTTGGTGCCACAACTCAATGAAGAGTCATGCGAAGAAGAGGAGGAATATTGAATTATTTATTAAGATGAGGAAGAGGCACCAGATATGTACCAGGCCCAATACTATGATATACCCACAACTCCACGTACATCTCCAATATCAAAGGTAAGACCTAAAAGCGTTTCAAAGTGATTTCTGTCAAATCAGAGTAATAATAATAGTCAAGATAGTGGTCATAAATTTTCTACTGGTGGTCCATCTAATTTAGGTTCTTCATTAACCCAATTGTATAGGATGGTTGGGGATGACATGAAGTTTCCTATATTTGATGGGAATGGGTTGGAATCAGGCTTGGAATTTGACGTTCCACAAAAAAAAAATTATTTTATTTTTACACGTATTTGACATGTAAGTTTTTGATAAACAAGTCAACATTGGTAGTTGAAAAAATATTTGAAACGTCTATTTGACGTTTAAGAATTTAGATAACCCGTCAAAATTCTTAATACCTATGTTAACTACTAAAACTTAGCTAACAATCATTGGACATTGTGCTGGGTCAGATCTTGAGCTGCTCTTAATTTCCAGTTATCCGAGGAACACATAAATGCTAGACTTCTCTATTTTGGTGTATGTGTATTGTATTTATTTATATTTTGTGTTTCTAATTGTATTATTAGTCTTCAACTCTGAGCCTTCAGATTTTTCCAAGGTGAATCTCTAAAATTTTCTCTTTTAAAATTTTATAATTTGCTTAATTAGTAAATTTCTATATAAATATTTTACTCATATTTATATATAATATAGAAAATATATTTTATTCACATTTATATGTAATATTAAAAATAAATTGACACTCAACAAAATTAGTTAAACCGTCAAATGATAGGCACCAAAAACTTGAAACCATCATTACATTTTTATTGGCAGGCACAAGAAAATTGAATTTCCAGGCCTTGTTGGAATACCCTGAGCAACATTGGTTATTGTGAGAGGTTGTTTGGACTGTGCGATAGGTCCAGGATGAGGTCATAAAAAAGGCTTAGATGATCACAACCTTTAGTGGTTGTGCTCTCGATTGGTATATGAATTTTTCTATGGTACCTGCGAGAAACCCTCAAAAGTCAATAGATCAGGTTCAAACTGAGCTAATAGATGAATTTAAGAATCCCAAGTCCTAGTCACAATGTATTACGGAGTTGAAGGAGATCAAGCAGATGTCGGGTGAGTTTGTTTAGTATTTTGACCAAAGATTCAAGACCCTGATGGATAAGGTAAGCTTCCAAATGTCTAACATAAATAATGGTTCATTGCTGCGTTGTTACCCCATATCCATTTCCCCCTGATGCAACAGAAGATAATTTCCCAGATAGAAGCTCTTGATATTTCTTTGAAGTTAGAAGCTTCTCCAGTTAGGGAAACAGGTGTGGGAATGATTCAAATTTAGTCATAGTTAGCTAACCTAATGTTGCAAATACAAGATATCAAGAAAGGAAAATAATTCCATGCAGAAGTATGGTGTACGAGATGTAAAACTGAAGTCCATCATAAGGATTCATGTCCATCCTTCCTGGATTACCTTGCGTTAGGAGTGTTGAATCCTTTAAGTTCATAAGGGATGACGTGGTGTCAAGTCTTCTAAACAAGAGGTCATCATTCGAAATATTGTGTTTATTTACATAATATAGTAAGTACACCTGCTTGTATTTATTGTAAGTTTTGTCGATATGTGGGCCATGATGAAAAGGACTGTAGGGCATACCGATTGCTGCAGGAAAAGACAGTGGATACCTACATAATGAATAATGCTGAGAAAATGCAAGTTGAACGAGCTCATGTAAAATTCCCTCAACCAAGGGGGGCGATGCTTTTAGAGGATGAGGAGGAGGAGGAGGATTTGGTCGAGGGATGAGAAAAATTATCTGCTATAATTATGGACAACCAAGACACTATTCTAGAGACTACACCAACCCTACATTGACATGTTCATACTTTAAAGCACTAGATCATACTATTAAGGAGTGTCCACAACGTATTTCTAAGTTGCAAGATATAATCATGGGGAACCATAACCAACCTCCAAATGAGAATCAAAATGTTCAAAATAATTTTGCCGAGCCCCGAGAAGCAACCCCAAAATGCGAATTAGAATGTTTGAAAGATTTCTGCTGAGCCCCGAGAACCTACTATTGTTGTTTTAATAAGGGGTGGTGCTATGACTAGATATGATCAAGCAACACCATGGAAAAATCCAGGTGTTCGACCTATGCAGTGCAAAAGAAAGTACCATTTCACAACTGGAAGGAAAAGGGAGTATTCTTCGATGCATGAAACACATTTATGGATATAAACCATGCTTTGACATTTGCTTATTTTTTGGTGTTTGACGATGGACCAGTCATCGATATGCCATCAAGTATCGACCAATCACTCCCAATGAAGTTGACAGAAAAGGTAAGGATTTTGAAGAATTTCTTGAAGAGTTGTTTAGCCCTTGTTAAAGATAAAGATGCTTTGGTAGAGCTATCGACTCTAATAGAAGTGTAGGAATATAATAAACCCACTTCATAACTTAGGATAAAATATTTTAATAATTTTATATTAAATTCCTATCTACTAGCCTAGATAGTTGGCATCCACTTGCACCACATGGTCAATACTTGCCATATATTACCCATGAGTGCTTTAATCTTGATTCTGGTTTAATCTTGTCCACTTTATTGACTTCCATAATTAGTAGCTGCGCCTTCCTACAAATTCTGTTTTTATTCTGCTTTATTCCAGCTTTTCTCTAGATAAGGTAAATCTAGTCAACTACAAAAACGCTATCTTTTCTTGCCAACCCATCCTCCATTATTTTATATTTGTATTCCAAGATTAACATGTTTTTCCATGATTCATGACAAATCACTCATGCTTTTTCTAATTCATGAGGTCCTTGATTGATTTGGGAAGTGCTTTAGCCACCTTTGGGGGTTTATCATATTTGTTAAGTCTTATTTATGAGCTATCATGAGTTGTGTTCCACCAACTCATTTTTCCTTTATAAGGATGTATTACTATTTTAATAATCAATCAATTCATTATTGGTTCATCATATATTCATTTGATCAATACTACTTGGAAAGATATTGGATCACTCTTGTATTCAGTCTCTTATTCTTCTCTCTATTCTTCTTGTGCATACTTGTGAGAATCATCTTAGTAGAAAGATCTAACTTCTATGATTCTTCTTTGCACCAAGTCTCTTTTTATAATGGTATCAGAGCTTCAATTCCTACATGGTATTAGAGCGCAAGGCTGTTCAAGTTCAACAGAGTTGAGGAGATATCTTTTCTCTCTATCAGAGCACATCCAGTATCCTATCCCTCTCTAAAGAAGAGCTTGTTTTAAGCTTATGATATTTTCTCCTAGTTTTATTTGTGCATGTTGTAGAGAGTATCTTCTTGAGCACATCAAAATCCCAGTATGGATTCTTCTTCAGCTATGATCCTGACTCCCTTCAATTATCATGAGTGGAAAGCCAAAATTGGCATTCTATTGTGCAATAAGGGACTCTATAGAGTTTCTATGGTTTTAGAAAATGAACCAAATTCTATGGTTGAGAAAGCTAAGTGGCATAATAGGTTGGATAAAGCATATAGTTTGCTTTTCCTCTCTATCAATCCTTATATACTCTTTCATATATATGGTTTAACCACTCCAAACCAGGTGTGGACAAAACTTGAGTCTCTCTTTGGAGTACAAGATGCGTTAAGAGTGCATCAATTGGAGGATGAGTTATTCTCATTGAATCCAAGCAATTTCAATTCTATTAAGGGTTTCTTCCCAAAATTCACGTCACTTTTTCTATTTCTCAAGCAATACGAGATTGAAAAAAAGTAATATCAATTGATCCTTTCCATCTTATCAAAATTGGGTCCTGAATATTCAGTTTTTGTGTCTACTTTTCATGCTACTATGCTTGCTATTTCTAATTGGAAAATGCCTTCTTTGAGTACATTCTTTGATTCACTAACAAAGGAGCAAGATGAATCTATCTAGATGGGTTCTCTTAGATATTGCAAGGGAAAGGATCATGCTCTCGTAGTTCAAGGAAGCAAAAATACCAAATCCAAAGTGAAGCAAATTGTGAAAAAGAAGAAGCCAAAGTCAGAAATTGAAGATGAGGGTTCGAATCCTACTAATGAAGATTCATTGAAGAAAGTCAAGAAGAAAGGGAGAAAATACAAGTGTTCTTATCGCAGAAAGGTATTTCATCTAGATAATACACATTTCAAGAACAATATGGACATCATGTCAAAGCTTCTTGAGAAGCAAAACATAGAAGTTCCAGATGAGCTAGAGAAGCTTGTTGATTCCTCAGAACATTATCATAGTGCACAATTCCAAGGTGATATAAACTATTCCTTGAGTGCCATATTAAAATAATTTCCTCATATCTATGATATAGATTCATTTTCTGATATATCAGTATCAGAAATATCATATCCTTTCTTTGATAGTCCACCTATCAGTCTCTTAGATTCATCTCTCAATAATTGTGTTTTTTCACTAGATATTGACTTGTATTTAAGCTACTCTTCCTCACTCCATAATTCTGATTTAGAAGCATGTTTTCAGGATGATATACATGTCATGACACCATTCATTCCATCTACCATACCTATGAAAACTCCTAAGAGTATACAAATCACAAGTTCACTAGTTGATTCCTCATTGAGCTCTTATGCAGTGTTACTTATATTACATAGTTTGAAGTCTTGATTATCTTTCAATGGTTGGTTATACATGAAAATTGTCATATTTGGACTGATATTACACATTTTTGGATATGTTATAAACACTTATGGTTCATATCTAAAGTCAATTCATCATTCAGAGTTTTACACTCATGAGTTTTTCTCAGTTGCTCAGACTTTTCATAGTCTAGCCCCATATCCTAATGGAGACATTGAAGATTTTGTATTTGTTGTTCCATATGATAATATTTATGATATATTAGAGTCTTTTCAGCCTCATATCAGATCTGGGAAGGTGCTACATCAGATGGGAAGAATGATATGCGATTCACATCACAAATTTGCAGCTATACAGGGAATTGATTGTGTTTGCAGATCATAGTTTGTTATTAACAAGAATCCTTTAGATAATTCTCCCACTTCATTAGATGATGAGATAAAAGGAGTCCCTCTTCTTCTTTATTGCAGATTCTACACTCTAGCGCATGATCAAGGAGTTCATGATTTCTTCATCAAATTATTTCACCAGAAGCAGTTCATTCAACTCATAAAAGTGAGGATAAATACATACTGAAGATATATTTCAAATTTTGTGCCTTTTCCTTTCTTGAGGGAGGATTTTCCCCATGTGGTTTTGCCTCTTTCCTTAGCTTTTCTAGACATGAATAATTGTAAAGGGTGACCCTAATGAACCATATGCATCTGATTATTTTAGACATAAACGAAATAAAGTTAGACTTAAAGGGGGGCGTGGGAATATAATAAACCCACTTCATAACTTAGGGTAAAATATTTTAATCATTTTTTATTAAATTCCTACCTACTAGCTTAGATAGTTGGCATCCACTTGCACCACATGGTCAACACTTTCCATATATACCCCAGGATCACTTTAATTCTAGTTCTAGTTTGATCCTGTCCACTTTATTGAATTCCATAATTAGTAACTGTGCCTCCATGCAGATTCTGTATTTATTATGCTTTATTCCAGTTTTTTGTGGATAAGGTAAAGCTAGTTAACTAGGGAAATGCTATCTTTTGTTTCCAACCCATCCTCCATTATTTTCTCTCCATATTCTAGGATTAGCATATTTTCCATCATTCATGAAAAGTCACTCATGCTTTTTCTAATTCATGAGGTCCTTGACTGATTTGGGAAGTTCTTTAGCACCTATGGGGGTTTATCATATTTGACAAGTTTGATTTATGAGCTAGGATGAGTTGTCTTCCACCAACTCAATTTTCCTTTATAAGGATGTATTAATATTGTAATAATCAATCAATTCATTATTGGCTCATCATCTATTCAGTTGATCAATAATACTTAGAAAGATATTGGATCACTTCTCTTGTATTCAGTCTCTTATTCTTCTCTCTATTCTTCTTGTGCATACTTGTGAGAATTATCTTAGTAGCAAGATATACCTCCTATGCTTATTCTTTGCATCAGGGCTCTTTTTATAATGGTATCAGAGCAATAATTTCTACAAGAAGAACCCTAGACAAGTCTGCAACTAGAGAAACAATTTAATCATATTCATAAATGAATGAATACTAGTCGAGAGCTACGCATGAATTCCCAAATAGGTGATTATGACATAGAATTTATTATTCTCAACTTAGGGTAATATGTTAACATCACGACAAATCAAACATGGGAAAGCATGGGGAATCCTAAGTTAGTGTGGTGTCCTGTTCAACTGAGTTTATCCAATTAGTTGAATGTTTTTCCTATTGGTCGACTACCACAGGTTCCCGTCGAGGTGGAAGGGCTCCGAACCTATGCATATTTTGAAGTAATAGAAATTGTTGATGATACGAACCCTTATATAACACTTTTTGGGATCGAATGGGATATTGAGAATCAGACCATCATTAATTTTAAGAAGAGAATATTATTATTTGAAGATTCTTAAATGGGGGTATTTGCCCCATTTGATCCTCTGGAGGGCCAACAATATGTTGAGCTAGTGAAGGGTGAGTGTCAAGAAGGGTACCTAGATAACATATACAATATCTCATCTACCATGAATGACTACATCAATCCTACAACTGATGGAAAATTGGGTTGGAGAAGTGTTAGTTCATGTTCATCAGATTCACGTGAAGCCTTGGAAAATTTGCAGAACTAGTTGCATGAAGTGTCAATGCAGAAATGTGTGGGAATCACAAAATCTTTGCAATGGGTAAGTAATGAGGTATGTGATCTACCTACTTATGAATTAATACCTAATATGGATACATTTCTCACAGAATTTGAAGACAAGGTACTGAAACCGCAACAATTGTTAGTTCTGGATGTCACCTTGAAAGCTACACCAACAAGATGGTGGCTTGCTCACAAACAATCCATTTCAGAATGGCCCCACCGTTAAAGGATGTTAGAAATCAGGCTTGGTGAGGATTTTCTTATGTTGGTAAAAAGTATACGGGTTTGATGAATCATATCAGCCACCTTAAAAATTGTCATGCGGTGTGGAGGATGGCACCTAGATATGAATGGTTATATCTGTTTTTACATACTCTTGACATGATACCAATAAATTGGTATACGTCGATCGAACTGCGATGAGAAACTGTATACTAGGATGAGTTAGGTAATAGTTTCATGCATACTTTTAGCTTTGCTGACAAAAATCTAATGGTTGGTGTTGCTTTGCACATTATTAGAGATATGATTTTTTAGGACGTCCCTATTCCAATGTTAAGTTTTCCTCAAAGAAATGCGACAATTCAGAGCTGGATGGAGTGTTACAACATAGCTGGTGAGCCTGGAGATGATGATCCATGAGACATTAATATCCATGAATTTGAAGCTACTTGTTGGCCTCTTTCTTCTTCCTTTCTCGACCTGCGGTTCAACAAGAACACAATACCGACATGACACCAATAGGAATCGGCCCGACAGAGCAAGCTCAGTCAGCAACACCTGCAAAGTAGGCGCACTCTCACTCGAGATATATTAATGGGTAACTTCCATAACCATGTTTTCGTAGTTGGTGAGGGATTTTAGTCCCTTGGCGCGTGTCCATGCGCTCGACGAAGGCGACATGATGGAGTCTTACTACAACGCGACAAAAACATAGTGAGGCGTCGTGACTTGCACGTGACACAAACTTATGCTTACGAATCTACAGCTGGTGCGATGTAGCTGATCCCTTATACTCAATAGATAGTGTGCGACTATCCTTTTACTTAACAGTTAACCATGAACTCATACATACCATTCCAATCAACCTTAAATAGTCATTCTTATACTGATAAACCAAATTGCGACATACATTCAACATTAGTTGTAATAATGAAAAGTAAGCAAATATTCATGTAAACATTCACGATTCAATCACATTCATCCATATAATCTCAAGGAATAAGGTGGAAACCCATCTGGGAAAAACCACTAAGGTGCTCTTCATCTGGCATGAGAAATGGATATAGCACCTTGCAGTATGAAACTTGTAGACTGTTCTTAATATATGTCTTTATGACTCAATCTTCTTGCTCTCATGCTCTCTGGTTTATTCTCCTATCTACTCCTACTAATACGCACACAGCCTGGATCGACTCTTCTACTTTACTATCTGCACACTCAGCTGCAGATTACTCTACTACTGGTGTTCTATGCACACAACTACAAGATCCGTGGCTCAACAACATTCTACTTCTATTGTCCAGCCAACTTACTAAACTTACATAACCTTCTGAACAACAACCACCACCAACGAATTAACTACCTGAGTCTAACCCTTATACAGAGCAGGTTCCTCCTATTTATAGTGTTTACAATACCACTGAGGGTCGACTGAGTACAACTCAGTTATTATAGACTCAACAACTCACAAAATATCTCTGCATTACATAAATTTTGGCTCATACCTAGCTGTGAAAGTCCTGGAAGACATTAACCATGGCCTTAACTAGCCGTGGAAACGTCTTTTAGCTTGTCTGTACTGGTCATAACTAGCCGCAAAAAATGTCCTTCCTTCTTCTGCTAGTTAGTCCTTTTGCAGTCTTCCTTGACTTGCTCCTTCCAGCTTTAATTTCTCCACCTGTCTCTTCCGCTTACTCGGATCTGCCTTCCTCATTGCAGCTTTCCTTCTGCTTTTCCTCCGTCACGCACATGTTTTATCCTTCTGCGCTGATTCCTTCATTCCCTTTTTGACCTATTTTTACCCTGCCACACGTGCACTTTTCCTCATTTTCTTACACGTATGATTTATCCTTGCACTTTCCTTGGCCCTTTTCCAGGCCCAATAGGCCCCCAACACTCACATGTGGCTCGTCCTGATCCACAAAGCAAAAAGGGACTTCTCCGCAAAATTGGCTTGCTACAAAACTTCATGTTTTCCCCCAAAACTTATGTTTCTAGCACAGGCTCAGACTGCGCGGGAGGACCAACCTTGTCCTTGTTGAAATATTGTAACTTCGAAGAATATTCTATATGTATCTTTTTGTGGTCCCCGTTGGTCCTACTGGGAGAACCACTTGTATTACTTTGTACCCTGATGCTTCTAATCGGAAGAACTAATAAGAGTCATGAGGTAGTCCCCTCAAATTGTAAAGGTGGGTCATTAGCACCCCAGTTGTGGTTACTTGAGCCTACATGTTTAACTCGAGCCTACATGATTCACTCGAGCCTACATGTCGGAATTAATTATTAAAGTGAACGGATGAATATAAATAGAGGTGTGGCGCTCCTCATTTGGAACACACACACTCACTTGTGTAGCGCATTAGTGAAGAAGAGAGAAGTAGATGGAGAAGGAGGAGGATCAGTCTTTGATCAGTCTTTTGGTTTTACCTTTTTTTATCTTTTGGGGAATCTATATTGAGGAATCTTTTGCTGGGTTTTTCCCTTTAGGGTTTTCCCAGGATAAATCTATGTTGTTCTTGTGATACTGTTTCTTTGAATGATCCTGTTTATATGCTTTTGCTATGAAATTGAAATGAAATACTGATGATCTAGCTTAGCATATTAAAATCTAACAGTCCTAGCCTTCCTTCACCATCTGTTTCACTCTAGCAACTTCCACTACGACTTCCTCTGCTTGTTCTCTAATTTCTCTACATGGTCGAAACTGTTATGTTCTGACGGTCCTGCCTCTAGAGATTGCGTGATTTGTTGAAACTTCTGTTGCACAGGCTGAATAAGGCCTATGAGCCGCGTGGTCTCTGATTGATGAGTCTCCCCCTCAGCTTCCCTAGTCCTCTCTTAATCATGAATATTATGGACTTCCTGCTATAGTTGTTTGATTTTTTCCATTTTTATTACCTTCTCTTGAAAGGGCAGCTTCTTCATCTCTGACTTCGCAACGCTGATTTTCTCGTCTTCTTGTTGCGCAGTTGCCCTTATGTTTTTTGCAGTTTCATATTCTAGAAGTGCTTCCCAAATCATGGAAACAACTTCAACTTCCCTTGCGCAGGGTGTTTCTCCCTCGGTGATCTTCCCAGCAGCCTCAGACGCTGCTCTTCTTCTGTCCTCGAGCACCTCAAGAGGTGTGCTCGATACCTACCTAGCTTGAAGCTCCTCAACCTGCTTCTTCAGCTCCACTGCGATACATGAGAGCTGGGAAACCTTAGCTAGTGAATATTCATCTTCTCGGCTTGCTTCTGGTGGGAACTCTGCGACCGCATTCTTAATGGTTTTAGTGAGTGAAACTCTACTTTGCTTACACACAATAATTTCCCTCTTTTTGTCCCTAAGGAGGGCCTTGCGCATCTTTTCCTTCCTTTGCTATTTTATTTCCTGATAGGCAACAACATTCTCCCTCAGTTGTACTTTGGTTGCGGCTTCTTGCTGGATCTCATAGACTTCGTTTAAGCTCAGTTTGGAGAATTCTATGTGCATGTTCTCAAACCCATGCATGTATGTATCAAACTCAGCTGTTCTTGTCTCCATTACTTGCACTTGGATTTTTACCTTGATTGGAGGCACCAGTTCTAGTGTGAGTAATGGAACACTTGGATCCATGCCATATGTATCAGCCTCCATAGTGGATTTGACCTCGTTAATGGCCTCTATGAGTTGATTAAGGTGTTGCGACACCTGATCAGCCACACTTACCTGCTACGTCTTAAAAGTGGCAAGGTTGTCCTTGGTGACCTCTATGACAAATTTTGCTAGCACACGGATTGTTAGAATTATTAATCCTCCCTTGTACAAATTTGGTCATATGTCTAAATTGGGAGTCATGTCTAAATCGGGAGTCCATCCAGTCTATTTATAGTCATTAACACCATTGGGTCCACTTGACCTAATTGGGGCACATGTTTCAGTTACCAAAGTGTGGGGAACACTAATTGAGGCTCACGGCCACTGATTGCACTTGATTGCAACAGTTTAGGAGCCTCCTAGACCAATCCCTACAATTTAGGAAGCCACTGGGAGTGCCAAAACCAACCAAGGTCAGTTCACTTCAGTTAATGACTAGTCAAGCTAAGTTAGGAGTCAGTTACATTCAGTTCTAGTCCTCTACATTCAGTTAGCACTAGGTTTACTTGACTGCACACATGTGGGGTGCATTTCTCACCTACCATGGTGAGTTAACCTTAGTCAACACTGAATGTAACACTTGAGTTGTGTTTTAGAGCTCCGATGAACTCCGGTTATGGTTTAGACAAGGTCAGTTAACTATTGAGTCCTCCGATAGTGATTTAGACAAGTTCTTAGTTACCTACAGTCAAGTAGAGTCTATCAATTCGAATTTCCTCATGTGGATTCAAATTTCATGTGGCTATTAAAGCCATTCTACTTCATTGTAATTATCATCGGATTAATTTTTGATTAATGAAAGCATTCACAGCTGCAAGCCTTTTTTGCACTGTTTCATTCTTCAATTGTTGAGTAAATTGTAAGATCCACTTTGTGAGTTGTGTATTTGTCTATAGATCTATGTGCTCAAATTTACATGGTATCAGAGCCTCGGTGGACAAGACTCCTCTCCTCCTTAGATCTCCAGCCGGATAATTTTTTTTGGCAAATTGCTCCTTCCAGTATTACACCAGAAGCGGAGAATTTACCACTTAATAGCCCAAGTTAGGAAATTGTTGATCAAGATTACTTGATCAACTATGCTGGGTGTGAAGGAAATTCCAAAAGTGCAGATTGTTGACCTTACTTTGTATGTTTGATTGTGTGACAGGTTATCAGCTTCTCTTACAACATTCGCTACAAGCAACCCTTTCTTCTCATTGCATTCGCTACAGCAGCTCAGTTCTTCCTACTACATTCAAAATGGCTCATCAAATAGAGCTTCTCACTCCCTTCAACTATCACCAGTGGAAGGCAGACATGGTGGTAATTCTCCGCACCAAAGGGCTCTTCAGACTCATAGAAGAAGTAGAGGAAGAGCCAGATTTAGATAAAGACAAAGCTAAGTACATGAACAAGCTTGATGAAGCCCATGGAAACTTGCTCTTCTTAGTCTCTAAAGATATTTGGTTCCACATTCTAGAATTGAAGACTCCCAAGCTGGTTTGGGACAAGCTTGCCTCCCTATTTGATAAGCATGATGAGATGAGGATCCATCAGCTAGAAAATAATCTGATTACTCTCAATCCATCCAATTTCAAATCTCTGAATGCATTCTTCACAAAGTTCAAGAACCTGATATATCTGTTGAAGCAATGCAAAGTGGATAAGGATGAAGATCATCTCATCCTTGCTATTCTCACAAAGCTCAATTCAAACTACTCAGTATTTGTATCCAACTTCCAAATAGTAAGGCTCACTACTCCAAATTGGAAGATGCCCACTCTTAATGCTTTCATCCAATCTCTTATTTCTGAGAATGATAAATTGATCCAAATGGGGATCATTCGATCTCCCAAAGATCTAGCTCTAGTTGTAAGAGGAGATAAGGTAGCGAATGACAAAGGGAAGCAAAGAGATGAGTCCCCTGTGAAGAAAGAGCAGTCAAAAGAACCTTCAAGTTCAAAGAGAAGCAAGAAGAATGGCAAAGGCAAGGTCCTCTGCTCTTACTATGGAAGGGGCTTCCATTCAGAAATCTCATGTATGAGAAGACAACTTGATGAAATGGATATTCTCTTGAAAAAGCACAACATTTCTGTACCTACTAGCGCAAGGAAGGAAGACTCTGAAGAAGAAGAAGAAGAATACCAAAGGAAAGGGCATGCACTGAAGGCTTGCTGCACATCAACACCTGTCTTCCTCATTGATTCTGGAGCTTCCAACCATATGGCTGCATCCAGAGAATCATTCTCTTCTTTTCAGTCCTTTGAATGTCCTAGTATTCAGATGGGAAATAACAGTAAAGTCAAAACAAAGGGGAAGGGATCTTTCCAACTTGAACATGGAAGGTTCAAAGATGTGCTATTTGTTCCCTCCCTAGCTTCAAACCTGTTATCTGTCTATCAGATGACCCATACTGGATCTCCAAAGTGAGTGATATGTGGTCCTGACTCAGTGGAGATCACAGATATCTCTACTGGGAACATCATAGCAAAGGGTATTGCAAATCATGCTTCAAAAGCATATGAGTTCTCACATTTCATGCCTCCTTCAGAACCAGTGCACTCTCAGCAGCCACTGCAAGGGAAGGTAAAATCATTGCATCTACTTCTTTTACAACTTCTACTAGTATTGCAGATCCATCTATATCAGTTTATGACCTTGAGATTCAAAGGTGACTCAGATCTATATTTAATCCCTACTTCCAAACTGGAAGCTAGGAAGATGAATGGAAACTCACCTGACACTCAGAAAGGAAAGACTCTTGCGCTATGCCATGCTATTTTACCTCCTTCAGGGAGATGCAATAGAATTCCTGTAAGATGCAATATGGAAAGGGCTCAGTATTACTACATTCAAAAGAATGGATATGATCATACACCTCTTCATTCAACAAGAGACAAAGGTTACATTCCTCCTTCCTCCCATCATCATTTTTGGAGAAGAAGGAGAAGTCTGCATGCCATGCCCCAGAATACCTGTGCACAACACACCATGCATGTTGCTTCACTACCTCACAGAGATGAAGATTGCAGCAAGATATTTTCAAGTTTTTCAAACTTGAGACCTGATTCTACCTGCTTAGCTAGAGGGAGGGATTTTTTCCCATGTGGTTTTTGCCCCAGGTCCTTTTATTAAGTAGTTACTTTATTTTACTTGATGTAATGGGTGACCTGTGGTCTTAGTTACCAAGGCCCACAGTTTGTCCAAGTTAGCATTCAGGGGGGGGGGGGGTTAGGATTATTAATCCTCCCTTGTCCAAATTTGGTCATATGTCTAAATTGGGAGTCATGTCTAAATCGGGAGTCCATCCAGTCTATTTATAGTCATTAACACCATTGGGTCCACTTGACCTAATTGGGGCACATGTTTCAGTTACCAAAGTGTGGGGAACACTAATTGAGGCTCACTGCCACTGATTGCACTTGATTGCATCAGTTTAGGAGCCTCCTAGACCAATCCCTACAATTTAGGAAGCCACTGGGAGTGCCGAAACCAACCAAGGTCAGTTCACTTCAGTTAATGACTAGTCAAGCTAAGTTAGGAGTCAGTTACATTCAGTTCTAGTCCTCTACATTCAGTTAGCGCTAGGTTTACTTGACTGCACACATGTGGGGCACATTTCTCACCTACCATAGTTAGTTAACCTTAGTCAACACTGAATGTAACACTTGAGTTGTGTTTTAGAGCTCCGATGAACTCCGATTATGGTTTAGACAAGGTCAGTTAACTACTGAGTCCTCCGACAGTGATTTAGACAAGGTCTTAGTTACCTACAGTCAAGTAGAGTCTATCAATTCAAATTTCCTCATGTGGATTCGAATTTCATGTGGCTATTAAATCCATTTTACTTCATTGTAATTATCTTTGAATTACTTTTTGATTAATGAAAGCATTCACAGCTACAATCCTTTTTTGCACTGTTTCATTCTTCAACTGCTGAGTAAATTGTGAGATCCACTTTGTGAGTTGTGTATTTGTGTACAGATCTATGTGCTCAAATTTACTTGCTATGTGCTCAAATTCTATGTGCATGGTATCAAACCCATGCATGGATGTATCAAACTCAGCTGTTCCTGTATCCATTACTTGCACTTAGATTTTTACCTTGATTGGAGGTACCAGTTCTAGTGTGACTAACGGAACACTTGGATCCATGCCATATGTATCAGTATCCATAGTGTCTTTGATCTTATTAATGGCTTCTATGAGTTGATTAAGGTGCTGTGACACCTAATCAGCCACACTTACCTGCTACGTCTTCAGAGTGGCAAGGTTGTCCTTGGTGACCTCTATGACAGCTTCTGCTAGCACGCGGATATCCTCCTCAGTCAAGGTATCCATGTTAACTGCTTTGCTAGATTTTCTTTTCTTGCGCGTGGGATCCCTTCCTTGTCACTGCATTTTTTGTTGGGTCAAGATGTTCTCCTGACTAGGCTTGTGCTCTGAATCATTATGATTAGAGTCATCATTATTATCCTCTCCATCCCCTTCACCTTCTTGCGACTGATTTCCCTAGTCATTGCCTCCCTCATTTTATTGGCCATTATCTTGGTCCACTGGTGGGTCTTCTTGGTTTTTCTCTTTAGGCAGTGACTTTACCAATGGGTTGCACCATTCCTCCTGCCATTCATGGATGATTGTGTCCACATCAACATTAACGATCATGAACCCTGCATTGTGTGCTTGTTTTGTTGGGTCCTTCTTTGGCTCTAAGATCATGTTATGTGAACCGGTTTGAAAATTGATGAAGGCCACATACCTGTGCACCATCATGGCCCGGACTCAGTGAGATCTACAGACAACATCGTGCAATGCCTCTACGTGCAAAAATAACTCAATGTTGTTATCCTTCTATCAGTTCTTGTTTTTCTTGCTTTCCCATAAGTTCTGGTACTTTGCGCCATGGCAAGGTAGTGGGAAATCCATTTGTTCATAGTCTAGCAGGTTGGCCCACGGGGTGAACGAGATCAAGACAAGTAGCCAGGAGTAGTGGAATTTGTAGTTAGGGTCCTCCTGGGACTGCGTTGCACCATCTATCAGTTCATTCAGCAAGAATCATGACCAATTGAAAACCCCACCTAGCGTGCACAAATCTACAAGTTCTAATGTTTCTGTAGTACACTGAGTTATCCTCATCTTGTGCAACAACTTACAAGACCGGATCCTTGTGGTGAACCGCACACTTGTGTCTTCGATAGGGACAATCAGGAAGCCCCTTTTTGTGAGCTGAAGCTTATACTTTTGCTTCATATTGGTGGTGTCTTTATGGATAAAATATGGTGCAGGGTCTTCTCCTACCTTTGGAAGACCTATTATTGCAGAAATAAGCTCGACATCGATCGGGTATGGACGATCGAGCCATAGGAATCCTCTGTGGAAACATACCAAAAGTCGTTTCACATATGTGCTGACCTGCTAGCTGTGGCCAATATGTGGCATAAATAGAAGGTTCATCAATCCTGCACGGCCAATGCCCTCAGCCCATTGTATTGACCTTAGCACCTTAGGTCCAATCGGGTCGATTTTTTCTGTGACCATGCAGTTTGCTCTTTTCAACCCTTCCTATTATTGAGTGTCAAAGTCCTCAAAGTTCAAATTGGTGAGCTTCGTCATTATTTTCATCAGTAGGGGAACATTCTCAGGGATCCGTGATGCTACCAGAATTGTATTGGCCTTCTTTGGAAGCACCACTTCCTCCTCCTCGGCTCTCCTTTGCCTGATGTAATGAGGGAAAATTTAATCATCATTTTCAACATCCAGTCCTCTATGTGGTGGGGAGTCCTCCTCCATGGCTTATTCCTCCAACGCATCTTCCTCCATCGGTGCTTTGTCGGTATCGGTCGGAACAGCCTTAGCCTTCTGTTTCCTTGTCATCTCAAGCTGGGATGACTCTCCAAGTGCGCTCTGCCCAGCCTGTCTCGGCTTTCTAAGTGGCTGCATAGCTGCAGCTAGTGGTCTCTGAACTAGGTTCAACAAGGGTGTGAACCAGGTGTTTGAATATAAGAAGGGGCGATTGCTGAAGCAGGGGCATCCAGAGGCCTAGGTGTGGTTGCAGGGACAAGTTGCTTTTTGGTTCTTGCCATCGGGTCAAGTTCTGGTTGTAGCTATGGTTGTTGTAGCTCTGATGACTCTACTTATTCTTCCCCAATTGGGCAACCAGAGATAACGGTTGCATCGGATAGCTTTCTCTCACTAGGAATCTCAATTACCATGGGTGTCGACTTACTGCGTGACAGGGTTCAGCTCTGTAAATGCTCGGCTTTGGTTCTCTTGGCTCTCTCTGCGTGCATAAAAGGATGCTCGATGGAGAATCCTTGTATTTATATGCGCTCAGATGCTCTATAATCATCATGCAATCGAAGGGGGATGTCTAATCGATCACATGGACTTCTTGACCGACACATTCCTTCATTAACTCTGCTACTCGATTTGTGGGATGTACCTATCAGCATAGTTATGGTGGTTATTTCGAGGATAGATTATGGGACCAAAAAACATGTCGTCATTATCCTCATATCTCGTCGAATTAATGACACTTAACTGTCACAACCGCCTCAATATTTGTCAGATATTCACACTTTAATGTCGGCTAGCCTGTCCTTTCCGCTTTTTGGAGTACTTTCCACCTTTCCCGACACTTCTTGCTTTTTTGTGTGCTTGGTGCTTTTTCCTGTGCTTTGCATTGGGTCTGTCGCAGATGTGCAACAAGACAATTTACGTCTTGCGGACTTTTTTTTCATGGCGCAATGCTATTCTAGCCAGGAATGTTATGACCATCATAGTATAGTTTCAAGCGACTGCCATTCACCATACCTAAGACATACGTTCCATCTAGTCTCTGTAGTTTTACTGCGCCAACATCAGTGATGTGAGCAATCACATATGGCCCAAGCCAATGTGTCTTTAGCTTTCCCAGGTGTTTGAAAAACTTGCTGTCATATAGCAACACAGGTCCTCTGAATTTGAATGGATTAACCTAAATATGGCGATCGTGTCATGCTTTATGCCTTTTCTTCTCTACAGTCTAGTGATAGCCCGTGACGAAGCGTTATTCTTCCATCTGAACAAGATGCAACAGTCTTTGCTCAATGGTATCTCCATCAGTCATCTGTGTCATCGCATCAATCCTTAGGCTCGACACAATGTACTCCATTGGTACAATCAATTCTTGTCCATATACCAATTTGAATGGGGTGTGTCCTGTTAGTCGCTTGCAAATTGTGCGATATGCCCATAACACAGCTGAAACTTTCTGATCGCAATCCTCTCGGTGCATGTTTCATACCTTGGTCAATGCATTCTCTAGGATCTTGTTGAAGGCTTCGATCGTTCCATTCCCCCGAGGATGATAGGGTGTTGTCTTCTTATGCTGGATCTAAAACTCTGAAGTTAGCTCAACAATCATTTTGTTAACAAAATGTGTACCTTAGTCACTTAGCAGTATCTTTGGACAACCAAATCTGGTGACTACATTTTCAAACAAAAACTTTGCCGCAGTCGCAGTGGTACAATATTTAGCAGGCGCAGCTTCAACCCATCTGGTCAAGTAGTTTGTCATAGTGATAATGTAGCATGTGCCAGTTCTCTTCCCTAGTGGATTGATCGGTCCTACAAAATCAACTGCCCACTTGTCGAATTCTTGAAGGGTTATCTGTAGCACAAGTGGCATCTCGTCGCGGTATGATGGTTTCCCTGTTCTCTGGCAGATATCACAGTGCATACAGAAGCTTTTAGTATCCATGTGTATGGTTGTCCACCATAATCCTACCTACAATATCTTGCACACTGTTGCTTTTCCTGCATAGTGTCCTCTTGCGACACTAGCATGTGCTTCACTCATAACCCAAGGTCGTTCATAGTAAAAAACACAGCGATGCAGTACTTCACCTGTGCCCAGCTTATACAGATGTCCCACGATCAATGTATAATCAGCATCTCTGATGACCAAGTGTTTCTTCTGATTAGTTGAAATTCCTTCAGGTGCATAGCCTATGCTCAAAAAGTGAATGATTGTGTTAAACTCATGGTTCTGATCGTCCATCATGTGGATTGCAAATATTTGCATGTCAAGCAAATTATCTTCCAGGATGGTTGGGTCTTCACCACTCTCTATCCTTGGTAGGTGGTCTGGGCCGACATTCAGTTGACCAGGTTTGACAATGACGTCAAAGTCAAATTCCTGAAACAGGAGAAGCCACTTGCAGATATTCCCCCCCAACACTAGCTTGTTGACTAGGTATTTCGACGCTGAATGGTCAGTGCACATCTGAAAATTCCCACCCAAAAAGTAGTGTATGAACTTTTGAAGCGCGTAGACCATAGCGAGGCCTTCTCTTTCCGTCTTCATGTAGTTATTTTCTGCTGGCAAAGGAAATAGGGTGGTCTAGTGCACCCTCTCCTGGTTCTGTCAAGACTATGCCAAGCGGGACAGACGACGGGTCGACATGAACATGGAACTCCTTCTTCCAGTCAGGGAACACAAGTATTGGTGCAATGGACATTGATTTTTTCAATTTATCCAAGCTTTCCTGACAAGTTGTTGTCCATTGAAACTTTGCGTCTTTCTTCAATAGTTTCTCCATAGGTGCAGTGATTGCTGCATATCCTCTAATGAACTTCCTGTAGTACCCTATATGTCCCAACACTAATCTGAGTTGCGTGACTAATGTAGGTGGTGGTAAGTCAAGAATAATCACAATATTGTTGGGTCGACCAAAATACCGTTGCTACATACGATGTGACCCAACAACACACCGAACGATGCACAAAATATACACTTCTTAGAATTGAGCGCAATATGATACTGGCGATAGTGGGTCAACATCATGCACAAGTGCTCAATATGGTCTCTTACTAGACCAAACACAGTCCAATAATCAAAGTAGAACTCAAGAAATTTATGAATAAAATCTTTAAAAGTAGAGACTACTATTCTAGAAAAAATAGAAGGTGCATTCTTGAGTCCAAAGGGTATTAGCGTATACTGGTAGCATCCCCATTCAGTGACGAAGGTTGTTTTGTGGCGATCCTCCTTAGCGATTATGAATTGGTGATAACCCAAGAAGCCATCGATGAATGAATACATCTCTTGGCCACCGATGCTTTCAAGGATGTCATATGTAAATGGTGTTGGGAATGGATCATGTAAGCATGCATCATTCAACTTCCTTAAATCAACACATTCTTACTTCACTGGTTGTTTTCTTATCTTGGATTGCTATAGGGCTGATCCACTCTGATTCTTCGACAGGTTCAATAATTCCTGCATCGAGCATGCGATCCAATTCTATTTTTACTTTTTCCTTATACCTTGGGTTCAACCTATAAGGTCATTGTCGATTGGGTTTAGCATCTGGTCGGAGGGGTATTTTCATTTCCCCCAAATCTCCTACTATTCCCTTCATCTCTAAAAAGTTGGTAGGGAATAGGTCCTGGTCTTCATGCATCAAGGTTGAGATCTTCGCGACTGTCTCTTCATCCCAATAGTCTCCTATATTGGCGAACTTTGGGTTCTCAGGCGACCCAATGTTTACTTTTTTTATTTTTAGTGGCTTTAGGAACTGGTCGCTTGAAATAATACTTCCTTGTACTGCGCATGTACCCTATGATTCCGGTATATTTATATTAGTCGGATCATTATATGGATCTCCCGTCAGGTTGTAATAGGCCATCCAATGCTGGATGGTTGCACTGCTCTGGTGGGAATTTTCCTCCTTGTTAGGGACTTGAGAAAATATATGTCCTTTGAGTACTTGAAGAGCAACATCAACTGTAGGCTGCTCATACGCAAACTCAAATGTGTGCACAAATTGTTTAGCCACCACGTCCCAATCCTGAGTACCTTGTCGCAACTCCCTAGATGTGGACCAGCTTCTAGGTGTCATTTCCAATGTGTGAATGAAATGATGGACCCATTCCTGTCACGGGTATTCGGAAAATACAGTGTGACATTGATTTATGTGCTCGACTGGGCTTGAAAATCCTGTGTATTTATGGATGACTGTTGTGACTTCTTCTTTGAATCTGACTTCCATCAACCTTCTACATTGTGGCCAGTTTTTTTTGAGCTTCTTGTGCGTACCCCACCTTCTAGCAGGTGTATCCTTCAATACATAGTCTAATGCAGACAAGCACTGCGACTCTATGCTAAGTTCTTCAAACTCACTTAGGAAAGATGCAAGGTTAGGTAAAGCTTCATAGGTGGGTAGCTCTCTTTCCTCATTCTCCACCCATCGCACAAACCTTGTAATTCTTGCGCACCTCCTCATGGAGACCTCGTGCAACCGGTTCTGCTAGTTCTCCAAGGGTTCCCCTGAGTCAGACCTGCAGGAACTAGCACTCTTCCAGCTCAGGCTTCCATCTGTTGTCGGATTAATATAATATTCTTGCATAGCTGTGACATTGTAGATTTGGTTGAGATAGTCACCCTGTCCCTCATTATAGACAGGCTCAACATATCTTTGTCCTTCCAGTGGATCAATAGGTGACACCACTCTCATCTCATTATCTTTGAATGACAGTACTCTTTTCTTGAAATTGATAATGGTATGATTGTCTATGGACCAATCTATTCCTAGTGGCATCGGATATGGATTTGTGTCATCAACAAGGTTAATGACTTCAAAATATGCAAATGTGCGCAATCCTTCAATGTCGACAGGGACTTGAGTCAATCTACCAATTGGGAGGACCTTGGCCTGATTGGAAAGTCGCAACTGGAAATGAGACCAGTAAAAGCGTAAATTTCCCATACTTTCCCAAGTTTGTCACGTCAAAATATTGACGTAAGAACCCAGGTCTAAGATGATATAGTCCATATCATAATCTCTTATCTATGCAGTCATTCTTAACTCATGCCCACTTTTGAATTTATTTCCGACTTGGTTAACTCTTTTTTTAGGTTGTGGCTCTACTGATGTTTCTTCTATCAGTGCTTGTAGTTATGTGATGGTGTATTTATCTTGTATGAGTGCTAAGCAACTTGACAGAAAGGACTTGAGATTACTAACCTTTTGTGGGGCCTTCTTCTAGAAGATGTGCTATAATCATTCAAGCATATTGCTGACTTCTTCTGATGTCGACGGTCCTTTTGGATCCATAAAATCTCATCTCATGTCCATGAATACTTGCTTCTATTTTTGGACGTCGAAAGACACTTTCTTCTGCGTCACGGGTCCTACCTGCGGCTGTGGTTGTTCTAGTGGTATATCAATATCAACTCTGGTCACAACACCTCCTCGTGTTACGACAACAATTCCCTTTTCTCTTGGTTCAGCAGGAATCATCTAAACATTTAAGTTAGGATTCAGATTTGAATTATGCGCAGGAGTAGGACCTACGATGGTCCTGTCCTGCCACCTTTCAATTAGCTGTGGAAATTGCTCCACATTATGATCCTATCCCTTATAGTATGAACATGTCTTCACAAGTTCTAGATAATCTCTATCATAATGACCTAGTTGTCCACAATTATAGCATGTAACCTGACCTCTTCCTCTAACCAAACCTCCTCCACCTCCTCGGTCTCTGAAGTTCCTGCCACCCATTCCCTATGGGTGTGGTTGCTACGGGGGGTATTGATTCGGTAGATATTGCGACTGATAGTGATTCTGTTGTGTGTATGGATATTGTGGCACATACTGAGGTTGATACTTATTTTGATATTGATTGGGTGGGAACTATGGAGGCTGATGTGATTCTCACGTGGGTTTATCATGGGCTTGTCCCTCATTCTTCATTAAGTATGTGTCGACTGTCTTTTCCTTCAAGAGTTGATATGCCCTGCAATACTTCTCCTCATGCCCTACTAACTTATATAATTTACAAAAGAGGTTTTTTGGGGTACTTACTACCTTTTGAAAATATAAGCAATGTTCGTGGCGATGGCCTCTTGACTGGCATATGCTGCACCAGGGTAGTCCCTGGCCATTTAATGGGTTTGGTGCACTGGATGAAATATAATTCATGAAGGTCGGACAGCTATCCTTAGTGTGTCTGTCTGTTCTACATTTCGTGCACCATAAGTCTTCGTGAGATTCCTTCCCCTTCTTAATTTCATGCAGTTGTATTCTTAGATTATCCAACTGTGATTGAATATGTATCATGCCTGTGGCACCATCACCAATTCGCGATGCTTCCAGCTTCATTGCCAATTCTAGAGCTTTTGTCTACGACTCGATATTTTGTTGAATTAATGGGCCTCAGATGTGTGGTAATAGAGCAGTAATGAACCACTCTTTATGGTGAACATCCAACATCTTGAAACTTACTTTGGCCATCAAAGTTTTAAATATTTGGTCAAAGTCCCATATTGTCTCTACCAATGCTTGTTTTATCTCCTTGATCTCAGTGATACACTGCGACTCAGAGATTTGGGTTTTCTGAACTCAGAGAGCATTGCGTCTCGTATCTGTTCAAGGGTCTTCTGCAGTGCTCCTAATGGTACTATACAATACTTCATAAACCAATCAAGTGCACAACCCCTTAGAGTCATGCTCATCTTTGTTTTCTTTTAAGTCATCATTCTGAACTAAGCGAACCATTCGTACAACTTCACAGATGAACCAATGCTACTTTGGATCCTCTGATCCACTACCATTAAATGTGGATCCACTATTCATATTGATTTGGCGTTAGGATTTTTTGATGAAGGATTTAACGGAGGTGTTCCCTCTTGCGTGCTAGTCGTAGTACTATAACTATCAGTATGAATAGCTCTTTCAGGAGATGAGGCTCTAGACCTTATCTCTGGTGATACTCCCGGTGTGATGTAGCTGCGTCCTGACCTTGGTGACTTGGTAGACTCTTTAGAATCTTCTGGTCCTTCTGAAATTGGGCTATAGTCCTCCTCTTCGTCACAAGAACCTTCATATATCTGCGAATGTAGTTTGTGTTCGCTTTCCTCGAACAAACTAGGAGTTTTTCGACCCTCCTCTATCTTTCTCCTCTTCCCAGATCTAAATCTCCTTCCACTCCTGAGGGATCCAGCCTCTAGTTCAGGTTCTGTACTTCCTGGGAACATCTCAACTCACCATTTCCCATTTTCTTGACAAGTCATCGACGACATAGCCTTCCTCCGTGGTACGCGACTCAACTAATCAACTACAGGATACCCTTCTCATAAACGAGCATCTTAATCCATGTACGGATAGATAACAAATACCTTCTTCATGGTCCTTGGAAAATTTTTCTTTCAGCCTCGCTATATGAGGTTATAGCCTCTACTACAAACTCAATAATATATCCTTGCAAAATAATGTCAACCCAATAATCAACAGCTCTAGAGATGGTGTTACTTACACTGGTTACTTCGTGAACCAACTGATCATTCCACTCAACTGCTTCTCTTTTCTGAAAATTTTTCTGCCTCCTTGCCAATATTGACAGCCACTTGTGTAGTACAATGGAAAACTCTGCAAAGAATATCTCGTGGATATCATAATATATATACTTTTCCACCCTGTTTTCTGTGCTGAACCGTGATCCTACGCTCTCTTATTTTGAGAATGCTAGCGTCTTGGACTCCAACGAGTCCTCTATCTTGTTCTTTGTCGGATGCCACAAAATTTCCCTCAACTCAAATGTTTTGGTCCCAGCAACAGAACCATTTGTTGTCCTCTTTCTTCTTCCTGTCTCGACCCATGGTTCAAAAACAACACAATGCCAACATGACACCAAAATACATCAGCCTGACAGAGTAAGCTCAGTTGAAAACACCTGCAAAAAAAGTGTAGTCTCACCCTAGATATCTTAATGGGTAACTTCGAGAACCATGTTTTCGTAGTTGGTGAGGGATTTTAGTCCCTTGGCACGCGTCCAAGGAGCTCGATGAAGGCGACAGGATGGAGTCTTACTACTGCATGAAAACAACATAGTGAGGCGTCGCGACTTACGCGTGACACAACCTCGTCCTTACAAATCTACAACTGGTGTGACGCAGCTAATCCCTTATACTTAACAGACAGTGCGTGACTATCATTTTACTTAAGAGTTAACCATGAACTCATACATACCATTCCAATCAACCTTAAATAGCATTCTTATACTGATAAACCAGATTGCGACATACATTCAACAATAGCAATAATAATGCAAAGTAAGAAAATATTCATGTACACATTCACCATTCAACAACATTCATCCATATAATCTCAAGGAATAACGTGGAAACCCATCTGGGGAAAATCACGAAGGTGCTCTTCATTTGACATGAGAAATGGATATAGCACCTTGCAGTCTGCAACTTGCAGACTGTTCTTAAGATATGTATTTCTGACTCAATATTATTTCTCTCATGCTCTCTAGTTTATTCTCCTATCTACTCCTACTAATACACACACAGCCTGGATCGACTCTTCTACTTTACTATCTGCACACACACCTATAGATTACTCTGCTACTAGTGGTCTGCGCACATAGTTGAAAGATCCGCGGCTCAACAACCTTCTACTTCTAATGTCTAGCCAAGTTACTGAACTTACATAACCTTCTGAACAACAACCACCACCAACGAACAAACTACGTGAGTCTAACCCTTATACAGAGTGGTTTCCTCCTATTTATGGTGTTTACAATACCACTTAGGGTCGACTGAGTACAACTCAGTTATTACAGACTCAACAACTCAAAAAATATCTCTGCATTACATAAATGTCGGCCCATACCTAGCCATGAAAGTCCTGGAAGAAATTAACCACAGCCTTAAATAGCCGTGGAAACGTCTTTCAGCTTGTCTGTACTGGTCATAACTAGCCACAAAAACTATCCTTCCTTCTTTCGCTGGTTCATCCTTTTGCAGTGTTCCTTGACTTCCGCCTTCCATCTTTAACTTCTCCACCTACCTCTTCCAATGACTTGGATCTTCCTTTCTCATCGCAACTATCCTCATCACATCTTTCCTTATGCTTTTCCGCCATCGCGTGCATGTTTTATCCTTCTGCGTCGGTTCCTTCATTCCCTTTTTGACTTGTTTTTACTCTGCCGCATGCACACTTTTCCTCCTTTGCTTGCGCGTCTGATTTATCCTTGCACTTTCCTTGGCCCTTTTCCTGTACCAACACTAGTTATGCAGTGGAGGGAATGGGCCTATCAAATGAATTTCTTTTGAATCCCCTCAAAATAAAGAAGGTGAATATTGGTTCCACCAAGAATCCAAAATTTTCCAATATTGGGGATTATTGGGATGATGAGATAGTGGGGAAAATTACTGAATTGTTACATGAGTTCCAAGGTTTATTCTTGAAAAAGTTCTCAAAAATGAAGGGGATCATAGAATATATGGGTGGAATGAAGATCCATCTGAAACTAGATGTAAGGCTTGTCAAGCAATGACCATACAAATTAAATCCTATATACAAAGAGAAGGTCAAGGTAGATTTAGATCGAATGCTGGACACAGGAATTATTGCACTTGTCGAAGAATCAAAATGTATTAGTCCAATGGTTGTACAAGATAATAAAAATGGGGAAGTGTGTATATGTGTCAACATGATAAAACTAAACGATGATTTCCTGCATGATCTGTTTCCTACTCATTTTACATATGAATTCTTGGAGAGTGTATGGGGGGAAGAGGTGTACTCTTTTACTGATGGATTTTCTGGGTACCATCAAATCAAGGATCGACATAATACCACCTTTGCGACAGAGTGGGGTTTCTTCCAATACACGATAAATCCATTCGGACTTAAGAATGCATCTGCTATTTTCTCTAGGATAGTGGTAACTGCTTTTAAATATTTTATCCATAAATTTCTGGAAGTATATTTTGATGATTGGACAGTATATGGGTTGGTTAAGGATCATATTGAGAGTCTTCTGAAGATTATTGAATGATGTAGACAATTTCAAATTTCTTTAAATATGAAGAAGTGTATTTTTTGTGCCCCTTTTGGTATCTTGTTGGGTCATGTTATCTATCGAGAGGGAAACTAATGGGCATTGTGAAGATTGCAATCATTGTCAAGCTACCACCACCATCATTAGTTAAACAATTAAGGACCACGGTAGGACAAACTAGTTACTATAGGAAATTTATCAAGGGATATGCAGAGATCACTGCTCTAATGGATAAATTACTGAAGAAAGATGTTAAATTTTAGTGGAATGAGTAGTGTCAAAAGAGTCTGGATGTCCTTAAAGAGAATATGGTTTCAACGCCTATCTTAGTATTTCCTGACTGGTGAAACAAATATCACGTGCATGTCGATTCATCATCTGTCACACTAGGATCAGTGCTTACACAATAAGGTGAGGGTTCTATTCATCACCCTATTGCATTTGCTAGTAGAAAGTTGTCAGTTGCAAAGAAATTATACGACGACGGAGTGGGAAGGACTTTCTATGGTATATGCACTCCATAAATTCTAACACTACTTATTGGATGGTCACTTCAAGATGTTTACGGACCATTCTGCTTTGAAATACTTAGTCAATAAGCCAATGTTGGGGGAGAAGATCTGTCGATGGCTTCTTCTCTTCCAAGAACTTGATTTTGAAATTGTTGTAAAACCAGGGAAATTGAATGCATGCCCTGACCATATTTCAAGGTTTGAAAATGGGGAAGATAATACCAGTTTAGATGATAATCTTACTGATGCACTATTATTTGTAGTAAAAATGATTGGTGACTATTATGAAGACATTGCGCATTTCTTGACTACAAGGATTGCACCTGAAGGATTTATCACAACACATAAGAAACAATTGGTTGCATACTTTTAGCTGATAGTTGCACAGTTATAAAATATGGGACCATATGAGATACTCCGTTGTGGTGTCATAGAACATGAATGACCGATGGTGTTGAATGAAGATCATACTGGCGTAGCAGGGGGCCACTATGCACAAAAAGAGATAGCGCATAATATTTTATAGGAAGGATTATGGGGGCCTACCCTTCATGTAGATGCTATGGATTATTGTCATAGTTGTGATATTTGTCAACGTACAGGGAAATCATATCGATGGGATGAAATGTTGCTGGTACCACAAGTAACTTTGTAGGTTTTTGATAAATGGTTTGTCGATTTTGTGGGTCCTATTAATCCACCAGTTAAACGGACAGGTGCACGGTATATAATTACCACGATAGATTATTTAACTAGATGGGCTGAAGCGGCACCAACAAGATATTGTACTACAGCGACTGCTGCCAGGTTTTTGTTTGACCATGTCGTGACAAGGTTTGGTTGTCCAAAAGATTTAATAAGTGACTAGGGTACACACTTTGATAAGAAGCTGATTGAGAAATTAACTGAAGAATTTTAGATCCAGCACTGGAAGACAACACCATATTATTCATGAGAAAATGGATCTATCGACTCCTTTAACAAAATTTTAGAGAATGCACTAACTAAGATCTTTAATGTAAAATTTGATGACTGGGATAAAAAAATACTCACAATTTTATGGGCTTATCGCAAAACATATAAGAAACTTACATAGCACACTCCGTTTCGACTGGTTTATGGGCATGAGGTTATTATGCCATAGAATATATCGTACCTAGCCTAAGAATAAATGTAATTAGTGAGATGATAGATGTGGGTGCAATTGAAGAAATATTATCTTAGCTGCTACAGTTGGAAGAAGACCATTTCATTGCAGGCTATCATCAACAAGTCGAGAAATTGTGACAGAAAGCTTGGCATGACCACCACATTAAGTTCAAGCAATTCTAGCCCTGTGACTTTGTTCTTCTCTATGACAATAAGTTTTAAAACATCCTGACAAGCTCCGTACACATTGGTTGGGACCCTATGTTGTCATTCATGTTACTGATGGGGGTGTAATTCATTTATATAAGTTAGATTGTACACCCTTCGATGGGTTGGTAAATGGGAGTGGACTAAAACCTTATAGGGATAGTCGTACTTCGCTTGATTGAGTAGGTATGGAATTAACTTGTACATAAAAAAAAAGTTGGGGGGTCTTGTATATGCATTTGAAATTGTCCTTTGAAGTTAGGTCTGTCGCAAGCTATAGGTATGTTGCAAGTTAAAGGTCCGTCGAAAGATAAAGGTCTATCGTAAGATAAACGTCTGTCGTAAGTTAAGGTTCTTTCGCAAGCTCAATTTTTGTTGTAGTTAAATTGAGTCATAGGATATTTCGACAACCTTCTTTTTGTCAAGTCCATAATTAATGCATAATAATTGCCTACTTTTATGGTGAGAAAAGTGATTGTTTTAACGACGCTTTGTCATAAATGGCCGAAAAGATATCAACATTTGAATGGATTAGCCGCCACATTTTTCAATTTATTGCAGAACCATGTGATTGGTTGACTTTCCACATGCGTAGATCTATTTCACTTCTCAATGGAAGCTAGTTTCCTCATTGTATCAAAGTGTGAAGTTCCTTGAAGCAAAATAACTGTCTGCAACTCATTGTGGCCGAAGAGTTATGTAATGAATATTCATGTGTTAATTTCAAGCACAAGTAGAGGTTAAGGTGTGGAGGCTCTACCTGCAATACCCATTTCCAAGGAGGCATTGGAGGTTATCTCACAACTAATCCCTGTAAATCCATCGAGGAAGAAGTGAACGACTGGTCGGGTCGTTCCCCCTAAACAAATATTTAAAGAAACACATGACACTGAATCTTCATAGTCTAGTTCAATAATGATACTACCTGGTTATATTCCACGATGGAATGTTAATGCTCCCAATGTGGTCATTCACAAGAATTCTAAGTATCTTCTGGTTAAGTCAGCCATTTCACGAGGTGTGCATGTAACAACGAACAATGTGCCTAACTTGAAGAAGCTAACATTCATAGACCATGAGTTGAGGAAGTTTCCTAAACTCTAGTTGTTGCAGTATATGACTTTAGTGAAACTGTTCAAAGGAAGATCTATTCAATTAGTCTGTATCGATTGGGCTCATGGGTTGGAGAAGTCAGGCATTCTCTCCTTGATGCATATGCCCCACTTTGGTTGCACTCTTGAGGTTAATGCATGTGTGAAGAAACTGTTGGTCTATTTCCATGGGGGATGTTTGTGGTTGGATATTTGTATTTCTGTTGACACCGAATTGATTTCTGCCATCACTAGGTTTCCCAAAGTAGGAGTTTATCTAGCACCATTTTTTGCTGGTAAGGAGCATGACTCGAGCCTTATCGCTCGCATGAAATATAAGTACAATCTTACATGGGATAAGAGGGGATTTTCCATTGCCTCTATCAATGATCAAGGTGTTTGGTTCATGATTAAGGTACTGTCCAGTAATTTATTGAGGAATATGTGACCGAACCAGTGCACAATTGGTACCATCGTTGCAACTAAGTAATGTGTTACTGGAGTCTAGATGAATTGGTACACATTTTTACTAAATGAATTATTGGCGGATGCTATCGATGCACAAAAAAATACTCCTTTCACTTATTCTTGGTTGTTTTTATTATTATCTCTTTTGTCACATGGGACGAGCCACCCAACTATTAAGGGATGGAAGTGCATATTTTGTGTCACGGGGCACACTATCAAAATTTATGGTATGAGGAGAAGAACTAACAATGACAAATGGAAAACAATATTGAATTTTACATGCATGCTGATGCACATAGACATCATATTGGAAATCAGTCAAGAATTGCCATAGAAATTGTCCAATGATACATAAATGTGATCAAATTTACTGCAGGGGCTCACCATTTGTATCTACAACCACGTAGAGACCCCCCACATTAATGGTTAACCACTGCATTTTGGTTAGCTGAGGAGGAATTTGATGTGATAATTTAGGATTATTCTGAAGAATGGAAGAATCATGTCATATATGACCTATTTTCTATTGAAACCAAACTGCGACAGGAGGACACGTTGAGCACTCAATCAACACCCCCTGGGATGAAGACAATCCACCTAGCTCGCCTCGCGACAACGATGAAGAATCAAGTACAATTTCAATGGATCCAAATTTGGGGGAAAAAGGGAAAGCTTCTGAAGAGAGAAAAAAGAGTCACAAAAAGAAAAAGGCCGTCAGATATCCTCGGGGTTACTGATGATGATTATAACTTACTGGCATAGAGAATGGCAGAGGTTGGTGATGAAACACACTAAAATATTGAGAGTCGGCACACATAACTGTTTGAGAGAATTACCGACTTACTCTGGTTTCTTTATACCACAGTAAAGGAAGTCATGAATGCGGTCAGTCAGGACCCGTCGCAGTTGTAGGAAGTTGTTGCATTTGAGGATTGCCTGGCTGAAGTCCAACCAATCCGATAAGATTGTAAGGTTCAAGTGATGCCTAAATCACTTGACTTGGTAACACCAAAATACAATTTCATGATTTCATATATTGGTTATGTTGGCTTAGACCTCTTTGTGTTGCCTATGTTTTTACTACATAACATAAGATAGGATGCAATCGACGAAATTAAGGCAAGGGAACATACAATGTATGATCAGTTGAAGTAGTCGAAGAACACCGTATATTCACTCCAAAATTAGTTGGAGGAGATAGATAAGAAGACACAAATGTACCGATAGGATAGGCAAAGACTCGAGAAAGCTGTCATATTTGCATGCCATGAAGTTCCATAGGTTGGGGTTACACCCTACATGCTCCCTGAGGCTCAGGTCATTAGTTTGGGGGAAGTTGCTACTGACTTGTCACAAAGAATTGTAGAATTAGAATCTAATCTTCTTCCTAGTACACCCCCTGAAGTACTGGAAGAGCGACGAAAGGTATTTTATGAGGACGTATAATGAATTTAGGAGGTTGACGCATTCTATGCTAAGGCATATTCGTAAGTTTCCTATGCCTGGGAAGCCTTGATGGATAATGTTGAGTTGTAGGACATAACATAACAACATGCAACATAGTCCAATCTAGATGGGTTAAAGAACTCATTGAAAACATTGCCCAGGTGGAGAAGATGAGTAAGGCTACTGAGATCAAAGTCTTACAGGCGTAGGTCCCTGAACTCTGGACACAACAACAATGAAGAACCGATCATGTCGGGTAGCTTTAGGCTAAAGCAGAGTAGGTCACAATGACCATTTGTCTAGTGCATGTTCAGGTGCGATAAGCTATAGAGATGATAGAGGTTGAAATTTTAGAACATCTTAGTTTTGAACTTATGGAAATAGTGGCTAAAGTTAAGGAATATGTTTAGCAACATGCATAGGATGTGATGAAAATCATCCAATATTTTAAAAATAAGTTGAACGCGACATAGGTTTTTGTCTAAAGTGGCTCGAGACGAGCCACATGTGAGTGGTGGGGAACTATTGGCCCCAGGTAATTTGTATAAATTTTTGTCCATATGTAATGAGGAGTTCAATCGAGGTGTGAATAAGGATGTGATGGAGCAGAGACATCAATGGTTAGCTTTGGAATTTTGGGCAATTTTTTGGGAAACATTAAATATATGTGATGAGTTAGTTAGAAAGGTTGTCCACTTATGGGTAGTGGGAGTGAGATGTAAAATCGACCATTAGATCCTATAAAAATGAAAAAGGGTTTGGATTTAAGGGGTTTGGAATATAAGATAGAGCTAGTCGAGGGTTATTTATGAAGAATTCTGTAATATTGTATGCTGTAGTGAGAATAGTGAATACCAAGCATTAAGGTCATGTAAAGTCGATCTGCAAGATGTGTATGTGGATGTAATGTAAAGAATATTTGGGGATATGTCTGTAGGATGTGTGCACAGACCAAAGCATTCAAGGTACGTTTCATGCCAAATGAGGAGCGCTTTTGTGTTTTTTTCCCGTATGGGTTTCCACGTTAAATTCTCTGCGTCAAATGGTGCATGTTCATTTTCTATCTGATGATTTATGATTTGCTACAACTGATAATATCTTTGTTTTGTATGATGAAATGGAATAATAGTGTTTAAATCTGTCGGTAGATGTGGTTAATATTCTGTTATGTTTCCATATGTTGGTGGTATATGCCGATGATCATTTACCCATCTGCATCACTGGGTTGTCTTTCGGGTATTGGCATGGAGAGATCCCTTTCTATCACTGCAGAAGCCTGGTGCTGTATTTATTCCTCTGATCGATCCATGTTCGGGTCCTTGGTAGTCAACAAAGACCCAAATATCGACGCATTAGAGCAGAGCTCAGTCGATAGCACCTGCAGTGCAGATGCAGTCTCTCTCAAGATATCTTTATGGGGAACTTAGAGAACCATGTTTATGTAGTTAGTGGGGATTTCTACTCTTGATGTACCTTATTATAGTGCTCGACTGAAGCTAGGGATTAGAATTCCTACTCCTTGTCTATTTATTCAAGTTAACATGCTATTTACCAGTCGACACATCTTGTAGCATTCAACATGAAGGCCATATCACATATTCATTCAATAAGCAGTGTGGCATATACATACATGAGATTATTCATAAACAGAATGGATGCGACACATTCATATCTACTTATTCAGAATATGCATGCATTCAAAATAAACACACTCATTGGATACACACAGAGGTAACATTTAACATGGAAACCCATCTAGGAAAAACCACAAAGGCACTCTTCATCTGGCATGAGAAATATATCAACACATTTTTTCTGCGCTCTCAGTTTGTTGAATCTATTCTAGGTATTTTCTACAACTTATACAAACTTCTCTCCACTCATTCTCTCTAGTATTGTATCTCCAAAGTTTTCATCTCCTTCACTCTACCATCGATCTGCACACATCATGGATCAAATCTCTTCTCTACAAATATACAACTTTGCGAATAAACCCCTCTACTTTTTCAACAACTAGGAAAATATCTAGAGGAGATCAACCCGTACATAGATTGGGTTCTCCCTTTTATAATCTCTTACATGTCATAATTGACCAACTCTAATATGTTAGCCGACAGGCTGTCATTCCTATTCTCGTAGATTTAGTTACAACTGACAGTAAGCACTATCAACCCAAAAATACAAACTATGCTTTGTTACCCAAGCATGCTTTATTCTAACTAACTTCTTACCCACGATCACTCAAAATATCCCTTTCAACTGTTGTACTCTTATTCTATCGTGGTTCCTTCCATCACAACTACTCTCGTCGCAGATCCTCTTATGTCGCATACTCTTCCATCGTTGGCTTCTCTCGTCGCAGCTTCTCCTCCGTCACGACTTCCTTTGTCATGCAACCAAAATCTTCACATTCCTGAGCATAATTCTACCTATATTTTCCTAGGTCGAATGAAAATCGAACACTCACCTACGACTCATCCCGAGCCACACTAGTCTGAAAATTATATGATTGCGACCTTGCCTTGAATTCTTAGAATATTTTCAGTACCTACTCCGTCTCTTGTCACACCTATGCTTCCATATTTTGTAACGTTTCCACAACTTCACAACTGATGTGTTCCAAAGTAGTAAGTCATAAAGATCCCAACGCTTCTGAAAATTTCTCATGTACATGTAGAATGATACCTGTAACTTTCTTTGCCTCTTCTTGTAATTCTGCAACCTTATTAGTCCTCTTTTGTTGATGTGTCTGCAGTGTTGTGACTTGTTGTTGTAATTTATTCATCTCAATGGCCTTAGCCATTTTCTCTGCTAATGGCAGCTTGTTGATTCCATTCTTCGTTTGGTTCACCTTTGTCTCCACAGTGCGCAGCTGCTATGCCACTTTCTCTAACTCCTCATCGTCGATCAAAGATTCCAACGTCTGAGAAACTTGTTTGAATGCTTTGGCACAAAGTGCCTCCACCTCTTCTATTCTCTTCGCAGCATCTGTGGCTATGTTTCTTCTTTCAACTTGAAAGGTTACTTATTTGGAATGTTAGGACTGATGAGAGAAACTTTCATCGACATCACCAAATATATCTTGAGCTTCTAGTAAAGTTGAATTCGTTGTCCCAGGCTCTCGTCGTTATTCACCATTGTCTGAACTATTTTTAGGAACAATTGATTTTTACCAATGGATACTTTTCATTTTGGTAGTTTTTCTCCTCGTTGCATCAGGTGGTTTGGGTGGAATATCGTCTGGTACCCTAATTTCAACCATTTCTTCTTCATCTTCCGGCAGTGGTGTTGCTTCTTTCTTACAACTACTAGACCATTTCCTCTTCGACGTGCTAGGTGGGTCTGGTCGTAATGTCACTTTAGGGATGAATGGGGTATGTTCATCTTCTTATACAACCGCGACCTACCGTGGAACATATCTTGCAATGTATTCCATAATTGCAGGAATTCTAGGCAGGATATTTTTTTATGATTCAGTTTATTCAGTCGATTAAGCTGTTGGAGGCGAAGGGACAGGCTCTCACTCTTGCAGGTTATTTCTTTAGGCCTTGCTTGCTCTTTTCCTGTCCTATCCATCCCATTTGAATGCTTGCATCCCAACCCAAATGGACTAATACAACACCACCCTTTCTCTTGCTATCGTTGGTTCTAGAAAGAAATTGGCCACCTGTGTGCTCTACGATGCTTCCCCTCTTTTCCAATACCATGAGTGAATTAATTAATTCATTTCAGTAATTTTGTTCTAAAGCAAATCTAGGAAGGAGGTAGGGTGAATGTACAGCTCGTTATATATGATCACATGTTGAGGATCATATGTCATTAAAAGTCCATAAGCGCAGTTATAGCCAGTCATGGTCATAAAAATGCTTAGCCGGTCTCATAGCAGCTGCCATAGGGTCATTGCCAATAGTAAATTCAATCTTTGCCAACTGGGTGATGGTGTCTCAAAAACGATTTCTTCAACTGTGTTTGTACTAGAAATAAAAATAACCATACTCTGTAGAAAAATCACCTCGGCTCTTGCAGTTACAGAAGACAATGGAACACTCTCACTCAGATGTAGTAGAATGAACTGAAACTTGGGCGCGAAGGTGATAACTTCTACCCATTCAATAAGTTAGTCCTTCACACAAGAAGACAATCAATGGAAAGGTGGTAGTGATTTCCATCACATGGGCCAATCGTCTGAATCATTATATGAAAACTGCCAAGTAAACCATCACTCTCCTGTCACATCAGTGGTAGTAATTGTGCAATAATGACAGAAGTGACAAAAAAGAACACCATCAAAATCACTCATGTTTTTACATTAATTATGACTAACTGTCATTTATGCGACTCAAGTTCATCTTGTGACAACTTTGCTCTTCCTTTGACAACTCTTTATCCTTCGACGCATTTATTTCCTTGTGAGAGACCCAGGGTCTTCGCTACAATTTTTCATGTGTGACAAATAGACAGTATGCGACACCTTTTTCTTTCTCAGTGGCAGATTGGTAGCCCATGACCAAATAGTTAATAAAAACATGTATAAGAGATTTTTTTCATTTCTTTTCTCTTTTTTCTCTCTTATGTTTTTTTTTCATTCAGCAAAGTCACAGCTATCCTAGTAAGGCTTTAGCCAACTTCTATTCACCAATACTTTCAAAGGTGTCCCATCAAATTTTTTCAGTTGCACTGCACCTCCTTTGATGATTTGAATGACAACATAATGCCCCAGTGAATGTGTTTTCAGTTTTCCAGGATTTCAAAAGAAATTACTATCACAGAGCAGGACATGTCCTCTGACCTGAAATTGCTTATTATTAATGTGTCGGTCATGCCATACTTTATATTGTTGATTTTCAACATTTTGATTATAGCCTGCAACAAAACATTCTCCCTCCAACTGTACAAGCTGCGACAGTCTTTCCTCGACAACAACAACATCTATCATCTATGTAATCACAATAATCCCTATACTGGGTACAATATATTCCATTGGCATAACATCATATTGTCCATACACTAGTCAAAATGAGGTTCGACTATCAACTTCTTACAGGTCGTGCGATACGCCCACAGTACCGCAAAATATTTCTCGTCCCAGTCGTCTCTTTGAAGATGGGAAATATTTGTTAATGCGTTCTCTAGGATATTGTTGAATGCTTCAACAACACCATTCTCAAAATTATACACCTGCCATATCAACACACAAGACAAGATTTCATGCCAATTTTGATTGGTGTATCGACAAGAGGTTGTTATGCCAATGGAATATATTGTACCCAGTCTAGACTCTAAGGATTATTGTGATTACAAAGATGATAGATGTTGGTGTTGTCGAGGAAAGACTGTTGCAGCTTGTACATTTGGAGGAAGAATGTTTTGTTGTAGGCTATCATCAAAATGTTGAAAATCAACGACAGAAAGTATGGCATGACCGACACATTAAGAATAAGCAATTTCAGGTCGAAGGACTTGTCCTCCTCTATGATAGTAAGTTCTTAAGGCATCTTGGGTGTTGTTGCATTATAAATTTTAAGATTTAGTTGGTGGTTTGGTGGTTCCGACGCTTCTTTCATTGAATAAGTCATTAAAAATTTCCCAGGTAAAAAAAATATGGCTTTATGTTTTTGGGCTAAAGCATATTTTTATAAAAAAAAAATCAAAGGTTTATTTTTAGAAAAGGTGTATTGTAGGCCAAGCCCACCCATGCTCGACACTGAGAGATTTCATGCCAATTATGCACCTGCCACATCAACACACAAGATAATTTAGCAAGCAAACGAACCCAAGATCATTTCCAAAGCCTGCATCAAAGTCCAAGCACCGAGCTCCCAAGGAGTATCATACACGTAATTCCTTGATATAGTTTGATACTGTATGAAGTTGCTGCCAACAGGACAGAAAAGCACGCTATATGTTTCTTTTATATATGGATAAATTGTTGCGCTTGGATCCGTTATTCTAAGTTACTCATCAGAATTGGTTCATTCTTTGCTTCAAGAAATCTTGGAAGATAATGATTTTAAAAAACATAAAAAATTGAATTCTACAAACGTCGTCTGGTAGAGCAAGAGAGTTGGAGTTGATTGCAAATTTCTACAGGTGGATGAATAGTCCCATGATTTTAGGAATTGAAACCTGAGAAGCTAAAGAAGGACGCAAACTCTTCCACGTGTGCAACGAGAAAGAGGTGTCCAATTTACTTCTTTCAAAATATGTGTTTGCCTGGGAAAGCTCACGGTGATGTTTATGATGCCCATTTGTTGTTGGAGATCTCGAATGTGAAGTCGACGGCATTGGGATTCAAGACAATATTCAAGAAGTTGATGAAAGGGATTGGCGAAGGAGGATGGCACTAGAAACTCTTGGTCAGCTGAATCTACAAGAAGCGCCCTCATGGGGTTCTCGCAACGTTAGTTTCTTTGAAAAGTTTGAACATATTGGAGAAGGTGCATATGGGAAAGTTGGCAATGACTATGAAGTTTTATTAAGGATTAGGTTCAAAAGAACTGACAGTGTAGATTGGAGCCAGGTATTATCCAACGAACCGGAACCATTCCGCTGAGGAAAATATGAGCAAGTTAATTTTTTGAGGCATTGCATAATTTTTATGCCGCATATAGGTTTGAATAGGTGTTGACCATCCATTACCCAACCAAACAAATCTACGGATAAAAAAAAATCCTCTTATATAAATGCAGTGGGTTTAATAGTGAAGGAGCCTTGCAGAATTTTTAGTTGGTGGATAAAGTATAAACCACGTGTCCACTAAGAATGGTTCGACCAAACAGATCGAGGATAGTCAACCATTCCACTGCTAGGTGAGGTGTCATGGTTTGGGAGAATCAGAGTGATACTTACAAGGAAATTTTCCAAAATTTCAGTATACTATTTAGTCATCAAATTCAAATGAATATTCTGAAGAGCTGAAAGGGAATATAGAAAAATGGAGACATAGGTTTTGTTTGGAACATGTTGAGAAACAAAAACCTCTCTCAGAATTTACACGGATGCCACCATTTGAGATATGTAGGTGGGGTGTTGAAGCTTAGTTTTCAGGAATCCACCTCCTAAAAACCAGTTAAACATGTCTCTATGTTTTGTAACTGATTCTATTTTTAGGGGGGCATTTAGAATTCGAATTGAAGACTAGGTAGAGGTAGTGTTTGCTATATTTTCAGATGTAATAGATAGATTTAGGGTGGGACTTTCAAGAGCAGAGAGGCTCTTTCATTGTAATGGTATCAATTCCTGAAAGATGAATAAAGTTACAGAGAGCTAATGCTAAAACTTTCTATTGCAGGGATTCTTGTGCCATCCCTTTCCTCAGTAAATGATATTCTTGTGTAATTATTTTTCTAGTTTCCTACTTCATTATGTGTTTGCTTTCATGTTTGAACAATAGTTTATGGACTAGAATTCATCCTGGATGCTCTAGGTTCATTATTTCAAACATTTTAAACAAATTTCTTCTAAAGTTTTACAGAATTCACCCTAGTTAGGTGCTTTGTTTGATGGGATGTATTGCTCTCTTTGTTAATCAACCTGCAAATGCCTCAAGACTGACATAATGGTGTCTACCCTGCCCCTGTCCATGATTCTTTCAAACCCCAAACTCTTGCAACGTAACTCGGATTTGATTATTGACTCCATTTCCTAATGGTCTCCTCCATGTCTATCATACCAAATCTCATAAAAACAAATTATCCTATCATAAATCTGACCTTTTGAGTGTCATTGATTGGATATCCTGAGTAAGAAGTCTTTGTAAATATTGAGAGATCCCTCTCTGATTGTATAATGTCATAATACAATCTAAAGTGGTTTTGTGGTTACCTCAGGATCTACCTTTTCACAGCCTGGGTACATTATGAGTGCTAACATATTGGCGCCGTTGCCGAGGAACGAGGGTTCAAATCTTCCCTGGGCATGAACGACAAAGTTTCATATTTGTCCATTGATGGTGAACAATGGTCAGACATCAAGAAGGCTGTGAATATTTCAGCTAGTGACTCCATCTCCAAGAATCCAAATTTCAGTGACTCCACTAGGGGCATGATCTCGAAATCAAGTTTTCAAAGAGAACCGACAGAATCTATTGGGGAATGAGCTCATTGTAAAGACAAGGAAAGACATGGTGAAAAAATCAGGTACTATAGTGTGAATCTTCTCCAAGATATTCTATCCTTTCTTGTCATTTTTTCCTGTCCTTTACTAATCTTGTCAAAAGAATTTCTTATTGCTTATTATTTTCAAGCCAAAACCATAGATTCACTCCTATATATCCCTCTTTTCAAACTGAAAATATATCTTCCTCCTGTACATATGATTCTGACCAAGACCTTTCATTCGAGCCACAAAAGAATAATGATCATCCCTGTAAACCTCATGATACCAAAGTTGATACTATATCCTTTCCTCATGACTCTGTTCCTTCCAAGATTCCAGACCGTTACAGACCACTTCACCTACATCATGTCATTCATGATTTTCCTACAAAGCACTATAAATACCTTCCTAGATTTGATGGAGAATATGATAGCCTTACAGTTGAGAAACATCTACAAGGCTTTGAGCACTTCCTTGACCTTTTGAAATAGAGCATGATGATGTTTGTATGAGGGCTGTTTCTCAGTCCCTACAAGGATATGTTAAGGAATGGTTTACGCATTTGCATCCTGAATCCATCAATACATGGGAAGAGTTTTCTGATATATTTTTTGGGTTCTAGGTAAGAGGAGGTCAATGGACCAAGTTATTTTAGAATTTTATTCCATGAAGAAACAAGAAGGTGAAACCATGTCTAGTTTTAATAGGAGGTTTGCAAGTTTTTATTATAACATGCCAAAAGAAATTCAACCACTAGAAGATGCTGCTAAATTGTACTATGCATCAACCTTTCCTTCTAAATTGTCCTTTCTTCTTTTGGAGAGAAAGTCAGTGACTTTGCAACATATGTTTATTGATTCATTGGAGGTTGAAGACAACCTTAGAATGTCTAATTTTTTTTCAAACCAAAATAGTGATGATAAAATGGAAAAGTAATTAGAATTGAATGAGAAACATGAACAAGAAGAATTGAATTTATGTTCCAATTGTTTTTTTTATGAGCAAGAAATTGACTATTCCAATGATGTACAGGAAGAGGGTTATAATGATTTATTTTATGAAGATTGCAATCAGCATGTTATAAATTTTGTTAGTGATGGTTTTCAAGAATATTTCAGTGCACCTATATATGATGAGTATGATGATGATTGCTTGGATAATGTGCCTAAACAACCATCTGAAAATTTTGCAAGTTTTGGCCAGTTAATAGAGAAACTATGATTGCAATTCATGATCAAGATTCTGAAAATAGGGTGGATAATAAGCATGCTGAAAGTGATTGTTTGCCATTGTGTTTTTCTTCATTTGAATTGCTGAAACAAATAATTAAAGTCTCTAATAAAAAACATAAACTTAAGGATATGGATAATGTCATGGAATTTTTAGAAATGGATAATGAAAAGGATGATCAATCATGCAATCAATCCTAGGATATGGAAAAACCGACAGTTTGCAATGAGGAATTAAATCACCAAAAGGAAGATGGGGGTTCTCCATTGAAAATTTCTTCATGTCTTTCAAATTCCGAATTTTTATGTCTAGAAAGATTTTGTTTGCTTGATTCTATTGAAAAACATAATGATATTTATTTTGAAACACTTGAAAAGAATGAAGTTGTGAATGCAAAAAATTTAAATCAAGTTGATGACATCTCATTTAAGAATTGTTATGAGCATACTCTTTATGGTTTTTTCTGAAGATCATTTTGATAGTGTGCAAGAGAATTTATAGTTTGAACAACCTTGTTATAGCAAGAAAATGAGAAAGTATTTTGAAGGTTTTCATGCTGCTTATGATCCAGTGGATGATTATATGGAGATACTTTTCAGTCGGGATAGTTGGTTATGTTTTTGCCAAAAAGATCACATTTATCATCATTGCTTTTTGTCACTATGGTATTCAGTTTTAATTTTGATTAAGCATGATAAGGAAGTTTGTTTATTGGATCATTTACTTGGTTGGCTTCATTGGAAATCAGATTTCACTTGATTAGGCATTGGTGCTTGATAAAGTAGGGTAGGTAGGTGCGAATGAGCTCGACATGGCGAGCATTTCTTTGAGAAAATTTTCAGTTTGATTTCAACATGATTTCAAGTTCATATTTGCAGTTTACAGTTGGTTTCAATCTTCATAGGATGGATGGGTGTCAGGTTACAGGTTGTAGTATGGATTGGTTACATGTTACAAGTTACATAGTGGGATTAGTTTGCAGTAGGAGTTCAGTGGATGGTTACAAATCAGAACATGGCGAGGATTTCGGTTGATGGTTACAAGTAAGAACAAGGTGAGGATTTTAGGAAAGATTGGGAACAACCCAATGGTTCAGGAACTTGGTCTATGGGTTCTTTTCTATCTCGCAAGGAGGATAACATCCCCAATTGGAGCCAGCTGTTAGCACTAGTTATTTTTGCAGGAGTGGGTGTTGTCGCATTATAAATTTTAAGATTTAGTTGGTGGTTTGGTGATTCCGACGATTCTTTCATTGGATAAAGCTTTAAAAATTTCCAAGGTTTGGTAAGAAAAATGGTTCTAAAGGTGTTTTGAGCAAGAAGAAAGGGAATTTGTTACAATTGGGAAAAAAAATTATCCATTCTGGATAAAGTTTACAAAATTAGTTATATAATAAAAATATGGCTTTATGTTTTTGGGCTAAAGCATATTTTTATTTTTGTTACTTTGCAGTTTGAAGTAGGAGTTCAGTGGATGGTTACAAGTCAGAACATGGTGAGGATTTCAGTTGATGGTTACAAGTAAGAATAGGGTGAGGATTTTAGGAAAGATTGGGAACAACCTAATGGTTCAGGAACTTGGTCTATGGGTTCTTTTCTATCTCGCAAGGAGGATAACATCCCCAATTAGAGCCAGCTGTTAGAACTAGTTATTTTTGCGAGAGTGGGTGTTGTTGCATTATAAATTTTAAGATTTAGTTGGTGGTTCGGTGGTTCCGACGATTCTTTCATTGGATAAAGCATTAAAAATTTCCAAGGTTTGGTAAGAAAAAGAGTTCTAAAGGTGTTTTGAGCAAGAAGAAAGGGAATTTGTTACAATTGGGAAAAAAATTATCCATTCTGGATAAAGTTTACAAAATTAGTTATATAATAAAAATATGGCTTTATGTGTTTGGGCTAAAGCATATTTTTATTTTTGTTTTTGGGCTAAAGTATATTTTTATTTTTGATTTGTTACAATTGGGAAAAAAAATTATCCATTCTAGATAAAGTTTACAAAATTAAATTATCCATTCTAGATAAAGTTTACAAAATTAAATTATCCATTCTAGATAAAGTTTACAAAATTAGTTATATAATAAAAATATGGCTTTATGTGTTTGGGCTAAAGCATATTTTTATTTTTGTTTTTATGCTAAAGCATATTTTTATTTTTGTTTTTAAAATCCAAGTTTCATTTTTATGAAAGGAATATTGGGCAAATCCCAAGCTCAACACCGAGAGGTTTCATGCCAATTATACACCTTGCCACATCAACACCGAGAGCAAATCCCAAGCTCAAAACCGACAGAGCTTTCATGCCAATTATATACCTGCCACATCAACACACAAGACACCGTGCCAATTATACATCTTGCCACATCAACACCGAGAGAAATCCCAAGCTCAACACCGACAGAGCTTTCATGCCAATTATATACCTGCCACATCAACACCAAGAGCAAATCCCAAGCTCAACACCGACAGAGCTTTCATGCCAATTATATACCTGCCACATCAACACACAAGACACTGTGCCAATTATACACCTTTCCACATCAACACCGAGAGAAAATCCCAAGCTCAACACTGAGAGAGCATCGAGAGAAAATCCCAAGCTCAACACCGAGAGAGATTTCATGCCAATTATACACCTGCCACATCAACACACAAGAGCTAAAAATATGGCTTTATGTGTTTGGGCTAAAGCATATTTTTATTTTTGTTTTTAAAATCCAAGGTTCATTTTTATGAAACGAATATTGGGCAAATCCCAAGCTCAACACCGAGAGGTTTCATGCCAATTATACACCTTGCCACATCAACGCCGAGAGCAAATCCCAAGCTCAACACCGACAGAGCTTTCATGCCAATTATATACCTGCCACATCAACAATGAGAGCAAATCCAAAGCTCAACACCGACAGAGCTTTCATGCCAATTATATACCTGCCACATCAACACACAAGACACCATGCCAATTATACACCTTGCCACATCAACACCGAGAGAAAATCCCAAGCTCAACACCGAGAGAGCTTTCATGCCAATTATACACCTGCCACATCAACACACAAGAGCTAAAAATATGGCTATATGTGTTTGGGCTAAAGCATATTTTTATTTTTGTTTTTGAAATTCAAGGTTCATTTTTATGAAAGGAATATTGGGAAAATCCCAAGCTCAACACCGAGAGGTTTCATGCCAATTATACACCTTGCCACATCAACACCGAGAGCAAATCCCAAGCTCAACACCGACAGATCTTTCATGCCAATTATATACCTGCCACATCAACACACAAGACATCATGCCAATCATACACCTTGCCACATCAACACCGAGAGCAAATCCCAAGCTCAACACCGAGAGAGCTTTCATGCCAATTATACACCTGCCACATCAACACACAAGAGCTAAAAATATGGCTTTATGTGTTTGGGCTAAAGCATATTTTTATTTTTGTTGTTAAAATCCAAGGTTCATTTTTATGAAAGGAATATTGGGCAAATCCCAAGCTCAACACCGAGAGGTTTCATGCCAATTATACACCTTGCCACATCAACACCGAGAGCAAATCCCAAGCTCAACACCGACAGAGATTTCATGCCAATTATATACCTGCCACATCAACACACAAGACACCGTGCCAATTATACACCTTGCCACATCAACACCGAGAGCAAATCCCAAGCTCAACATTGACATAACTTTCATGCCAATTATATACCTGCCACATCAAGAGAAAATCCCAAACTCAACACCGACAGAGCTTTCATGCCAATTATATACCTGCCACATCAAGAGCAAATCCCAAGCTCAACACCGACAGAGCTTTCATGCCAATTATATACCTGCCACATCAACACACAAGACACCGTGCCAATTATACACCTTGCCACATCAACACCAAGAGAAAATCCCAAGCTCAACACAGAGAGAGCTTTCATGCCAATTATATACCTGCCACATCAACACACAAGACACCGTGCCAATTATACACCTTGCCACATCAACACCAAGAGAAAATCCCAAGCTCAACACAGAGAGAGCTTTCATGCCAATTATACACCTGCCAGATCAACACACAAGATCGAGAGAGCACCGAGAGCAAATCCCAAGCTCAACACCGAGAGAGCTTTCATGCCAATTATACACCTACCACATCAACACACAAGACAAGAGCTTTCATGCCAAGTATACACCTACCAACATCAACACACAAGACTGAGAGCAAATCCCAAGCTCAACACCGAAAGAGCTTTCATGCCAAGTATACACCTACCAACATCAACACACAAGACTGAGAGCAAATCCCAAGCTCAACACCGAGAGAGCTTTCATGCCAATTATACACCTGCCAACATCAACACACAAGACTGAGAGAGCACCGAGAGCAAATCCCAAGCTCAACACCGAAAGAGCTTTCATGCCAATTATACACTTGCCACATCAACACACAAGACAAGAGAGCTTTCATGCCAATTATACACCTGCCAACATCGACAACACACAAGACCGAGAGCAAATCCCAAGCTCAACACCGAGAGAGCTTTCATGCCAATTATACACCTGCCAACATCGGCAACACACAAGACCGAGAGAAAATCCCAAGCTCAACACCGAGAGAGATTTCATGCCAATTATACACCTGCCAAACATCAACACACAAGACCAAGAGAGCACCGAGAGCAAATCCCAAGCTCAACACCGAGATAACTTTCATGCCAATTATACACCTGCCAAACATCAACACACAAGACCAAGAGAGCACTGAGAACAAATCCCAAGCTCAACATCGAGAGAGCTTTCATGCCAATTATACACCTGCCACATCAACAGACAAGACACGTTTGCTTGCTCCCAAGCTCAACACCGAGAGAGCTTTCATGCCAATTATACAGCTGCCAAAATCGGCAACACACAAGACCGAGAGCAGATCCCAAGCTCAACACCGAGAGAGCTTTCATGCCAATTATACACCTAGCACATCAACAGACAAAGACAATTATACACCTGCCACATCAACACACCAATTATACACCTGCCACATCAATAAACAAAGAGAAGTTAGCAAGCAAACGAGCTCAACACTGAGAGAGCTTTCATGCCAATTATACACCTGCCAACATCGGCAACACACAAGACCAAGAGCGAATCCCAAGCTCAACACCGAGAGAGCTTTCATGCCAATTATACACCTGCACAACACCTGCCACATCAACAGACAAAGACAAGTTAGCAAGCAACATCAACACGCCAATTATACACCTGCCACATCAACAGACAAAGACAAGTTAGCAAGCAACATCAACACGCCAATTATAGACCTGCAACATCAACAGACAAAGACAATTATACACCTGCAACATCAACAGACAAAGACAAGTTAGCAAGCAACATCTACACGCCAATTATACACCTGCCACATCAACAAACAAAGACAACTTAGCAAGCAAACAAACCCAAGCTCGTTAACAAATTGCCACATCAACATGCCAATTTTACACCTGCCACATCAATAAACAAGCTCGTTAACAAATTGCCACAATACACTTGCCACATCAACAAACAAAGACAACTTAGCGAGCAAACAAACCCAAGCTCGTTAACAAATTGCCACATCAACATGCCAATAATACACCTGCCACATCAACAAACAAAGACAACTTAGCAAGCAAACGAACCCAAGCTCGTTAACAAATTGCCACATCAACAAACGCCAATTATACACCTGCCACATCAACAAACAAAGACAACTTAGCAAGCAAACGAACCCAAGCTCGTTAACAAATTGCCACATCAACAAACAAATGCCAATTATACACCTGCCACATCAACAAACAAAGACAACTTAGCAAGCAAACGAACCCAAGCTCGTTAACAAATTGCCACATCAACATGCCAATAATACACCTGCCACATCAACAAACAAAGACAACTTAGCAAGCAAACAAACCCAAGCTCGTTAACAAATTGCCACATCAACAAACAAATGCCAATTATACACCTGCCACATCAACAAACAAAGACAACTTAGCGAAACAAATTCCACCATCCAAAGACAAATTAGCAAGCAAACGAACCCAAGCTCATTAACAAATTGCGACATCAACAAACAAATGCCAATTATACACCTGCCACATCAACAAACAAATACAACTGCCAATTATACACCTGCCACATCAACAAACAAAGACAACTTAGCGAAACAAATTCCACCATCCAAAGACAAATTAGCAAGCAAACGAACCCAAGCTCATTAACAAATTGCCACATCAACAAACAAATGCCAATTATACACCTGCCACATCAACAAACAAAGACAACTTAGCAAGCAAACGAACCCAAGCTCGTTAACAAACTCCACCTGCCACATCAACAAACAAAGACAACTTAGCAAGCAAACGAACCCAAGCTCGTTAACAAACTCCACCATCCAAAGACAACTTAGCAAGCAAAGGAACCCAAGCTCGTTAACAAACTCCACCTGCCACATCAACAAACAAAGACAACTCAGCAAGCAAAGGAACCCAAGCTCGTTAACAAACTCCACCATCCAAAGACAACTTAGCAAGCAAAGGAACCCAAGCTCGTTAACAAACTCCACCTGCCACATCAACAAACAAAGACAACTCAGCAAGCAAAGGAACCCAAGCTCGTTAACAAACTCCACCTGCCACATCAACAAACAAAGACAACTCAGCACGCAAACGAACCCAAGCTCGTTAACAAACTCCACCATCCAAAGACAACTTAGCAAGCAAAGGAACCCAAGCTCGTAACAAACTCCACCATCCAAAGACAACCATCAAAGACAACTCAGCAAGCAAAGGAACCCAAGCTCGTAACAAACTCCACCATCCAAAGACAACCATCAAAGACAACTCAGCAAGCAAACGAACCCAAGCTCGTTAACAAACTCCACCATCCAAAGACAACTTAGCAAGCAAAGGAACCCAAGCTCGTTAACAAACTCCACCATCCAAAGACAACTTAGCAAGCAAAGGAACCCAAGCTCGTTAACAAACTCCACCTGCCACATCAACAAACAAAGACAACTCAGCAAGCAAACGAACCCAAGCTCGTTAACAAACTCCACCATCCAAAGACAACTTAGCAAGCAAAGGAACCCAAGCTCGTAACAAACTCCACCATCCAAGTTACAAACTCCACCTGCCACATCAACAAACAAAGACAACTCAGCAAGCAAACGAACCCAAGCTCGTTAACAAACTCCACCATCCACAAACAAAGACAACTCAGCAAGCAAACGAACCCAAGCTCGTTAACAAACTCCACCATCCAAAGACAACTTAGCAAGCAAAGGAACCCAAGCTCGTAACAAACTCCACCATCCAAGACAACTTAGCAAGCAAAGGAACCCAAGCTCGTAACAAACTCCACCATCCAAGACAACTTAGCAAGCAAAGGAACCCAAGCTCATTAACAAATTCCACCATCCAAGTACAAGCGCCAAGACCCTAAGGAGTGAAATACCCATTACGCTTTGATATGACTCCATACCGTTACCAGATATAAAAAATTGGAAAAATTTTTACCAAGCGCATGTGGGATATTATCTACATCTACAATACAAAACCTGTATGATGAGGAAAGTAACCAAAGTTCAAAGGTACGAAGTTGCTGCCAACAGGACGGAAACGCACGCTATATGTTTCTTTTATATATGGATCAATTGTTGCGCTTGAATCGGTGATTTTAAGTTACTCATCAGAATTGGTTCATTCCTTGCTTCAAGAACTTTTGGAAGATAATTGGAAAATTCCTTGCTTCAAGAACTTTTGGAAGATAATGATTTTAAACAACAAAAATATTTGAAATTCTACAAGCATCGTCTGGCAGAGTGCAAGAGAGCTGGAGTTGATTGCAAATTTCTACGGGTGGACGAATAGTCCCATAATTTTAGGAATTGACAGCTGAGAAGCTAAAGAAGGCCGTGAACTCTTCCACGCATGCAACGAGAAAGAGGTTTGCAATTTACTTCTTTCAAAATATATGTGTTTTCCTGGGAAACCTCACGGTGATGTTTATCATGCCCATTTGTTGTTGGAGATCTCGAATGTGAAGTGGATGGCGTTGGGGTTCAAGACAAGACTCAAGAAGTTGGCGAAAGAGATTGGCGAAGGAGGGCGGCACTAGCAGCTCTTGGTCAGCTGAATCTGCAAGAAGCGTCCTCATGGGATTCTCGCAGAGTTAGTTGCTTTGAAAAGTTTGAACGGATTGGAGAAGGTGCATATGGGAAAGTTTACATGGATGTATATTTGTAGAGATTTTATATGGAAAACCAATTTTTCCAGTAGAGGAATGAACCTGGAGCCCAATGCTTTTCGAGGTTCTAAAGGAATGTTCCCAACACAGAGTTTAGATTGATCTTTAGGGCGCTAGAGAGCTTCAATTCAAGAAATAAATGGAGGGGTTTATTCAGCACTGAAATTCTCAAAATGTTTGGAAGATATGTGCCATGGACAGACTTTCTATGCTCCATGAGATCTCATAGCTTAGAAATGATTGGTTCCATGGGCAGTGGTGTTATAGTTGTGTCGACTGTGAATTTTAATGAAGGATTATGTTCAAAATGAACTGACGGTGTAGATTGGAGCTAGGTATTATCCTATGGACCAGAACCATTCCGTTGAGGGAAATACTAGAAAGTTAATTTTTTGAGGAATTGCAGAATTTTTATGCCGCATACATATTTGAACAGGTGTTGAACATCCATTACCCAGCCAAACAAATCGACGGATGAAAAATATGCCGCTGATATAAATGCAGTGGGTTTAACAGTGAAGGAGCCTTGCAAAATTTTTAGTTGGTGGATAAATTATAAACCACGTGTCCACTAAGCATGGTTCGACCAAATAGATCGACGGTCGTCAACCATTCTGCTGCTAGAATGTGAAGTGAGTTTAACATCCAAGGGCTGAGCGGAATTTTACACAGGTGGTTAAAGTTCAAACACTTGTTGGATTTGGCAAATAGATCAACAGTCAAAATTTATTCTACCAGCAGAAAGTGTTGTGAAGTTATTGTTGAAGAGGAAGAGAGGAATCGGGTTGTGTAATTTCTAATGCCTTTGTCTTCTGCCAAATATTAAATGAATTGAATTCAAGGAAACCGGGCGAGATAAACATCTGTTTATGTTTTTTGGAATTAAAAGCTTTATGGTTGTTCTTAAGGTTTGATTGCTGAAGTTCGGTGGGAAAATTACGTTAACCACTCCCTTAAAATTGATGATGGATTATTGGCATTGTAATTTGCTTGATAAGTTGGCCCCTAGCAGCCATTGTGAAACTCGTTCTTGTACCGAAGACACATTTCTTAGATTACTTAAGTGATTTGAAAGAAAATGTGATCTTTATCACTGATGATTTTGATAATGAATGGAAATATTGAAGTTATAATTAATAATTTCTAATTAAAGGTTAAAAGCAAATGTAGAGGCTGTTGCACATGAAGAATTCAGGGGTTGTAAGTGTTTTTGTAGATGACAAGTATGATGATTTAGGACAGATTTTCTGAAAATGATTGTTTTTGGCTAGTAACTTCAAACAACCGTTTCTGCCAAATGAAGAGGAATTTTCAGAAACCGAAAGAGGATTTTCCTCAGAATAGGCCTATATACAATAACCTCTTTAAGGTTTTACATAGGTGTCATGGTTTGGGAGAATCAGAGTAATCCTTACAGGACAATTTTCCAGAATTTCAGTATACTGTTTTAGTCATCAAATTCAAATGTAGATTCCGAAGAGCTGGAAGGAAATATAGAAAAATGGAGACATGGGTTTTGTTTGGGACATGTTGAAGTACACAAATATCTCTTGGAATTTACACAGCTTTCACCATTTGAGATATACAAGTGGGGATTTGAAGCCCATTTTTCAGGGATCCACCTCCTAAAAACCAGTTAAACATGTCTTTCTGTTTTGTAACTGATTCTATTTTTAGGGAGGCAGTTAGAATTCGAATTGAAGACTAGGTAGAGGTAGAGTTTTCTATATATTTAGATGTAATAGATATATTTAAGGTGGGACTTTCAAGAGCAGAGAGGCTCTTTCATTGTAATGATATCAATTCCTGAAAGATCAATAAAGTTGCAGAGAGCTAATGTTGAAACTTTATGATGGCAGGGATTCTTGTGCCATCACTTTCCCCCGTAAGTGATCTTCTTGTGTAATTGTTTTTCTACTTTACCATTTCATTCTATTATTTCTTTAATGTTTGAACAATAGTTTATGGACTAGAATTCCTCCTGGATGCTCTAGGTTAATTGTTTCAAACATTTTAAACAAATTTCTTTTAAATTTTTACATAATTCACTTTAGTTAGGTACTATGTTTGATGGGTTGTGGTCTACTAATGAACCTGCAAATGCCTAAAGACTGAGAAAATGGTGTCTACCTTTCCCCTGTCCATGATTCTTTCAAACCCCAACCTCTTGCAACTTAACTCATATCTGATTATTGCCTCCATTTCCCAATGGTCTCTTCCATTTCTGTCCTACCAAATCTCATAAAAACAAATTGTCCTATCATAAAACTGACCTTCTGAGTGTCATTGATTGAATATCCTGAGTAATAAGGATTTGTAAATATTGAGAGATCCCTCTCTGACCGTATAAGGTCAGAATACAATCTAAAGTGGTTCTGTGGTTACCTCGGGATCTACCTTTTCACAGCCTAGGTACATTTTGAGTACTAACAACTACTATCTTGGAAAATATAGTAGGAGCATTCTTGAGTCCAAATGACATGATTTTGTATTGAAAACATCCCCACTTCGTCACAAAGGTTGTCTTGTGGCGATATTCATTTGTGATTCTGATATGATGGTAGCCAGATATCCCGTAAGTAAAATGATAAACTTCTTGACCCCCAATAATTTGTAATACCTCATCCATAAACGGAGTCGAAAATGGGTTATGTAGGCAGGCATCATTCAACTTTATTAGGTGGATGCAAATGCGTACTTCACCAGCAGTCTTCTTATCTTGCACTACTATCGGGATGATCCATTTCAATTCTATGATACCCGCATCTAGCATTCGATATAATTCTCTCTGGACCTTTTCTTTATAATGCAGATTCAGCTAGTATGGTTGTTGCTTCACAGGTCTTGTGTTAGGATTTGATGGTATCTTCATCTCTCTAAGGTCTCGAACAATCCCTTTCATCTGTGAAAATTTTGTATGGAATAGGTTCCGAAACTCATGCAGTAAGTCCGTAATCTTCCTGAAAATTTCTTCATCCAAATAATCTTTGATATTGGAAAACTTTGGATCCTCTCAAGATCCAATGTTTACTTTTTTGGTTTTTAATGGATTTAAAAACTGGTTACTTGAAATATCAAATCCCCCCACTACGCGAGTACCTTCATATTCTGGGATGTTTGTGTCTTGCGGGTCACCATCATCAGGTCCACTCGTTACATTATAGAACTCCAGCCAATGCTGGACTGTCTTGTTGATATGATTGAAGTTTGATGTTGACATAGGGATATCTTCACATATGATCACTTGCAATGCAACATCAATCGAAGGATGATCATCGACAAACTCGAATGTTCATGTAAATCTAGAAACTAGTTCATCCCATTCAAGAGTCCCTTGTCATAACTCAATCAATTTGTACCATTTCCTTGGTATCATATCCAATGTATGCACAAAATGATGAACCCATTCCTGTCTCGGGCATGCCTCCCATGTCACATGACAGTATGCAATGTGCTCAACAAGATTAGTCAATTGTATGTACTTCTGACCAGCATAACTGATCTTCTCTCACAATTGTATCTCCATCAATTTCTGGCATTCAGGCCAGTTTGGGATAGATTGTTTATGTGCAACCCACCATCTGGAAGGTGTAGCTTTCAGCGCAAAGTCTAGAGCAGATAAGTGTCAATGTTCCGTAACTTTGTCTTCAAATTTTGTTAGAAAATATGCTAGGTTAGGTAAGCCTTCATATGTGGGTAGCTCAAATTCCTCAGCACCTACAAATCTCACATACTGTGTAATTCTTGTACATCTTCTCATCGATACTTCATGTAATCGGTTCTGCCATCTTTCCAAGGATTCTCTAGAATATGATGTACAGGAGATAACACTTCGCCAACTGATCTTTTCGTTGTCCGTTGGATTTACATAATCATCCCTTATAGAAGTGATATTATAAATATGGTCTAGATAATATCATTGTCCTTCACTATTCACTTGTTCGACATATCTCTTCCCTTCTAGCGGATCAATTGGTGCAACCACCCTTATCTCCGAATCTTCAAATGTTAAGATTATTTTCTTAAAATTTATAATTGTTTGATTATCAATTGCCCATTCGATCCCAAAAAGTGAAGGATACGAATTTGTATCATTGACAATGTCAATCACTTCAAAGTTGACATAAGTTTTAAGTCCTTCTACCTCTATAGGCGGTTGATTCAGTCGACCGATAGGTAGAACCTTCGACTGATTTGTTAATCTAAGCTAGACAAGAGACCATACTATACTCGAATTTCCCATGCTCTCCCATGTTTTTCTAGTCAGAATGTTGACATCAGAGCCCAAGTCCAGAATAATATAATCTATATAATAGTCTATTATTTGTGCAGTCATTCTTAGTTCTCAACCTGTCTTTAGTTTTTTCCCGATATGATTAACCCATTTTTTTGGTCGCAACTCTTCTTGGGGTTCTTCTATTAAATATGTCAATTCTGTGGAAACATATTTATCTTGGATTATCTTTAAACAAGTTTTAAAGAATTCTTTTAATTTACTAACCTTTTCGTTTGGTCTCTTTCGGAGTAGCTGGTCAAATCTTTCAGGAATCTCCATTATTGGTATTCCTGAAGTCGATGCTTGATTTCTGCCGATGATTTCTTATTGCGTGTCCAAGAATACATCCTTTTCTATTTGGACGTCAAATGACACTTTCTTTTTTGTTGTTGGTTGCACCTGTGGTTGCTCGTACAATGCTTCTTGGTCTGCTCTATTCGCAACACCTCCTCTTGTCACGACAACTATATGTGGTTCCCTTGGTTCAACAACAATTTTATGGATATTCTAATTGGGGTTTACATTGGGATTTTGCGGCAGATACAGATTTCCAACATTCCTATCATGCCATTTAGCAATCAGTTGAGGACATTCCTTAATAGTTTGGTCAACAAACTTACAATATGAACATGTCTTCATAGAAATTGCACAACCAACAATATGTGCAGGCTTCCCACAATTATAATATATAATTTGGCCTCTTCCAAGACCAAATCCCCCTCCTTGTCCTTGGACTCTAAAATTTCCACCCCCCCTAGGTTGAGGGTATTGTTGCTGCGGGTATTGATTATGTGGATATTGGGGCTGAGGATACTGAGCTTGTGGATATTGAGCATGTGGACATTGAGCCTAATCCCACTCAACTTGCATCTTCTCTTGGTTCTTCATTAAATAGGTATCCACTATTTTCTCCTACAACAGCTGATATGCCTTGCAATATTTTTCATCATGGCCCAATGATCGATAAAACTTGCGGCATAAATTGGTCAATGCAATTACAATATTTTGTAAGTACAAACACTCTTTCGAATGATGGCCTCTAGTCTGGAATATTCTACACCAAGGCATCCCTTGTGTATTTATCAAGTTCAGCACTCCCGATGCGACATAGTTCATAAACGTCATTCAATTATCTTTATGGTGTTCCTCTGTTCTAGATATGGTACACCAAATTTCTTCTTGGATCTCTTTCCCTTTTTTAATATCCTGAAGTTGCAGCATAAGATTGGCCAGTTGCAACTAGATTTACATCATCCCTACAATAGTCTCTCCCATAGGTGAGGATTTCAATTTCATAGTTAGTTCGAGAGCCTCATCCTGTGACATAATATTTTGTTGCATCAGGGGGACTTGGATGTGCAGTAACAATGCCATAATAAACCATAGTTTGTGTTGAACATTCGACATCTGGAAACTTAATTTAGGCATCAATGTCTTAAATCTATGTTTGAAATCCCAAATAGATTTCGTAGAAAATTGCTTAGTATCTTTTATCTTTGTTATACATTGAGATTCAGATTTGGGCTTTCTGAGTTCGTCTATTAATCCCACTCTGATTTGGTCTAGTGTTTTCTGTATGACTCCTGTCGGAACCACAAAGAACTTCATGTACCAGTCCAATGCACGAATCGTGAGGGTTGTGATCATTTGATCCTTCTTGATGGCTTCATCTTGGACTGGTCACACAGCCTACATGGCTTCACATTGAAACCAATATTGCTCTGGGTCTTCTAACCCATTTCCATTAAATATTGGCAACTTAATATCATTCTTGACCATTATATTTGTTCTAGGAACTGCTTGACTAGTGGGAATCCCTTGTCTTCTATTCCCACCACTATTATTACTTTGATTAACAAACCCACTGGGAGATGAGTTTCTAGATCTTACCTCCGGATACATATGTGGGGTCGTGGGTGTGTCGTACTCATACTATGGATCTTGGGCTTCATCATCTTCTTCTTCTCTTTCATATATAGGCTACTATTCCTCTTCCTCATCGCAATAACCCCCATCTAGGTGCAACATCAACTCGTAGTATTCTCCTCCGGTTGTATTGCAACTTCCTCTTTTAGTCATAGTCATTCTTCTCTTTCTGGACCGAAATATTCTTCCACTTATTAGACGCACACCTTCTAGTTCAGTTCCACTATCACTAGGGATCATCTCAACTTACTTTGCTCTATTTTTCTCACACTTCGTTTGTGACATATACTAGGTCTCCATGCACAAATATTTACTTGTCATACTCCATTCTCAAGATCCCTTTCTCACATACAAGCACTTTATCCAAATACTCATTCTTCTCTTTCCGGACCGAAATATTCTTCCACTTATTAGACACACACCTTCTAGTTCAGTTCCACTATCACTAGGGATCATCTCAACTTACTTTGCTCTATTTTTCTCACACTTCGTTTGTGACATATACCAAGTCTCCATGCACAAATATTTACTCGTCGCACTCCATTCTCAAGATCCCTTTCTCACATACAAGCATCTTTATCCAAATACTTAAAATGTCAGGTATCGTCCTCTCAGTCCTTGGAAATTTTTTCTTTCTTCCTCATTATATGATGTTATTGTGTCGACAACAAATTCAGTGATGTATCCTTCCAAAATACTGTCAACCCAAAACTCAACCGCCCTAGATATTGGGTTGCTAACACTTTTCAACTATTCAATCAGTTGAGGACTCCACTCTATTGGTTCTCTTTCTTGAAATTTTTTCTGTTGGGTTGCGAGCTTTAACAACCACTCATACAACAAAACAAGAAATTTGCAAAAGAATATCTCATGAATATCAGTTTAAATGTACCGCTCCAGCCATTCTTTTGGGTTCAATCAATATCCTTCACTCACTTCCCATGCAAACTCTAGTGTTTTAAACTCTACCTAATCTTGTATTTTTGGCTTCATCAGGTACCAAAACATATCCCTCACCAAAATGATTCATGGTCTCGACAATAGAACCATTTGTTGGATTTCTTCCCCTAGTTGACCCAGGTTCAGGTCCTTGGTAGTCAACAAATACCCAGATATCAAACCAACATAGTAGAGCTCAGTCGGCAGCACCTATGGTGCACATACAATCTCACCTGGGATATGTTTATGGGGAACTGACAGAACCGGGTTTATTACAATGCTCGACTGAATCCAAGTATTATAATTCCTACTCCTTGTCTATTTATTCAAGTTAACATGCTATTTTCCAATCAACACATCTTGTAGCATTCCACATGAAGTCCATATCACAGATTCATTCAATAAGTAGTGTGACATATACATACATGAGATTATTCATAAACAAAAGGGATGCGGCACATTCATATCTACTTTTCATAATAAGAATATATTCAACATAAACAAACTCATCACATACACACATAGACAACATTTAATGTGGAAACCCATCTAGGAAAAACCACAAAGGCTCTCTTCATCTGGCATGAGAAATATATCAGCACCTTTTTCTGGCGAACTCAGCTTGCAGACTCTGTTCTAGGTATTCTTTACAACTTATATAGACTTCTCTCCTCTCATGCTCTTGCTAGTTTTTCTAAGTTATTTTACTTAGGATCTTTATATGAAAGAATAACAAGCACAACAATACATCAAATATACATAAGAGACACAAGACACAAAGATTTTCATCGGGGAAACAATAAAGGAGAAAACCTCGCAAACTTCCTCAGAATAGTTCTGTCACAAAGATAATATGACAAGATAGATTAACCCAAGAACAATATCTCTGCAACAACTCTCTGTCCCTCCTCTTCCTCTCTCTCCTAAAGCACACATGAGAGAGCAAGTGAAGTGTGTGACAAATGAGGAGGGTGCCTCTCTATTTATATTATTCCGTTGAGTTAGTTAACTCAACCACTAGGTATCCCAGGTTACTTGTGGGAGAATACACATAAATACATTTTACTTTTTTTAACTTGGGGACTATTGCAGAGGCTTACAATGGAGAGTTTACGTCGGTGACCATACACAATGATGAAATCCCCAAAGGAGGAACACACATCCTCGATGGGGGTAAAACAATATACAATAGTATTATACTTCAGAATATCTTCCAAAGTTACAATTACAACAACAATCCCTCTTAAATAGGAAGGTATTCTCTTGCCACAGTCATCAACATATCTGGTCATTGTCATTGATTCATCATCATGACTGCTTCCATTGTCCTCATCTTGTCCAATATGTCACATCTATCTGCCATAGGAAGTTTCTACAGAGCCAATCCTTTTTCATGCTGGATGTAGGCCTAGACCTCACCTAGGTCTTCATCATATCCATGAGTAATACATCGCTTAGGTATATACCAAGACCATTCTTTACATTTCCATTGCAATAACCTGTGTCTCTTGTCGTCTTCTCATCGCATCATATCATCGTGTAGGTACAAACCAGGACCTTATTTACATTGCCAAGGAAATAACATGTGTTTCCTACCATCATCTCGTCATCATCGCGTAGGTATAGTCTAGGACCTTCTTTACATTGCCACAACAATAACATGCATTTCCTACCTTTATCTTTTCATATCCAAATCATCTCTTTTGTCCTGCACAAAAAAATCAAAGCACACAAATCACATCCAAGATGTAGACCTGTTACACATAAATATCGTCATCATCATGTGATGAGGTCCCAAACATCAGTTATTTCCCTGAATCCCAAGTTGTGAAATGAAAATACTGGCCCTGACTTCAATCTTGCATATAAAAATCCAGCACTGCTCCTACCCTTAAGTCAAGAAGCGTTACCTTCTTCAGTAATGCTCACTGTTTCTTGACAGTAAGCGATGCCACCATTTTTTCCCTTGTTCAATGTGCAGTTCTACCATGTCATCGCTCTGTCATAGTGGAGAAGAAGCAGTGCGCGAGGTAAAAAGTGAAAAAGAGAAGTTTCCATGAAGTAGCTTGAAGGAAAACTTCGTGGCAACCTCATCCCTACTCCCGAGGAGCACTTGGACTCGAGATCCATCCTTTTGGGATCTCCCTTCCACCTCACCTGCCATTTACTCAACCATCCCTATCCTCCTAAGGCCTATAAAACCAGGCTCATACCCCATGGTTGAGAGAGAGCAAATTTATGTTGTTGCATTGAGATTCTTGCCTAAATTAGTAGGGTGGGCATAGGAGGAGAAAGTTGGAGCTTTTGGGGACAAGGCATTGGCATGTGAAGGAGCATCACAACACTAAGGTGAAGGTTGTAAGCTTTCGTCTTCATCTATTAATGCAAAGTTGGTTCCTTTCCCATAAAGTATGTTATGTTGTAATCATGTATTTTACTGTTGGATTCCTTAGTCACTGGCATAGATTTGTGGATTATATTCTAGTGCTTTTGATCTTGTTTTCTTGTTTCATGTGATTATGCAGGTACGTCTGTGAAGAGCCATCACCATAGGAAACAACTACACCATTCTAGCAAAGGGTCTCATTCCATATCTCCGCAACTTTATATGGGAAGTATTCCAACTCTGTTGTAACTCATTTGTTCTAGATCTGAACCATTCAGACTAGAGGAACAACTCTTTTCCGCAAAGGTGCATTTTTTCTAGCAACAAATATGGCGACTCTGCTGGGGATGAGCTTTCAACACATCTGATCTACCTTGGTCTTCAAACTCTTGTCCGAAATCCAAGCTCCAATATTTCATTGATTATATCTACTAGCTTGTCTAGTGAGATCTTGGTTTGGTATAATAAGATATGAGTCATTCTTACCTTTTGTACTTCATATTCCTGTCAATTGATTATTTTAATGTAAGTATTATAGTAGCTGACTTTGTTTTTTTTCGCCATTGTTTTGTTTTTTGACTTCTATAGGACACTGCACATGCACAGTGGGAATCAAAGGGTGCCACTACCTATACACAGTTATCAGGAAGTGGTGCCACCTCCTATGCTCAGTAATCAGGAAGCAGTGCTGAGCCAGAACTGCTCTGTCACCCACTATCCTCAAGCGGTGCAAGGTAGGCCTTCTACAGGCTTGTCATTTGAAAATTTGGTTTGATTTTTTCTTTTAGTTCTGTGTGTTTGGGCTTCTTTTCAGATATCTGAGTAGTTAGATTCAAAGTCTGGATATGGTAAATTCTTGCTTTGTTGAATTCAAAAAGATAGGTTAGGCTCATCAGTTTGATTGCTTGTATGCTTGGTTTTCATTTTCTAAAGGAGTGCTTGGAAGCTTAGTCGGAGTGCTTGGAAGCTTAGTTCAGTTAGATCTCTTTTTTCTGATTGATAAAACTAAAAAGGAAGACTTTCTTTTTGGTTTTTTGGCTTTCATTCTTCATTAGTTCACGAAATACTTCTTTTTTCTTTTCAAATAATTTTTTTTGTTGAGAGATTATAATTTTGATTAAAGACGAATTATTGGGTTCTTGACTAGCCTCATAAGCTTTCAGATCCCCATTTTTCTTCTTTCGTTTAACACTCTTGTCTCATCAAAAGAAAAAATATCATAGTTTTAAGTTAGATCTTTCCATTTTAGAAGAAAATTGAAAAAAGTACTTAGTGTGCCTTTGAGTATTTTTGTCCTTCTTTTTAGGAAAAGAGATCTCATCCCATTTGCTTGCTTTAAAAAATCAGATTAGAAGTGTCTTGCTTATTTGTATTCTCAGAAAGATTTGTTTAGTTAGACTGTTTGGGAAAGTTTTGGTTTTGAGACTAAATTGAAAAAGAAAACACTATCCCCTTCCCGTAAGTAGGCATGCTTTGAATGGTAAAGTGAAAAAATTTGCATATCATAATTACATGGTTTTAATTTTCTATCATAACTCCATGCATTCACCTAACCGTTCGACTTAAAATTAACAGTAGCTATAGGTTAAAAATATTAGTAACTTGAGAAATAGGTTAGAGACATGTTCCGACGGTGTAAAATGTAGGAGCTGTCATTTATTTCCCGCACTGCAACCCGGGACCTGCGTAGTTTTTCCACGTACCGTCGATATATAGAACGACCTTTCACATACCCTTGACATATATTGAAAGGTACTTCACGTACTCGATTGTATATCGGAAGGTCCTTGTGAATGATTATGCATTAGACAACACTATTACGGATTCAAACTCCCATGTACCTTGCGTATATCAGGAGGCCCTTCTAGGATTCCTGAAACCATATGAGAAAATCCCTTTTGGCCGTCTTGTTGGCGCAATACACCGAGAATAGAAATCAGGGATATTACTACACACATGCCGTCCGAGTAGTCGGGTATTCAGGTGAGGGACAATTGATTGTCCTCACCGCGTTTTACTATTGGACCTTGTGGTATATATGGAGTTGCAAAAACTTGACAATCCTAGTGAGGAACCAACTTGTATCAACCCTTATTTTCCCTTAAGTTTGCTTGTGGCCTGTAGTTTGTGTAGGAGAAATTTTTTGTGATTTTTTTTAGTTTTGAAAACCTAGGTTAGGTTTTAGTGACCATACAATCTGGTTGAGTTTCAGTTAAGACGATCTAGAAGAAACCATGGCTTACCACCCGACTTTCCTCTTGTTACAAAGGAAATCCCAATGGAATCCACATATCAAGGAGCTGAAACTAACTCCCATGTGGAAGGAATCCCAGTTGTGGAAAGCGAAGAACAATTCACTGCTTACGTTAATCCCTTGGTCCAACAGCCTCCTATGGTTGACACTTCCTTTCAATCCCCGAGGGAAGGTCGTACTAATAGTCCTGTTGAAACATAATATGACCCTAATGCTCCCTTTTGGAGAACTTCTATGGGTCAAGCCCTTTCCAAATTTGGGGTTACTAGACCTTCTTTTGATAATCCTTCACCAGGTGAGGATGAGCATAGAAGGATCCAAGCATCTCTTGACCGCACCCGCAATTTTCAAGAGAGAGTGGAAAGAATTATTCCATTGCCCATACCTCATAAAGAACCTATGTCGGTTCTTTTACCTTGTCTTTCAGATCCTTGGCCTTTTGGATATCGTTCACTTGCCGAGACTCTTTCTCCTATTGATGATCTCCTGGTTCGTGCTTTGACTCCTAATAATATGGGTCAAACCTGTAACCCTACTCCTACAGTTTCACATCCTAGGTATGTTTCGAGTCCTCCCATATCCTCTGTATCTGGGGGGGAAATCTCAACTCAAATGGTATCTGTATATTCCAACGCTGGGTGGAAATCCCCGGTGCAAGTTACGTCACTAGTTAGTGAAGTTGCTACTAGTGTCAGATAGACCTCTGTTGTAGGACAACCCATAGTGGTTGTTCCTCCCACCAACACCAACATGTTGAAAGCCTTCGTCAAGTTCAGGCCAACCCTCAGGGGCACAACCTGTAGTAAACCAACCTTCTTGGGGTTATGGTTACCTAGGGAATCAACTACCTGTAGGAAATATGCACTATCAACCTACGTTTACAGGAACTATGTATCTTGGAATCCCTTACCCTGGAAAAAAATTTATGCCATGGGGGAAACTAAATTGGTCCTACACGCCAACCATGGGAGGAATACCTATTCATATTGTTGGAGATTATGGGGGGCCACCTCCACCCTTTGGAGGACCACCTGGCAGAGGCCTTCCTGGTGGAGGCCCACTTAGCGAAGGTCCACCTTACAGAGGACCACCATGAGGAGGACCATCACCCAGGGAACCACCACCTAGAGGTCCATTGCCACCCAAAGGCCCACCACCTAGAGTTCCACCTTTTGGGGGACCAACACCTGGGGGACCACCACCTGGAGGTCCACCACCACCCGGAGGCCCACCCCCTGGAGTCCCACCACCTCCAGGTGGCCATCTTTCTATAGGTCCACCCCCTTCGAGAGGATCTTCGGGAGGATCATTTGGCTATCGAGCATCCCAACAACTAGTATATCAGTCAACTTATGGTCCTACTGGTATGCACATGCCTTATCAATAATACCAGTACGTCGAACCTAATCGACAAATTCTGTTCTTGGAAACTTTGGACTTTCCCGATCTGTCCAAGTTGATTATTGATCCCATTCAGCATAACCATTCGTGGCCTACTATTCCAGTCAAGTTACCGTCAGACATTCCGAAGTTTGATGGGAAGCAGGGAGATGATACCAAGAATCATGTCATGAAATTCCATTTGTGGTGTTCATCCAACACCTTGATAGATGACTTTATTCATTTCAGACTCTTTCAATGCACTTTGACAGGTACAACCATGAAATGGTACATTGAAATTCAACAACATTCGTTTGTGGACTTTCGTGCATTGGCAACCATTTTTCTCACACACTTTTAGCTACCTATTCGTTATGAAAAGTGTACAGACCTTTTGACCTCACTCTGTTAAAACACTTCCACACATATATCAGACCATATTCATGAGTGGAGAAGGTGGAGATGACACATTAAAGCTCCCATCCCGAACCAACTATTAGCTGATTGGTTCACGAAATCCTTGTTGCCTCACATTTTTCGAGATGTGGCTATGGGTGGTGCTATTACCAAAGAGAAGGCTATCAGTCGCGCTCAGTATATGGACTTGGTATATTCCCAATCCGGAACTCTATATGACCGAATTCCTCAAGCTCCTCGTCCCAACATGGAACCTACCAAGCCACCTTCATAAACTCCTGTTGATGGGGTGGTCGGTTCAATCCAACCCTCATCAATAGCCAAGCTTTCCAAGCAAAAAAATACTCCTACTGTTGCTCCTTCGACTCCTATGGTTTCCACCGAGGTGAATGCTATCCAAAGTACACAAACACTTGGCAATAAGAAGAAAGGTAAAGGAAAAAATAAAAAACCTGAAAACCAACTGGAGAATCCCAAGGCTACAACCACAGAGAATGATAATAAAGGAAAGAGAAAGGCCAAGTACCCTTTCTTGTTATGTGGTGGTGATCAATTCACGAAGGTGTGCCCTCATCATGAAGAGATTAGTAAATTTTTGAAGAGTAACCCTACACCAATGGTGCTTACCGATCCCTTCCCATCTCAACAACAATTGATAGATCACATGTCTAATCAAGGGACCTCTAGTTCTATGAAAGAAATCAGAATGATGTCCTCAGACACCTTTAATTTAAATACTCATAGTCATTCATACGACAAACCAATAGAGAAGAAGGATGAAAATCCTTCTTCCGAGAAAGTTCCTTCCACTAGTTCCCCTACATCTTCGTCTAATGGCCCTCTCGTCATCGAGAAACCTAATCTCGATTTGATTTTATGACCGCCTAAGGCTACCCTCAGGAAGGATGTTTTTAATCCCAATTCCCGAGCTGCACAATTCTACAATGTTGTTGAAGATTTGGCTCAGGAACCTTGTGTGATGTCTACCCTTGAGGTACTCCAAAGCTATCCAATGCAGTGTAAAAACCTGTTAACGAATTTGGGGGCATTAGAACTAGATAACACCAACCTAATCCATTTCAATGTGGAGAACTATAAATCCAAATTACCCCACCAACTCGCATTTCAAATTGCCACTAGAGTAGTTGGGAGAAAGTTCCATAGGACCGTTCTGGATGAGGGAGCTTCAACCTCAGTTTTGTCTATATCCTACAGGAGAGCCATTGGTTCTCTTGAACTTACAAAGTCACCTACGACCTTAAAATATTTTGATGGATGAGGTTTCCATCCTCACGTTGTGTTACCATCCCTTTCAGTCGAGCTTGGGGGAAAGACTGTTTCCATTCAGGTGGAAGTAGTTGATGCCCTGTTGGATTACAATCTTCTATTAGGGAGAAATTGGTTTTATGCCATGACTTCCGTCGCTTCAATAGTCTTTCGAACTCTCCAATTTCCTCATTTGGGGCAGATTGTAACTATCGATCAACTTGACTTCTGTTCACCAGACATTTCTACTCTCACTGCAAATAACATCCCTATGCTAGGTCAGTGCCCTCCTCCTTATCAGTCGATTAGGGTAGGTATGCTGAAGGATTCAACCCTTATGGGAGTGTTTTCCTCAACCCCTCCTAGTACGGAAGTGGCGACCGTGAACATTATTTCTAAGATTGGCTATAGTCCTAAAGGCAAAGTAGTTGTTGAGTCATCCTCTCTTGGACCTTATGAAGCACTTTATGATGTTGTGAAATATGCTTTCGATCTCCATTTTGATGATCTTCATCGAGTGGCTTCGGATCCTTACCACCTACCCTACTGGTTAGAACCATCTCTCCCTACTCTAGACTATCTCTCCCAGACTTTTCCATTGGATGAGTCCATTATGGAGATCATGAGTACGGATGAATCCGTATAGGAAGATCATCATCACCAATCTTCTTTTCTTCCTAATGCTAGTTCGGTAGATTTTGACCTTGTATCTCTTAATAGTATTGATATTGTCAGTGATCCACAAATGCCTGTATTGTTGCAAGACACAGATTCCAAAGGAAATATTTGTAACATCACTAAGACAACCCTGATTGACATATCATTAAAACCCAGAACTGTTGAGCACGTTCATGTAGGCCAGAACTACTCGACAGAAGAAACTGAAAGCTATAGAGCCATTTTCAAAGAATTATGTGATATTTTTTCTTGGACGTATGAGGAGATGCCTGGGATCGATCCATCAATTGTTGTACACAATATTAGAACTTATCCCATGGCAAAATTTGTCCGAGAAAAAATACGTCAAGTCCATCCTAGGAAGGATGCGACTATTAAAGTTGAATTGGAAAAACTTCTGAAGGCGGGGTTTATTTATCTCGTACCCCTGACGGAATGGGTATCTAATATTGTCCCCATGGCCAAGAAACAAGGAAATATCGATTTTTGAGACTTAAATAAGGCTGTCCTAAGGACAATTTCCCTACTCCACATATCGATTAGATCATCGAAAACTGTGCTGGGAGTGTCATCTTTTCTTTCATGGATGGCTTTTTTGGCTACAATCAGATAGATATTCTTCCCACTGATCAGCATAAAATGACATTCATCTGCCCATGGGGAACCTTCACATATCAGAAGTTACCTTTTGGCCTTCAAAACACCGGAGCTATGTTCCAATGATCCATGTCCTATGCCTTTCACGATATCAAGCACATTGTGGAGCTGTACCTTAATGATCTTACAACTCATTCACAGCAATGAGAGGACCATCCAAGGAAACTTAGAGACATTTTCCTTAGGTGTTGTCATTATAATATACGACTAAATCCACACAAATGTGTCTTTTGTGTTGATACTGGACGTCTTCTTGGCTTTGTGGTTTCCAAAGATGACATCTGGATTGATTCTCTAAAAATTGCTGCTATCCTGGCCTTACTCGCCTTGACAAACATCACCGAACTCCAAAGTTTGCAAGGGAAGGGAAACTTTCTTCGTCGTTTTATATGCAAATTTGCAAAAAAAATGCATGGTTATATGCGTCTCCTAAAGAAGGACACTCCTTTCTTCTGGAATGACCAAGGACAACAAGCTTTTGATAATCTAAAACACGCTCTGACCCATTCACCAGTGTTGGACCCCCCAAATTATTCAAAAGACTTTCTGTTGTATGTTGTCGCCTCCACTACTACCATTGGAATGGTTCTAGCACAGGAAAATCCCAATGGCCAAGAACACGTGATATATTACCTAAGTAAGAGTCTTATTGACTCCAAAACTCGTTACTTGCGTGTGGAGAAGTTATCTCTGGCTATGGTCATTTCTGTACAAAAGTTTCATCATTACATTCTACTTCGTACTACAACTATACTCGCATATCAAAACCCCATGTACTACATTCTGACTCGTCAGGTGCTTGGGGGAAAGTATTCCCATTGGATTAGTATCTTATAGGAATTTGATCTTTAATTCAGTGAGGCTACTTCGAAGAAATCCTTGGTTTTCACAGAGTTGATGTGTGACCTTCCCTGTGCTTTGATAGAAACTGAGCCCAACGATTAATTCCCGGATGAATTTTTGTTCTTGATAAGCACAACTGATCCATGGTATGTAGATTTGATTATCTATCTCCAAACTCAGAGATTACATCCCTCCATATCCCGTGACGATCGTCGATATCCGTCACCACACAAAGTACTATCTGATTTTGAATGATACATTGTACCGACGTGGTATTGATTCCATCCTTCGACGATGCCTTACCCATGAAGAGGTTGAACAAGTTTTGAATGACTGCCACTCTGGAGCATGTGGCGGCCATCTTTCTGGGATGGCTACAACTTAGAAAATCCTTCATGCTGGGTATTTCTGGCCTTTGATATTTAAATATTGTCATGAAGTGGTTAAGAAATTCCCACCCTATCAACACTTTTATCCAAAAAAGTGCACCCACCCTATTCCTTTACACCCTGTCATTGCAGTTGGCCCTTTTTCTAAGTGGGGTATTGATTTGACACATTGTAAGCCTACCTCAGCCGGGGGGCATGGTTACATCATCGTAGCCGTCGATTACTTCACAAAATGGGCTGAGGAAATGCCTACATATGCAGAGGATGATAAGAATGCCACCCTCTTTTTATTCAACCATGTGATAGCTAGGTTTGGAGTCCCGCAATATATAGTCACTGACCACATATCTCATTTTCAGAATCAGATGATGATTGAGTTAAGCACTAAGCTGGGTTTTCACCATGAAAACTCAACTCCGTATTACCTGCAGGATAATGGTAATGTAGATGCCATTAACAAGGTTTTGAAAACCATGCTCCGTAGGATGGTTGGAGATCAAAAATCCAACTAGTACTTGACTCTCTTCTCCACACTTTGGGCTTATAGGACTTCAGTAAAAATAGCAACTGGTTTCACACCCTTTCAGTTGGTTTATGGACTGGAATATGTCCTCCTTATTGAGTGTCAAATCACGTCACTTAAACTTGCAATAGAACTTCTCCCAAAGACTTCCATCGAGGAAGAGATATTTTTTTACTTAACCAACCTTGATGAAAGTAGAAGAGATGCTGCCTTGGCTAATGAGGCACACAAAAAATGTGTCAAGGCACAATATGACAAGTCTATTCAACCTCGTGTTTTCAATGAAGGTGACCTAGTCCTGACTTATGATCAAAGACATGATAAATTTTGGAAGGGAAAGTTCGAATCTATCTGGTATAGTCCCTTTTTCATTAGTAAGGTCTTAGAGAAAGGGGCTTACGAGCTCATAGACTATGACGAGATACCCTTCGGGAAACCTCGCAATGGGTTGTACCTAAAGAGGTATTATGCTTAAGACATTTATTGTAACACCATGGTTTTGACCCCGTGGTATTTTGATTGTACATGGTGAAAATACTATATGGAATCATGGCAAGGAGCTCAAGGCCAAGGCCCTGCCATCGATTGATATTTTGTGTATAGGTCAAGCACAGTATATATATTTGTGAATATCATGTAAAATGTAAACTAATAAAATTACCACAACTAGCTATGCATTGCAACGTTAAAGAGATGGGGGCATGATTTTACAAGAAATAGGGAGGGGAATGTATGCCCATTTCCCCTCATGCGCTCACGTTTCCATCTTCCCTCATGTTGTGGGGAGTGGTGGGACGTTTTGATCATCCATCCTTCAACGTTTTCAGTTTTTTTCCTCATGGTGCATGTGTAATCCATCATCTGGATTTCACCCAAAAACGTGCGGTTGATTCTGATTTTTCCCTATTCCATTCTGTGCATGCCCGCTATGCATTCATGGGTTTTGCAGAACCGTGGTTTGTTCTGGGTTGTTCTCCTGTTGTTACCATCCTAAGAATTGTTGTGCAATGGTCTCCTATATCACAAAGTGAGTGAAAGTCTGTTTGGCTATGTTAACATTGTGGTCTACTGTGTGTGCCTATTTCTGCTTCGGTCTGAAATGGTCTAGACTGGAATTGGATCTAAACTAGCTTGATAAACCTAGTGTAGGAAGGAATCTCATAAATAGATATAGAGGGGTTGGTTTTCTTCTTTGCACACCCTGAACAACACTGGAAGGGAAGGCATAGACTGAGGCACTGTGTAGCAGAGAAGGGGATGCTTCCTTGTGTTGGGTGTGTAGATGTTTTAGGAGCCAAGCCTGATCTAGTGCAGGTGTCCACAGCTTGGTGGTTGAGCTCACTATATTAGGATTTCAAGTTTTCCAGTTCCTTGTAGCCTGATAAGCTCATCTGTTAGCTGGCTTGGCTGGTCCTTAATGACAATGTTGGCTTGACTGACTGCAGTTTGATAAAATTAGCAGTATATTGGCTTGTTTTTCTGTAGCATGATAAACCCAACTTTGTTGGCTTGGCTAAGTTTGGTTGTATTCTTGGCTATGTGTGAGCCTCTTAGTGTTCCTTATTCCTTGTGGGAATCATGCCTAAATTGGTGGTGGAAGTGCTGCTGAGAGATTGATGAGCGCACTGGCCTATGGATGGGTGGAACGTTGCAGCAACGTAGCTGGTTGCAAAACAACTTCTTTCAAAGATAATTATCTCTGTGTTAATCTATGCAAATGGTATTTGATTCATGAAATATGATGAATATGTTTAATGTGTTTAATTGATGAATTGCTTCCGCTGTACAATTGCAAATGTATCCATCTGTGTATGTTTATTTCAATACATTTTTAAATTAAGTTATGGGACTTAGATGGTCGGATTGGTGATGGCCTGAACGATCAAATATGCCCAAGACTTCTGTTAGCAGGTTGAATTTATGCATAAATTTCCTTCTGCAACCTTTCCTTTCCACAACTTGTGGGACGCGAGATGTGGAAACGCCCTTCCATGGATTCCCTTCCCCGCATATTTCCTTCCACAACTCATTTTGCCGCATGTGGGAGTATAGGATGCGGGATGCGGGATGTGGCTTCACGATCTAATTCCACAATTGATTATTTTTGCAACGGTCTATTCCACATGCGGGATGCAGGATGCAGAATGCAGAATTTAGGATGCGGGATGAGGGACCAAAATTTTCACATTTCCCCGATTCCACAGATTCAGGTTTTCCGCACTGTTGACTCTTGCGGGATTGATTCTCCACAGTCGATTTGTTTCTAGATGCGAAACATATTGTGACTGTCGATTTCCATCGCAATTTTCTCCATTGTTTGATCTCCTTTGATATTTGTCTTCATAGGTCATTGAATTGAGCACTAACAGAAGCAATTTCTCTATTGTTGGGAATATAGAGAATGTTTACACAGACTTGAATAGATTGAACTTCGAGCTGGAAGCTCATTCATTAAATGTGTGGAACTATGGTCATGTTTCTCCTCTAAGGCGGGAGGGGATGTGACAATATGGTATCAGATCATGAATGTTGAGGAGTGTTGCATGGCTATGCCCTGTGATTCAAGGAATGACAAAGGTTCCGTAAGAAATTTTTAATTCTGCATGATAATCGAGGTATGGCTACGTGACAGAGTGGTATCAGAGCTGCTGGTTGCAGTGCTAGGGCCTAAATGGGCCAAGTTGAACAGTTAACAGAGCTCATGTTGCAACTTTGGGGCCTTAAAGGGGCCATGAGAAATCCACCTCTGTGTTCAGAGAAATTCAGCAGGTTCAACAGGGATCATAGGGACCCGAAAGATGAAAAATAGCAGCACGTGTGTGCACCAGATTGCGCAAAAATGGAAAAGAACACCCAGGTTGTGATTTGACAGAGTTGTTGGTTGAAACATTGGTATAAATGTGCCAAGGAAATTGGTTGCAGAAACTAAAACTACAACAAGAAAGAGTGTTATTTAGCAGAATTTCCAAACTTAGCCAACTCAATGAAATGCACTGTGACCTTGATCTGATCTTGACCTTTCATGCCCGCAATAAGCGGTTGGTAAGTAATTTATTTTGATTTATGATATTTTCTAACAAATGATGTTGTTAACAGATTTTGCAGATTCATGATGCACATTGAAACATTGGTCTTGGTCTGACCAAGAGGGTCAAAGAAGATCAACGCCAAGAAGATTAATGACATGGATGATGCAAAGGATCCATGTGGACACGAGGAAGATTCTATGGGGGATATGGAGGACCCTATTTGACCAGGAGTTTCCTACACGGGGAAGGGTATGTAAGGACAACTTACAATATCCAAGAAAATGAAACTGAAGCTGATGGGAACAGGGAACAAGAGAGTTCCCTAGATGCTACAGCTACCAGAAGAAGCCCGAGGGTAGAATTGTAGGGTTGCAAGGAAGAAAATAAAAGGATGATCAAGGCATTGGTAGAGAAAATCTAGATGACTTCAATCATGCTACATAGTTTGGCAGACCTCCAAAGGTAGATAAAATATAGGCATCATTTAACAGAGGTAGAAGGGAGTAGGAGAAATTTCCATAAGAAAAAGGTGAAGCTTAACCCAAGGAAGAAAGGTTTTAAACCTTCTCACCTCCTGAAGAAGCAAAGGAAGCCATCACAAGCTAAGATTGAGAAAACAAGAGTGATGGTGTTGAGGATGTGAAGGAACCCATCTACGCAGGAATTGTCCACTTGAGTATGGGAATGAAGGTCAAGTCCCTAGCACCCAAGAAGCTGAACCATGGGTCAGGAATCAGGGATCATTCCTACAATTTGTACAGTGTTAAAATAGCACCAGGCAGGTCATAACTCAAATGTGGTGGAAGTTGAGGGTGAGATTGTTGAACAGACTATTTCTGTTTTGATTGACCCTGGATCAACTCATGACTATATTACTCCTGGATTTTTTGAGATGTGCACTTTGAAGAAGTCAAAGCATAGAATATCATGGTTAGTCTAACTAGCAACTGGAACTAAGAAGAAAGCCAGTGAGGTGGTAAGGAAATGTCCATTGGTCATGGATGGGTTAGTCACTTGTGCATATCTGAATGTTCTACCACTTGGTTCCTATAATGTTCTCATTGGAATGGATTGGTTATAAGCTCACAGGGTAAAGCTTGATTGTTACAACATGAATTTTGAGTACTTGGATGAAGAAGGAAACCTAAGGATTTTGAAAGGCATTCCAAAAGTGATCTCTGGAAGGAAGTATTTAGAAATGCAGCTGAAGAAGTTCTATGGGAAAAGTTGTAGAGTGTATGCAACTCATGTTTTGGAGGCAGCAGAGAATAAATATCCTAGGTTGGAGGACCTTCATGTGTTGCATGAATTCAGGAATGTTTTTCCTGATAAGATTCCAGGGCTTCCTCCAAAGAGCGAAATCAATTTTAGAATTGAACTTATGCCAGGTAAAGCACCAATGTCCAAGACACCCTATAGGGTGAGTACACCAGAAATGATAGAGCTGAAGGTGCAACTGCAAGAGTTGTTGGAACAGAGGTATGTCAAGAAAAGTGTGTCTCCTTGGGGAACACCATTCCTAATTGTGAAAAAGAAAGATGGTACACACAAGATGTGTATTGATTTCATACCGTTGAACAAAGTCACTATGAAGAACAGGTCTGGTTACCAACAGGTAAGGATCAAGGATGAAAATGTTCATAAGACAACCTTCAGAGCAAGGTATGGATCTTATGATGTTGTAGTAGTATGATTTGGTTCAACCAATGCACTAGCTACGTTCATGTGCCTCATGAATAATGTTTTCAGTAAGTATCTGGATAGGTTTGTTCTTGTTTTCCTTGATGGCATTTTATTTAATCTAAGAATGAGGAAGAACATGTGGAACATTTGAGGTTGACTTTGAAATTACTCAGGAAGCATAATCTATATGCAGGTTTGAGCAAATGTGACTTCTATGATGATAGAATTTGTTATTTGGGTCACCTTATCTCAAATAAAAGAATATCTAAAGACCCTGAAAATATTGAGGCCATGATGAGTTGGCCTGCTCCAAGAAAGTTAACAGATACAAGATCTTTTGTGGGACTTACAGGGTATTGCAGGAAGCTCACTAAAGAAGATTCTGCAGGTAAAGTGAAAAGCCTATGTATGGGATGAGGAAGCCTGCATGTGAACTTGTAGTTCCATGATGAAGTGGCCCTTGTGCGTATGGGCATGCATACGAGGACTTCCTGAAGACTCAGATAAAATGACTTAAGCAGAACAGTATGGTTGTGCCAACAAAACCTAGGGCATGAAGCTGCCATGTGCCATGAGAAGGATCTGATGACTGAGAACAGATTTTGAAACTTTAGATTGCAAGTTTTTCTGTTGATTATGGGAGACTGTGATCTCCTGTGATGGTTTTGAATCATGCTAACAATGGATATGCTTGTTTTGCATTGCTTGATGTTTGAAGGTTCCTGTTGACTAACTATGATTGTTTGGTTGATTAAAAATTGTGCCAGGATGACATGTTGTATGTAGGTGAATTTGGGCAGCATGCGTAAGTAAGGGATGAGTAATTCCCACTTGCAGAAGCCAAACAACATGAGGATGGCCTCATGGTTGCAAAAAAATCTGTTTTTCTGCAAGAAGCAGGATTGTGAGCTCAGATTTTTATTTTTGAATATCAATGTTATTGATCGTTTGATATTTGGGAAATCATGTATGCATGAAATAGATTTGAGAATCCATGACTAAAATTTTATGATGGCATCTCATGTAAACTGCAATGTAGGTGAGATGGTGAAAGTATGCCTTGGAATACCTAGCTTCTCGGTAGGATGTGTTTGGGATACATAACTCCTCAGAAGCCTTGTACATGGTTCGTTAGAAGGATGTACTGGGATACATAGCTTCTCAAAGGAATGTGCTTGGAATAGGTTTCAAGACCTATGATTGCAATTATTTTTATGGTGACATCTCACATAAACTGCATGCTTATATGTAACACAGGTGAGATGATGAAAATATGTACTCGATGTACATGGATCCTCAGAGGGATGTACGGGGTGTACATAGCTTCTCAAATGGATGTGTTTGGAATAGGTTTGAAAACCTATGATTGAAAATTTATAATGGCATCTGATGAAAACTGCATGTCTATATCTAACGTAGGTGAGATGATAAGAACATGAACATGGAATACATGGCTCCTTTGGAAGGATGTACTTGGCTACATAGCTTCTCCCCTCCTTCCAGATAGGCACCGATATGCATCACTGGGGATGCCCAGGGTGTAAGACATCTGGTTAGACTTCTTTCTGCACACATTCATGCTGTAAGGCGACTGTTACAAGAGTGGGGGCTCCGTGAAGAGAATAACCCCTAGGTATTATGATGTATGGAAGGTAAGCACCTGAGCATTGGTAAGCACTTGGAGTAGGTGATGGGCCCTTAAGCTAGAGCTATTATTGAGCATCCAGAGAGGTGTTGGGCTCTAAAGTGGGGCTGATTGGATCTCGACTAAGAGATGTTATACAGATAAGTATTTGGTTTACTTATCAAAACTTTTGTTGTTATCGAATTTCTTTAAATATGCATGAGCATACGATGCAACCATGGTTTTGAAAATCTTGTTATAGATTGCATCCTACAGGAATGAATCTGACATATGAATTAAATTCATTGTGATGTTCGGAAAGGAAGCACCTGAGCTTGATAAGCAACTAGAGGAGGTACAGGATCTTGAACAAAACTACTATTGAAGCACCCGAAGAGGTGTTGGGCTCAAGAACAGAGCTGTCAGACCTCGGTTGAGAGGTATTTTGAGGTGATACGAGGCTTGTGGAAATGTGGCTACCCTTTAATGCACACCCAGGTGTGGGATGGGGGCATGGTTGTGAGTGCCATGGTTGTATAAAGCCAAGTCGGATATTGGTGGAACCAAAAGGAGCTACTTATGTAGATGAGTGTTTGGTTCACTTGACAACTTTTTGTTGATTTTATGTCAATATACATATGCATGTGATTCATCTATCATTTTGGAAAATCTTGTGAATACTGACATGGGAATTGACTCATTGCTTGGGGCTTGAGCATAGGTATTGCTGGTTACCAAAGACACTGGAAATGTTCCAATATGAGGAGAAGGATTCTCCAAGACCAGAAAAAGATCCTATGGTGTGTGCTGATGCATGCAAGCAAGGACTTGGAAGAGTTCCAGATTGTGCCATCGGATAGATAAAGGTGCAGAGGAAGCACTGCAGTCTTGAAGAGGCTACATGGGAGTTGGATAATGCCATGTGATTGGAACATCCTTTTTGGTTCAAATTTGCAGAGCACTGAGCGGTGCCAGTGTAGCAATTGTTAAATTATTGTAAAGCACTGAGGATCGTGCTATTGAAGGGGGAGGGGAATGTAACACCCCAACTTTGACCCCGTGGTATTTTGATTGTACATGGTGAAAATATTGTATGGAATCATGGCAAGGAGATCAAGGCCAAGGCCCTGCCATTGATTAATGTTTTGTGTATAGGTGATCAGGTTTGATGCCTATGGTTTATGGTGCTAATTCAAGCATAGTATATATATTTGTGAATATCATGTAAAATGCAAACTAATAAAAATACCACAACTAGCTATGCATCGCAACGTTAACGAGACGGGGGCATGATTTCACAAGGAATAGGGAGGGGGGATGTTTAACCTTGAGCTATTTGGGGAAAATCCATGTGTCAAAAGGAAACACCCAAAAACATATGCCCATTTCCCCTCATGCGTTCACGTTTCCATATTCCCTCACGTTGTGGGGAGCAAAGGGACATTTTGATCATCCATCCTTCAGCATTTTTAGTTTTTTTTCCTCATGGTGGATGTGTAGTCCATCATCTGGATTTCACCCAAAACGTGCAGTGGATTCTGATTTTTCCCTATTCCATTCTGTGCATGCGTGCTATGCGTTCGTTGGTTTTGCAGAACCATGTTTTGTTTTGTGTTGTTCGCTTGTTGTTACCATCCTGAGTGTTGTTGTGCAATGGTCTCCTCTGTCATAGAGAGAGTGAAAGTCTATTTTGTTGCATTAACATTGTGGTCTGCTGTTGTGCATATTTTTTCCTCAGCCTGAAATGGTATGGAGTGGAATTGGGTATGAAATAGCTTGATAAACCTAGTGTAGGAAGGAACCTCACAAATAGATCTAGAGGGGTTGGTTTTATTATTTGCACACCCTGAACAACACTAGAAGGGAAGGAATAGCCTGAGGGGCAGTGTATCAGAGAAGGGGATTATTCCTTATGTTGGGTGTGTAGATGTTTTAGGAGCCAAGCCTGATCTAGTGCAGGTGTCCACATCTCAGTGGTTGATCTCACTAGCTTAGCAGTTCAAGTTTTCGAGTTCCTTGCAGCCTGATAAGCCCATCTGTTAGTTGGCTTGGCTGGTCCTTAATGTGAATGTTGGATTGACTGACTGCAGTATGATAAACCCAGTAGTATATTGGATTTTTTGTCTCTAGCCTGATAAACCCAACTGTGTTGGCTTGGATGAGTTTAGTTGTATTCTTGTCTATGTGTGAGCCTGTTAGTATTCCTTATTCCTTGTGGGAATCATGCCAAGCTCGGGGGTGGCAGTGCTGTTGAGAGATTAATGAGCACACTAGCCTATGGTTGGGTGGAGCGTTGCAACGATGTAGCTGGTTACAGAACAAATTATTTCAAAGATAAGTATCTCTTTGTTAATCTATGTAAATGGTATTTGCTTCATGAAATATGATGAATATGTTTAATATGTTGAATTGATGAATTGCTTTCACTGTATAATTGCAAATGTATGCATTTGCGTATGTTTCTTTCAATACATTTTTAAATTAAGTTATGGGACTTAGATGGCTGGATTGGTGATGGCTTGAACGATCAAATCTACACAAGACTTCTGTTAGTAGGTTGAATTTCTGCAGAAATTTCCTTCCGCAACCTTTCCTTTCTGCAACTTGCGGGATGCGAGATGCGGGGTGCGGAAATGCTTTTCTGTGGATTCCCTTCCTCGCAAATTTCCTTCCGCAACTCACCTTTCTAGACGCGGGATGCGAGAATGCAGGAATGCGGGGTGTGGGATGCAGGAATACGAGAATGCAAGATGTGGATTCACGACCTCTAATTTCGTAGTTGATTATTTCCGTAATGGTCTATTCCGCATGCAGGATACAGGATGCAGAATGCGAGATGCAGGATGAGGGACCGAAATTTTCATATTTCCCCAATTCTACAGATTCAGGTTTTCCACACCGTTGACTCTTGCAATATTGATTCTCCATCGTCGATCTATTTCCAGATGTAGAACGGATTGTGACTGTCGATTTCATTGCATTTTTCTCCACCATTTGATCTCCTCTGATATTTTTCTTCATATGTCGTTGGATTGAGCACTGACATAAGAAATTTTTCTGTTGTTGGGAAAATAGAGAATGTTTACACATACTTGAATAGATTGAACTTCCAGCTGGATGCTCATTCATCAAATGTGTGGAACTATGGTCACGTTTCTCCCTTAAGGCGGGAGGGGACGTGATAGTATGGTATTAGAGCATGAATGTTGAGGAGTGTTACACGACCATGCCCTGTGATTCAAGGAATGAAAAAGGTCCTGTAAGAAATTTTTAATTCCACATGATAATCAAGGTATGGGTACATGGCATTTATGTATGGTAACTTGTAGATATGCATATTTGACTTTTAGTGTGTTTTGGAATTTTCAATATGTTTTTGAGTTTGATGTCCATACTGTTTATGCCATGTTTTAGTTATGCAAATTGGATGGATTTCTATGGTTTTGCTGATGGTGCATGCCATTTTACCTTGAACCTTGCTTTAGCTACTTGGGTGTTGTATTCCCTAGCTCATGACTTAGTGAGTTCAGGAGCAGTTTGTATTGGTCCGACTACCAACAACATTGACGAGTATCAGGTACTGATAGGTTTACTGACCGAGGCTACATCTCAGGACATTCATGATTTGATAGTGTTTATGGACTCTCAACTATTGGTTTGTCATCTAAACCACGTTTATACCAGAAACCCTACACTTCTCTGTCTCTTTCGAAGAGTGCGTCTATTAGAAAGGTCATTTAATTTCATCAGTTACAGGCATATCCCTAGGTCTGATAACATGATTTCTCGTTCATCAGAAAATTACATTCTAGACTGGTATATTGCCCATTCATAACTTTTAAAAATAAAACATGGTTCATTGTAAAGTAAAATAAACTATAGAAGACACATAAAACTCATGTAAATACAATTTGTCCATTTGAAACAGATATAAACATTGGAACAGAGTCTGTATATATATATATATATATATATATATATATATATATGTATGTATGTATGTATGTATGTATGTATGTATGTATGTATGTATGTATGTATGTATGTATGTAAAGTGTTTTTACAAAAATATGGTCACGAGACCTCATCTGAAGCACTCTAGCTTTTAGGTATACAAAATGATACAAAAAATATTGAAGCTAGCAATATTTTAGTGATAGATCATGCAGAACACCCTAATGATGCTCATGGTAGCACATAATGGCCTTGATACCCTATGTAGCAAGCGACTGAAGCGGCCTAATACTCTCGCAGTATATCTCTGGAACCTCCTGGGGAGGTTATCTATCGTAGCATATGGGATATCCAAAGTCAACTGATGTAGGTTCTCCTCCAGCTTGGTGAGCTCATCATCGCCTCTATGGACAAAGCGATCTCCTGCTCGCCTGTCCATGGAGGATGTACCCCCAGGCCGTGCATCCCCAACATATGCATGAAAACATTAGGTCTTGTTATGATCCATAAAAATCATAAAACTTAAAATATAAAAACATAATCAACATTTTGAGTATTTATTCTTACTGATGTCACCCCACTGAGTATCAGGTGGTAGAGGAAAGTCGCGATCCCCTCAAAATTCATTCCCTGCATAGGCATAGTCCTCAATCATGAGGATCTGGTCATTCAACCATTTAAAGAAGGGAGCCCCATATTTTACCTTGGACCTGCCACCTCCAGTGCGGGCCATGATCTCCACCCACCGCAGCATGTGGGGGTCTCTAGGCCTCAACTCTATGAACACCACTTGGGGTCTCAAGAGGGGTACCCTCTCAAAGAAGAAGCATGCCAGAATGTTCTCATAGCCGAACTGTTTTAGTTCCCCTTTTCGACACTTGGTCAGCTGATCCTTGAACACAGGTAATACTGCCTCGGCCCAGTTGAATACCGTGGGAACCATGGCCTATACAGCATACAACATGTGATCCTAGGAATCTTGGTGAGCCCCTTGGCTCCTAGCTACTCTTTGCATGGTAAAAAGCACAGTGCGAAGTGGAAAATCCCTCACTTCTTTGATCGGGATTTTCTTTCCCGACATCTTGGTTCCTAGATTATAATGGTGGACTATCAATTCCTGTGTAGTAATATCTACCCCTTAGGAGCCTGCTAGTGAAATGGGCGCTCCACACCTAGACAACCCAGTGAGAAAATATATGTCCTCCACCTCTATGGCGAGGATGTGAGGCCCTACCTCGAAATGTTGCTTCTCTGGATTCCACATCCATAGTATGTGCTCCAGTAATTGCACGTGCGATACCATGCTAGGAGAATTGAAAAATTCTGAGAGGCCACAGCTTCACAGAGCAGCAGTGGAGGCCGCATTTGCTGCAACATGGGCATCGTTATCTTCATGTTGCCTCTCCTTCCAAATCACCATAATGAGAAATATCACCTGTCAAAAAACATTCAATGGGGCATTTAGACACTTATCCAACTTTTAAAAATGCTTGAAATCATATATTTTTTCTATGGTTTTCATTTTTGGGGCACTACAGCCGAAACCACTTCTGTCTCGTTATGACAGAGCGATGCCACCGCCTATGTAAGCCTGATGACGGGCGATTCTTATCGGGCACCTCTCTTCTCGGTAAGGCTAGAAGCGTTACTCAAGATGCATTTTTTAGGCTTGGCCTAAAAGCCCCAAACCTTAATAAAAAGACATAAAATTGGAAAATGGAAAACATCAAAATGAAGAGGAGGCTTCTAGCTCTCACCTCGAACTGACGATGCGGAAAATGAACGAGAAACAACTTCGAATTATTCGATTGAAAATATGCACACAACTCTCTCAAATGCTCTCCAAGAATTGGTAAATGGTAAAATGAATTGGTTTTTACTATTTACTTTGCCTTTTATAAAATATTCTTAGGGTTTTTATATTATTTTAATGTTTTTAAATCATTTTCATTAAAAATACCCTTTCTATAGTTTGTAAAAGTTAGTTTTGAAATATTTTTGGGAGACTAATGGGTTTTTTTTTAAAGTTTTTACAGGGGAAAAAGTGAAACATTATCTTCTATGGGTAAGTTTGTTTTTGGATTTTTCATACTTCTACAAAATGGAAAAATTCGTTGAGCGTTCATTTCGACACTTTGATCATGCTCTTTAAATCTAGAATCAAAGTTTCGAGTCATTTTTGCTTCTTTTTTAGCTCGTTAAACCCGTTCATCGTGAAAAGAAACCCTAATGGAGTATTCTTTAAACTATTTTTGGACTTCCTAAATGTGAAAAGATTGTCGAGCGAACTTGTCTTCTTCATGCTCATAAAATTACTTGAAGAGTCATTTTTTCTATGGTAGTTTATCTCTTTTTCGGTTCGGATTGACTAATTACGAAAATGGACCCATTGGAGTCTTCTTCCATTTTTGTTCAGACTGTCTAAACATGAATGAAGCCGAGTTAACTTTCAATGGACTCGTTAAACCAAACACTGAGACACCCTCTTTTGGGAACGAACCCCTCCTTTCTCGTGTTCGTGAAACATATGAGAATGGACTTGTCTTTGGATGAGCTACAACAAGTGTTTGTTACCCTTTATGAACTCAGAAAAACAAAAAGAGGCACTCTTCAATCATGATGGGAAAATTAAGGGAAGGGAACTAATTCATTTTGCAAATAAAATGACAGTTTGTAGTCACTTTTGAACATGGCACTTGTCTGCATTTCATTCAGTCAATTGGGTTTTCAGCTTGCTTCCAAGTCAATCCAATTTCATGAGTCATGTCACTCTTTTGAGTCTTTCAAAAAATGCATTGTCTGCCACTGCATTATGTCCCGAAATCTTCCTAGTTTAATCCAATGCTGCCAAGTCTTTTGTCGTGCCGCCCGATGTTCAAAGGGAAGTTGAAAGTTTACCTCTGCAATCAAAACAACCTTTGTGTCAATACCTTTTGAGTCAGTCCTATGGTTACATCATCTACAACATTCCAGAACTTTGTTTCGAGTTTTGTGTTGTCGATGAGGGATTCATCATGTCCCTCCTTCGACGAGGCTATTCCTGTCGACATCAACTCATCATCCAGGAATTAGTCTTAGAAACAAATTTAGTACCTTGAGATCTGTATGCCTTAATGATAGATTCTATTGCTCTCGACATAGGTTCACATCGTTGGCCTTTGATCAATATATTTGATTGAGTGTTCTACATCAAATCATCTATTCACACTCAGGAGATTGTACTAGGGTAGCTTGGGAATCATTGACATCAATGGTGTTCTCCCTCACACTTGTTAATGATTCACATCATTGACCAGTAATCAAGTGGTTTCTACCATGTTCGACATCAAATCATTGTAATCACCTGGATAGAATCGTACTTTGTGGAAGACGAGACGAAGACCCTGGGTATCTGTTAAAAGCACTCATTGATTTCCAAGGTTGCGATGGAGTATATTGTATGAATTCCTAGCATGGATCCACATTTGTATGGTCATGGCTATGCTCAATTTTTTGTTCGTTTGACATAGATATATAGTGTATTTCTGGTAGCTATGTCCCAAATTTGAGTCCTCTATCACATGGATCTACCCTGTATTCTAGTAGCCATGTTTGTTAATCTCTCTCATGGATCTGCCTCGTATTGGTCTGTAGCCATGATGATGACACATTTGGTCATGAGTCAAAAGTATTGATGTTTTGTAGATTCCTGGTTGATGATGATATCCGATCAAACAAATTATTGCCTTGAAGTGATAAATTTCTCTTTTAAAGATCTCGCATATCATATCCCTCTAGCCTCATGCTTTGGGGGAAATTCTATTACACATAAATCTCATCATCATCACGTGATGAGGTCACAAACATCATTTATTGTCCTGAATCCCAAGTTCTGAAGTGAAAATACTGGCCCTGAATTCAATCTTGCATATAAAAATCCAGCACCACTCCTACCCTTAAGGTCAGAAGCATTACCTTCTTCAGTAATGCTCACTGTCTCTTGACAGTAAGTGGTGCCACCACTTTTTTCCCTTGTTCAATGTGTGTTTCTACCCTGTCACCGCTCTATCATAGTGGAGAAGAAGCGGTGCCTGAGGTAAAAAGTGAAAAAGAGAAGTTTCCACGAAGCTTTTGGAAGGAAGACTTTGTAGAAACCTCATCCCTACTCCTGAGGACCGCTTGGACTCGAGATCCATCCTTTTGGGATCTCCCTTCCACCTCACCCACCATTTACTCAACCATCCCTATCCTCCCAAGGCCTATAAAACCAGGCTCATACCCCATGGTTGAGAGAGAGAAAAATTATGCTGTTGCATTGAGATTCTAGCCTAAATCAATAGGATGAGCATAGGAGGAGCAAGTTAGAGCTTTTGGGGACAAGGCATTGGAATGTGAAGGAGCATCACAACAGTAGGGTGAAGGTTGTACGATTTCTTCTTCATCTATTAATGCAAAGTTGGTTCCTTTCTCGTAAAGTATGTTATGTTGTAATCATGTATTTTACTGTTGGATTCCTTAGTCACTGACATAGATTTGTGGATTATATTCTGGTGCTTTTGATCTTGCTTGCTTATTTCATGTGATTATGCAGGTACATTCGTGAAGAGCCATCACCATAGGAAACAACTACACCATTATATCAAAGGGACTCATTCTATATCTCCACAACTTTCTAGGGGAAGTATTCCAACTCTGTTGTAACTCATTTGTTCTAGATCTGAACCATTCAGAGAGGAACAACTCTTATCCGCAAGAGGTGCATTTTTCCTAGCAAGAAGACTACCTTCATTCTATAAATATAGGAACATGTTAGGATGTCATTGAGACAATCCTGCATCTACCACTATATGAGAACCTTCAAGGAGAACACTTAGTGCATTATGTCTCTCCATGGTCAACCTGCGTTCTACTCGTAAAGGAAATCCACCTAGGTGCACCTCTTGTGCTTTTTGACCTTATCATCTCAACATGGGAACACATACATCTCATATAGATGTAAGGATGTATTATGAGCAAACAACTTTCTACACTGGGAAATTTTACGTTCTTTTGGCCAACCTCAAGGGATTACATCTGAACAACCTGCATCCAAGATCTTTTCCATTCAGATAACCTTCGAGACATATTATATTCGAGTAACCTGCATACCACACCAGGGCTTAGTATTTACACTCAAACAACCCATAGGGTGTATTACATATGAATAACCTGCGTATCATTCCAGGGCTCACTATTTACTTTCAGAGAACCCATCACAGGACTGATTACGTCTAAGCAACCTTCTACACCAGGATTTTTCCTGCTCGAACAACCCATCTTATTTCCCATGTGAGATAGCATGCATCAACTATTTCTAGCATAGAACACATGAGGTTTGATTACATCCAAGGTTAACCTATGAGCTTTGCTAGGACTTATCCAAGGATAACCTACAAGACTAGTTATGTCTGATCAACCTATGTTATTTTCCAGGATGTTATGCTCAGAAAAACTATATTCTCTAGCTAGAAGTCTCATTCTGGATCATTCCATGTCTTTCTCTAAAGTACTCAATCTTCACTTTGGATATTTTTAGCATAGAATCACATCAAGAATGATTAAGTCCAAGGATAACCTACAAGCTTCACCAGGACTGATTACATCAGAGGGAAACCTACAGGACCGATTACATTTGAGAAACCTACGATATTCACGAGGATTTTACGCTCAAACAACCTTTCTCACCAACTATGCTAGAACTCATCACTCCCTCTTTCAAGAGGTCTCAATTTGGATCACATACTGGAGCTTCACTTCTCCTCTCTACATCATACAAAAAATCCAAGTCAGATCAATCAAATCAAATAGTAGCTTTAAAAAGAAACATACTACCTCACAAATAGCTAAGAAAGTGGCAACATATTTTTCCTCAGCTGTACTCAGCACCATGTAGGACTGCATCTTGCCAAACCAGTAGAACATACTGGATCTCAAACTGAAGAAGAAACCCAGAATGCTCTTCTTATCAGTGGCATTACCTACCCAATCCGAATCAACATAACCATGCAGGTTAGTCTTTTGATTCGTATAATACTTGATCCCATACCCAATTGTACCCTTCAGGTACCTCACTACATGCTTTACAACAACCAAATGAACATGTCTCAGATCCGTGAGGAACCGACTCAGGGTGTTCATAAAAAAGCATATGTTTGGTCTCGTATTCGTCAGATACATCAATGAAACAATCATATGATGATACATCAAGGCATCAACCGAATCTGATGAACCATCACACATTAGCTTCAAGTTTGATGCCATAGGTGTGGCTATCACTCTGCGGTCTAGTATTCCAAATTTCTTCAGAATATCCACTTCATACTTTCCTTGATCAAGGAAAATCCCATCCGTATTCTACCACACCTCCATGCCTAAGAATTAGTGTATCATACCTAGGTATTTCATCTTGAACTTTGTATCAAGTCTCCTTCTTGCATCTTCAATGAGTTCCTCTTCGCTTGTCAGGAACAAGTCATCGACATATAGCAGGAGCATTGTTGGTCTTTCGGCTTGAACCTTGAAGCAAAGATGATCCTATTTACTCTCCGTAAATCCTAGTGTCATCGGTAAGTTGTGCATCCTGCCGTACCATGTTGAACTTGAGGATATTCTGTAGTCACTCCCTTTGAAGCAGAGTATCATCCTCCCTCTATATTTTTTGATTTATGTATAAAATCATTATGTACTGGAGTGACTAGTAAATTCATCCGCTACTGATCTTCTATGCATCCATCTAAGGTCATTGGATACCAAGATCCTCTTTCTTGAAATTTGTTGAAAAGTTCCTCTTGCACCCATCTGTGAGCTTGTCATCCTCTATAGGATTTCATCTTCAACCTTGTAGCAAAGGTTAATATCTTCATCACTCTAGGTGATCTTCAAGATCCTTATGTAACTGTATGTCCTATCCCATGGGTTCCTTTTGAGGTTGTACAAGGCCTTCTTTAATTTGCACACATGAGTCTTCCTGTCATGTGTCTCGACTCCGAGTGACTGCTCTACATACACTTCTTCCTCAATTACACCATTCAAGAATGTTGTCTTGATATCCAATTGGTGTATCTCCCATATCATACTTGCACATATGGATCTATTGAAGTGTACCTCACAACTGGTGCAAATGTCTCCTCATAGTCTATGCCTTCTTTCTGTGAGAATCCTAGTGCTACAAATATTTCCTTGTATCCCTTGGTGCTTCCATCTGCTGCATCCTAGATATTGTAGATACATAAGGAAGACACTACAAAATTCCCTTTAGGTCTCGAAACCGCATCCTAGACATCATTCCTCTTGATCAACTAGTACCCTTGATCATAGTCTCCTTTCCTTTCTTCTTGGCTACTTCTTCATAGCTGGAAGGATCTGCATCAATGATGTCACTCAATTGCGTCACACAACTGGAGTGTGTCTGAGGCATATTGCTTTCTTTGGAAGTATCGACATACTATTCTTCATCCTGGATGATCTATCATGCCCAATATGATAACCTTTCAGGGTGGATCTACCATTCTCTTAATATTCTTTTGAATCTCTTTCTTTCGCCATTGTATCTCTGACCTAGGAAGCTTCATGTTCCTATTCTGAATTGTCGTTACTTGTTCTTCGAAATGATCTACAATTCAAATTCAATTGCATGATTAGAAACATATCATAATATTCGAAACATATTAATAGTGACAAATATATGTGACATAGTCATGCAACTATCTTAGCCAATGCTACAACATTCATCCATATCTTGTACACATACTGTAACTTCTACCCCAATGTTATTAAGAGTGTGTACTACTCCTAATATGTCAGCAAATAGGTTTCAATCTAGATAAGTAGAAATGGAACATTGTACAACAACATTGACTTCTTACCCATCATGTGCAATTCAATAGTATAAATGCAAACACTCAAACATGCATAATACATCAACTGAATATAAACAAGTGCACAATCAAACAATATCATGAAATGACAATTGAACACTTATATTTATTTATTTGGTGGGTAGACTCCTTCTTGAGCCTTCAACTTCATCATCTTCTTCATTAACAAATGCATCATTTCTTATCCAAATGCTGAGATGGATAAGAGGTTCTTCATGAGTTGAGTCCTTCATATTCTGCATCACTTGAGCAATATTCTTTCAATTGTGAGAGCTTGATATTAAGTTGCTCCCATATTATCTTCTCTTATTATGAGCCGAGCTTCTTCTTGTGTGCACTCTTCCTAGAGTCTGCAGAAGGTAATTGTAATACCTCGGTTTTGAACCCATTTGCATTAAAAGATACATGATGTATATTATGTAATTAATCGTGGTGTGGAGCTAAAGGAAAAAACCCCACCATCAATTTGGTTGAGTATGTTTGGAAATAGGGATCGTTGCTGATGGTATATCATGCTATCCGACACGTTATAGTTTTGGCATCATGTAAGTATGCACATTAATTAAAATGAACCTACATCCAGCTACGACGGTGCAACGTTAATGAAAAGGGCATGATTTTCCTAAGGATAAGCAGGGGGAATTATTGAGCTTTGAGCCTATGGGGGGGAAATCCATGTGTCAACCACCCATTTAAACACCTGATGCCAGTTGGGGAAATTATTGTTGGGTAGTGGTGGGTGTGGTAGGGATGTCATTTGCTATTTTTTCCCACGTGCCCACTCCACCAGCAGACTCTTCAGCTTCACGTCGCATGGGCAGAGGGGCAACTTTCCCATTCTCTCCACTCTCCCACTCTCGTTTTTGGTCTTGTTCATCTCACGTAGGGCGGTTTTTTCTCTTCCTCCCACAGAGAGTCATTCTATTCACTCTCCTAGTGCACCAGTGGGAAAATCAGCATTGTTCTCCTCACGCACAAGGTTCTCTTTTGTTTCGGACCCACACAACGAGTTGGGAAGCAGTGTTCCGTCACCCATGATTTCCTATGAATGAGCCTTCGCGTTTTGGTGGTGTATGTGTGTCTCCATACTGATTTGGGATTCTGGGTATGTGTTTCCTCTATCCATGCTGAGAATTGGACCTTCACCTCCATTTGGGGTTTGCTGTGAGTTTGTGTTTCTCCCATTGCTGCAGTGGTAAAAGCGTGGCTGTTGTTCTTCCCCTAGTTTTGGGTTGCTGTGTGTGCAAACATCTTTTGGGGTTGCTGCTGAGTTGTTTTGGCCATGCTAGGGCCAAGAACAAATCTGAATCGTCTTGTTTGACTTGAGTTGTGTTCACCATTTCGTTTGGGTTGTCACCATGTTGTCTTTATTTTCATCACAGAGCTGTGAATTGCTTGTTTCACTGCGGGTATGCAGTGGTTGGTCTTCAGACTGTTTAGAGTAGGATTGGAGGCTGGGTATGCTTGAGAAAACTAGTGTTTGGGAGCCAATCAGATAGAGTTAGACTGCTGTATTTCTTCTCCACAACCCTTGAAGAGCACTGGAAAGGGAATTCAGGTCCAAAGGGACTGTGAAGCTAAGAAAGGACTGGTTCCTGGTGTTGGGTGTGTGGATGTCTTAGAAGTCAGGCTAGCTCTGGTGTAGGCGTCCTTAGCTCTCCATTGAGACTACTAGCTTAGCATTTAGCCTTTCCTAGCTCCTTGACGACCTGATAAACCCTATTGTGTTGGTTTGGCTGATTTGTGTAACCTTGGCTATGTGTCAGCCTGCTTAGTCCCTTATTCCTTGGGGAATCATGCCCAACTCGGGGGTGGCAGTGTTGTTAAGAGATTGATGAGCACGCTGGCCTATGGTTGGGTGGAACGTTGCAGCAACGTAGCTGGTTGCGGGGCAAGTTCTGTATAAGATAATTGTTCTATCCATTTTGCTTCTGCAATTATATTGATGTTTAATGAATCATGATGAACATGTTGATGCTTGAATCATATGGTTTTCTTCAACTATATATGCAAATGATTATGCATCTTAGCATGTTTTATATTATAAGCATTTTACTTCAGTTATATGCATGTTCATGCTCATGGGCTAGTTGCCCGTATGTTCAAATGTTATGGTAGCATCCTCTTCGCCGGTCGGAGGGTCGGGGACATTACAGTGTGGTATTAGAGCAAAGGTTGCAGCATGGGCCTGAATGGGCCGTGAAGATGCAGTGGCAGAGCCATCATTGCAGCATTGGACCTCATAGGGCCATGAGAAATCCAACTAGCATAGGCAGGTTTCCTTTTGCCCAGCAGAGATAAAAAATTATGATAGAAATTTTTGTTGAATTTTTTTTCTAAGTGTCGAGTTCGTCGGGTCATCAAAGAACTAAGTGGGAAGCTCCTCCGATACGTCGAAAGGCGTAGTCGGAAGGCCATCCGAAGAAGGGTAGGTGGAAAAGAATTTTTGAAAATTTCTAAGTGTCAAGTCGTTGGCTCATCAGAATACTTAGTGGGAATCCCTTCCGATGCAGCAGATAGATTAGTCTAAGGGTCGTCTGATACCAACCCTGATGGCGGTGAAGATTAGTCGATTTTATCGGCAAAATTTAGAAGTTGAAAGTGCCAATATGTTGGCGAAAATCCCTTGAAGACCACTGAAACGATGGTGAGACTTAGTGAAGGAAAGCACCGATGATACGTCGGCGAAAATTAGACAAGGAAAACACCGAAACGTTGGCGACGATTATAGGAAGGGAGAGCCGACATATTATTTTTAAAAAAGTCTCTAAGTGCTGAGACCGTCGGTGTTAGCAAAGGATTAATGATGGATCGACGAGAATTAGAAGAATTCTGAGCCGATACGCTGACCCAACTTAACTAAAGACCGCCGAAACGGTGGAGAAAAATAGAGGATGAAACCGCCGAAATGTCGGTGAAAAATAGCTGTTTGATGAGCCGACCAAGCGGTTGGCAAGGAAAAGGAATTTTTTTTTCCGTCGGCGGAAAAGAAAAGATGTTAGTTGGTGAAGCTACCAACAGTGGCAGCAGAAAGAAGGATTAAAATGATTTTTTTTCGAAAATTTTTCTAAGTCATGAAATCATCGGCGATCGACGATGATTAGGGGATTGAATCGCCGATGATTAGCTAATGAGGTCGCCGAAACATCATCATCGTCGGTGAAATTTAGTTCTTTGGGGAGCCGATGTGGCAGAAGACAGAGAAGAAAATTTCTTGAAAATTTTGTAAGTCACGAGACCATCGTCGATCGGAAAAGTTTAGTTGTTTGGATTGCCGAAGACTAGAAGATGGGATCACCGACAAATAGAAGATGGAGTTGCCAAAGACTAGCGAAGTGGATCGACGATTATTAGTTGAAGGAAGAGCTGCAATTTCAGCAGAGATCTTTCGAAGACCGCCGAAATGTCGATGAAATTTAGTTCTTGGGGAGCCGATGCAAAGAGGGAGAATTTTCCAAAAAAATTTCCTAAGTGAAGAAAACATAAAAAAATGTTAGAAGATCGGATCGTCGATGAACATCATTAAAAGGATTTAGTTGTTCATGCATCTGCCGTTGCGGCTATCATGTGAACTATCCTCTTGATGGTTAGAGGTTTTAACCGCCGATGATCCGATCACCGACACATCGGAAACATTTTGTTTTAAAGCACCAACGCCCAAGTGTCTAGAGTTCCGATAGCCGATGGAGTATTCTAAGTCCTTGGAACCCATAGTGGGATCGCTGCCTGCCGTTACGGCCACCTAAAAGACTATCCATCCGATGGACAATGCATTCGATCGCTGATGCCGTAATAGTCATTATTTTCAATTCCGATATGCCATAGACCTTGGCATCGCCGATAGCAGACCATCGAAAAACTATAGTTGTTGGAGCCTCCGATACAGTGGAAAACCTTAGTTATTGGAGTCGCCGATACAGCGGAAAATGTTAGTTGTTAGGGCCATCGATGAGCACCGAAATAAATTTGTTGTTTAAATCACCGAAACGTTGGAGTTTTAGTGGGGAAGAGACCCGATCTGAAAAGGGAAATTTGGGTTTTTCTAGTGGAATTTTCAGCGAATTTTAGCTATTGTTTTAGTGAATTTTTTTCAGTAGTTTCAGGGCTGAAAAGGAAGAAAATTCTAGGTGGCTAAAACTAGCATTCCAGACCAAAATACAGTTGTGTGTTTTGCCTAAATTTGGTGAAACTCATCATTTTAGAAGTGGTGTGGTTTTCACACCCAAGTTCAGAATGAAGCATGTGGATAGGCATGGGAAAGCTTATCCAGCAGGGAACAAAGGAGAATCACCAGTACTAGTGTTTGTTCAAAAAAGAAATGTGTTGCTATCAATAAGAACAAATACGGGAATTGCATGCCTAGAGGTAGCAAGGACTATGAAGTCAAACCGGATGTTGTGTGGAAGAGGAGTCCCATGCAAAGATGAGGGACTTGAAAAGGGAAATTTCCTTAACCATGTCTTGCTAACTATATTATATTTTATAAGTTTTATACATAAAATGTATGAGAATATGCCTTGCATGCATAGGACATTACATGTTGGTAAAAATAGTGAGAATTATACATTTATAATGAACCACTAATGGTAAATATTGCATTGGTGTTGGCATTAGTGGAAAGACCAATGACAACATGAGCATGGCTGAATATGTTGCTGATGCTGATGAATGTGACCAGAAGCCCTATGAAGAAAGGGGTTAGGCAACAAATCTAGGATCAAAAGTTGGTGAGCGAATTCTGCAATCTCCTGCAAAGAGACCAACCAAACTGGTAATGTCAAGGGTGTAAGTAGGACCCATGCAGGTAATGGTTTAATTATGACAATTGCATGGAGTGGTAAGGGAAAGAGGTCTCATACCATGAGGTTATTTAAAATTTATACTACATTCATATAGGAATGTATCATGCTTGTATATGTTGTTATGAGCTTAGTACCTCTAGGAAAGTGAGTACTGATGGTATTGCTCACGGTAGGGCATCCTATATAAGGCAACCATGGTTAGGCCATAGTAGAATGCATAGTATTCCTAAATGCAAGGTAGCATTGAGTGGATATGCATTAAGATATTTTATAAATCTTGTAGTCATGCATTGAATGGATGCATCTGAAAAAGCCTGAGTAAATGTTGTATATATGCATACATAAGTATGGGTGCAAATGTTGTGATGCATTGCATGAATACATCGAGATAGTGCATGTATTATTATGAATAACCAATGGATGAAATGATGAATTGATGATAATTCTAGAACCATTTCAAGATCTGTTATGAATGCAGGATAGTAAGTGAATGAAGAGGGTAGTCATGATCGACTGGCTGCCGGAAATGCACTATGGAAGGACAAGGTGGTACAAATGATACGCTTGTGAAGTAAGGAGTATCTAAACATTTCATTTAAATTGCATAAATGATGTGACTGTACCCTGTAATTTAAAGTATGATAATGACTTACATGAAGTAAATGAGTTTCGGTAATATTGATGTGATTGACAGCTAGAAGTATTTGAATTTTATAAATTCTGAAAATGATTCAGTGATTGTTGCAGCAATGAAAAGGTTATATGCATCAAGACTTACCAAGTGTTTGGCTGATTGAACTTCAAGTTTCAGGTAGATTGTTTGGAGCATGGAAATGAGAGTAAGACCATGACAAAGGCCGGAATCTACCATGTGAAGGAGCCAAACCTTATGAGAAGAGTCTCATGGCTGTGAAAATAGTTTGTATGCATAATGAGTTGTCAATTTAGACTTGTAAATTTTGGATTTGAGAAATTGCTGACAACTACTAATCACTATGGGCTTGCATAGAATTGTGTCAGGAGGATGTGTTGTAAGTGGACTTTTATATTATGCTAGTAAGCATAAAATTATAATGGGCATAGTGGTGCCACTCACAAGAGACCACCAAATGAGGATCACCTCATTTCTAAGCAAATCAATTCCTATAGTAGACAGAGTTGCAAATTCATAGTGAATTTAATTACTAATGCCATTGCTTGGTTATGGAACAATCAGAGTTGGATTGTATGATTGACTGTTTGGCTACTTGATGAATGTGCTAGGGGTACACATTGTAGGAATACCATGTATGATGGCCTGCATGAGCCAAAATTCATAGGGAGGTTTGCCCCTATCTTGGAAATGGGTTTCGGGTGAAACTCCATTGGACATTTTGGAAATGTCTCATCTGCACCACATGTTGGTAAGCAACATGAGTGAGATGGTATATATTATGTCGATAAAAAATGTGGGGATATGAAATGTAAAAAGGAGTTGGGATGACAAACTGAGGGACTGTCAACTCAGAGAAGGGAGCCCCCATTCCTCCTTAATGATAGGATACTACATCTACAAATGGATAAGTGTTCTATGACCCTAGCTAAGAATATGCATGTCAAATTGTTAAATTCCATATGCAGAGCATGTTTGATTTTATTTCCATTATGAAAGATTTCTTGAGTATGAATAGGGCCTACATAGATCACACCAGAAAGGGGTGCACACTTTTCCGATGTTGGGTCATGAAAGGGTTTTCAATATTGACTACACCCTAGGGAGTGGATGCACTCCTGGTGTCTCAATACTTGATAGAGAATGATATGAAATATGATTACAGTTTTAGAGCAATAACACTGATGAGTTTGCTTGTATTGCTTGTGTTGTCAGGCTAAACAGATGTAGTTTGGTGTTGCACACTAAAGAGAAAAGGGTAAACGGTTACGTTATAGTGTTGGCTAGACTACCTACAGTTTGATAAACCCAACTGTTAACTGGCTGGGATGAGTAGCCTAATAAACCCAGTAGTGTATTGGCTTGATTTCCCACAGCTTGATAAACCCAATTGTGTATTGGCTTGGCTGGACAGTCTGATAAACCCAACTATAGATTGGCTTGACTGTGCTTGAGTATTTGATGATGTGGAGAAAATTGAGTGCTGACCTAACATCCAAGTCCATAGGCAATCCCAAGGCTTGCAAAGCAAAGCAGGAACCTGTGGACCAGAGAGGAAACGCACAATATAGATAAGTATTGGATTATTTTGCAGCTTCTTGCTTATGAATATACATGTGTATATGATTTGGTTATGATATTCTAAGCTCTTATTTAAGACTGATGAGAATAAAATAAACATGTGAATATATTCAATGTTTGAATATAGGTATCACTAGGAGCGAGGACTCTAAGGGAATCCTAGGGGTGCATGTGGACATGTGACTGTCTTGAAGAGCTCAAAATGAGAAATAATGAAAAAGGTGCTAGTGATATTGTGAAGGTCCTAGTAGCCAAGAGTTGTAGAAAGACCATGTGGGGAGGCTCCATGGTTGAGAGGTCTGGAATAGACTGGAGACACTAAGTGTCATGGCCAAGAAGGGTTGGTCCAGCATTCACGGTGAAGTGAAAGAGGCTAAGAGAATGAAAACCACAGTGGTGGTGTGGGTTCCAGGATGGAACAAGATAAAGAGGGGAAAAACTCTTACTGCTCTCTCTTCCTTTTTATTATTATTATATATATATATACTTATGCATTGTGAAAATAGAATATTGTTGAATGCATGCATGACTGAAAATGGAATGTGTTTATTTTCTTAAAATAAATTATGAATGCTGGAATAGTTAATTCCCCGCCCAAGAATGGACATGAATGAGCTCATGTGCCTGTTGGGAAGGCATGAAAGTATGAAAGTCTCCTTGAGAAGACTTGGACTGCCATGCCAATTAGGCAATTAATTGACTAATTTTAATGCCTATATTATGCTTGGTCTAACAAAATTTCAATGGTGCATTTCATAGGTGAGAAAAGTGAAATCCAGTGGTGCACATTGATCATGGCAGCTGACCAAAAGCTGTTGGACTTGGCTGGAAGTCTCCTTCAAACAATTGCCAAGACCCAAGAGAATATTGGAGAGATGCTTAAGATACAGAAAAGACAGAATGAGATGAACCACCAAATTTTACAAGACTCTATTTGTTTGGAAAAGGAGGTAAAAAGCCTTCTGGGAGCAATCCGTAAAGGAAAGGAAAGTGGATCAATGATGGGGCATTCATCCAATCAGTCCATTAAGAAACGTTCCAGGCATGAAGACTCAAAGGAAATTGAGCAAGTAAAGATGAAGCAGCCAGCGAGATGTTGGAAATGTGGAGGACATCATTACCGTCGAGACTTCCCAACAAGGGAACATCAAGGGGGTAACAGCCACAAAGTTCCTAGACTTGGGGATGAGATGAAAGCTGAGAACCAGTAGGAGAAGCTCACGGAATCCGAGGGGCTTGGTCCTAAAATCTCAAAGTAAATAATTGAACGTGGGACAGATCTGCAAAATTTTTAAATTTTGAATGTGCAAATGGTATATGTATTCCTATGTATTGGAACACCGAGGATGGTGTTATTCCAAGGGGGAGGGGATTGTAATACCCCAGTTTTGACCCTATTTGCATTAAAAGATACACGATGTATATTTTGTAATTAATCATGGTGTGGAGCTAAAGGAAAAAACCCCACCATCAATTTGGTTGAGTATGTTTAGCAATAGGGATCGTTGCTGATGGTATATCATGCTATTCGACACATTATAGTTTTGGAATCATGTAAGTATGCACATTAATTAAAATGAACCTACATCCAGCTATGACGGTGCAATGTTAATGAAAAGGGCATGATTTTCCTAAGGATAAGGAGGGGGGATTATTGAGCTTTGAGCCTATGGGGGGGAAAGCCATGTGTCAACCACCCATTTAAACACCTGATGCCAGTTGGGGCAGTTATTGTTGGGTAGTGGTGGGTGTGGTAGGGCTGTCAGTCCTTGCCCACATGCCCACTCCATCAGCAGACTCTTCAGCTTCACATCGCGTGGGAAGAGGGGAAACTTTCCCATTCTCTCCACTCTCCCACTCTCATTTTTGGTCTTGTTCACCTCACGTAGGGCGGTTTTTGCTCTTCTTCCCACAGAGAGTCATTCTGTTCACTCTCCTTATGCACCGGTGGGAAAATCAGCATTGTTCTCCTCACGCACAAGGTTCTCCTTTGTTTCAAACCCATGCATCGAGTTGGGAAGCAGTGTTATGTCACCCATGATTTCCTGTGAATGAGCCTTCACGTTCTGGCAGTGTGTATGTGTGTCTCCATACTAATTTGGGGTTCTGTGTATGTGTTTCCCCTATTCAGGTTGAGAATCGAACCTTCACCTCCATTTGGGGTTTGCTATGAGTTTGTGTTTCTCCCGTTGCTACAGTGGTAAAAGCGTGGCTGTTGTTCTTCCCCTGGTTTTTGGTTGCTGCATGTACAAACACCTTTTGGGGTTGCTGCTGAGTTGTTTTAACCATGCTAGGACCAAGAACAACTCTGAATCATCTTGTTTGACTTGAGATATGTTCACCATTTTGTTTGGGTTGTCACCCTGTTGTCTTTATTTTCATCACAGAGCTGTGAACTGCTTGTTTCACTACGGGTATTCAGTGGTTGGTATTCATATTGTTTAGAGTAGGATTGGAGACTGGGTATGCTCGAGAAACCTGGTTCTTGGGAGCCACTCAGACAGAGTTATACTGTTGGCTTTCTTCTCCACAACTCTTGAAGAGCATTGGAAAGGGAAGTCAGGGCCTGAGGGACTGTGAAGTAGAGGAAGGACTGATTCCTGGTGTTGGGTGTGTGGATATCTTAGAAGTCAGGCTAGCTCTAGTGTAGGCATCCTTAGCTCTCCATTGAGACCACCAGCTTAGCATTTAGCCTTTCCTAGCTCCTTGACGGCCTGCTAAACCCTACTGTGTTGGTTTGGCTGATTTGTGTAACCTTGTCTATGTGTAAGCCTGCTTAGTCCCTTATTCCTTGGGGAATCATGCCCATCTCAGGGGTGGCAGTGTTACTGAGAGATTGATGAGCACACTGGCCTATGGTTGGGTGGAATGTTGCAGCGACGTTGCTGGCTGCGGGGCAAGTTCTGTATAAGATAAGTGTTTTGTCCATTTTGCTTCTGCAATTATATTGAAGTTTAATGAATCATGATGAACATGTTGATGCCTGAATCATATGGTTTGCTTCTGTTGTATATGCGAATGATTATGCATCTTAGCATGTTTTATATTTTAAGCATTTTACTTCAGTGATATGTATGTTCAAGCTCATGGGCTAGTTTCCTGGATGTTCAAATGTTATGGTAATGTCATCTTCACCGGTCGAAGGGTCGGGGATGTTACAGTAATCATCTTCCTTCTGGCACACATTCCTCGAATGAATGAATCCCATGATCTTGGGAGGCCATTCAAGATGGTTATAACAATCTCTTCTTCTTCTTCTTTGATTGCTTTGTCATAGCATCGAACAATTCCTTTTGGTTTTTCAAGGATGAAACATGAGGGAAGAGATGATATTTAATAGATTCTTCAATGATTCTCTTGGCTCTAGCCTTAGCCTTATCTCCCTCATGCTCTTAGAACTTCCCTACTGAAATACTGATCCAAGTCATTTTCTTCAAGGATTAGGGAGGTACTATACTTCCATGCTCGGAAGTTGTCAGCTTCACCAAGCTTGTCATCAAGCTAGGTGTGATTAGCCATTTTGAAATGAGAACCTCAAATGGAAATAACAAAGATTTATATCTTACTGATTTGAGGTGTATGACCTGGTTGCGGAGCTGGATGATCTAGGGTTTGTCAGAAAAACCCTAATTTTTCAAAATTGGAATTTCAAACTTCAGATTGGACATAAATATGAGCCTCTTTAATGTGAGCTGTCCAATGTACTCCTTTTCTGAAAATAGTGGTGGTAAGCTCCCGAAACAGGAAGCCCTAGTTTTCCAATTTCTTCAGCAGAAATGTCTGATATTGATTTTGATGTATCTACTATTTTCGGCTCCTTACAGTATGAAAATTCACATTGTGATAGCATGATATGTATTCTATCCAACCCCACATGTTAGAGAAGAAATGTATGCTCTAAGTGGGACTTATGCTGAGTTTCCCAAGGTGACTATTTTGGGGACTGTTCAACATAGCGAACTTGTACGGATTTCCACGTATCATTGTTTCACATTCTGGGTCTAAACCATAGAGCATAGAAATTAAATTCCATTCCCTACTTACAAAATATTGCGAAATTTCATTTGGACCTTCCTATCCCTATATATAGCATTTATCGCTGGGTCACCTGTTTATGACTGTATTCTGGAGGAGGCTGAAACCCTGATTTGGAGGAATAATATCTCGTGAAGTATAACGAATATGAGGCTAAAACTTTTACAAAATATACAACAAGATTTCTTCTTTGACCTGTAAACATTTTGGCTCTTGATCCTTCTCCATTCTCGAGTTGTAGCGAAAGTTCCAAGATGACTAGATTCAGTCTTCTAGGGTTTTCAAGCATGAAACCCTAATTTCTAGTAGCTACCATTGTAGCTGTATTTCAGCTGCACAGTTCCTTCTTTCAGAAATTCTTTGATACCATGTTAGTTTTTCTAAGTTATTTTACTTAGGAAACTTTATATGAAAGAATAACAAGCACAACAATACATCAAAGATACATAAGAGACACAAGACACAGAGATTTTCATCGGGGAAACCATAAAGGAGAAAATCCCACAACTTCCTCAGAATGGTTCCTTCACAAAGATAAGATGAAAATATATAATAATCCAAGAATAATATCTCTATAGAATCTATCTGTCCCTCCTCTTCCTCTCTCTCTCCTAAAGCGCACATGAGAGAGCAAGTGAAGTGTGTGACAAATGAGGAGGGCGCCTCCCTATTTATATTCTTCTGTTGAGTTAGTTAAATCAACCACTAGGTCACCCATGTTACTTGTGGGACCTACCTACCTAAGAATACACATAAATACATTTTACTTTATTAAACCTAAGGACTATTTCCCTGAATTACAATGGAGGGTTTACCTCAGTGACCATACACAATGATGACATCCCCAAAGGAGGAACACACATCCACTATGGGGTTATGTTGTAATCTCAAAGATCACATAAGGTTACCAATAATACATACACAAA
>LPNX010228760.1:371667-488554 GCA_001517045.1 Pseudotsuga menziesii | reverse complement strand
TTAACAGACTAACTACTGTGTTTACTCAGCCGACCGACGTAGTCGGTCTCTCGACTTAGTCGGCTGATCGACTAAGTCGGTCTTCGTTCAAGTCGACTTTAATGTTGTAATCTCACAGATCACATAAGGTTACCAATAATACATACACAAATACACAGAATATTCACAGATACAAGAGACAAGAACTGATAACATGAACAGATTATATTATTCTCAATAGATCATACAAAGCCAAGAACTAAACTACGTTCTTGAGTGGCTCAAAAGCCTAATATACATGTTACAAACAGTTACAATCATAACTACCTGTCGGTTCACCGAACCGACACGACTATTAGTTAACAGACTAACTACTGTGTTTACTCAGCCGACTGACGTAGTCGGTCTCTCGACTTAGTCGGCTGATCGACTAAGTCGGTCTTCGTTCAAGTCGACTTTATGTGGACTTGCTCCTTCTACAGGTTACAACAATATACATCAAAATATCTTCCAAATTTATAATTACAACAACAACTCTCTAGTCTTGGATCTTTGAAGTTTTTCTGTCCTTCACTCTACTATTGATCCACACAAAGCTTGGAACGAGTATCTTCTCTACAACTCTACAAATTTGAGAATAAACCACTCTACTTCTTCAGGGACTAGGAAAATATCCAGAGGATACCAACCCGGGCACAACTTGGGTTCTCCCTTTTATAAGCTATTACATGTTGTAATCAACTGACTCTAATTTGTTAGTTGAAAGGTTATCATTCCTATTCTCATAAATTTAGTTACAACTAATTGTAGGCATTATTGACCAAAAAATACCGAATATTCTTTGTTACCCAGGCATGCTTTATTCTAACTGAATTCTTACCCTCGATCACTTGAACTGTCCCTTTCAAGTGCTTTACACTTGTTCTATTGTGTTTCCTTATGTCATAGGTTCTCTCTTCATATATCCTCTTTGGTTGCAGACTCTTCCATCGTTGGTTTCTCTTATTGCATATTCTCCTCCGTCGCACTTTCCTCTACCGTGCGAATGGAATCTTCATATTCCCAAGCAGAATTCTGGCCAAAATTTTCCTATCTTTTCATAGGGCCAACACCTGGTTCTCGTAGTCCGTATAGGTATCTCGGGTGAGACTTCACTTGCGTCATAGATGTTGGTGATGGGGTTATGCTCTGTTAGGTCGATGCCTTGGTTTTGTTTGTCGTGTTGGAAGTTTGAACCTGGGTTAATCGAAGCGAGCCAACACCTTAAATAAGGTAAGGAATTACCCTAGTCTATATGTTTATTTATTATTTGTAACCTTGATCCCTTTGTTTTTCAAAAGAGTTATTTTAGTTCGACACTCGTATATGACAATTTTATAAGTTTTCCATTATTTTTTGCATAACATTTTATGGGAAGTTATGTTGTATTCCATCAAGGTTTCATTATTTGTATCATAAATTTTTTAGTTTGTTATCACCCATGAGGGCTTCATTATTTTTATCACAAGAAATTGTGTGAATTTATGGCATTTTTCATTAGTATCTTATTATTTATATCAAAATACTTTATCGGTAGCTACGAGCTTTATCATCAAGGATTCATTATTTTAATCGTAACATTTTCTAAGTAGTTATGGTATTTACCATCCCTAGAGGTCATTTCCATTCTATCTCTTGAATGTGCCAATTTTGAAAAATGGCTTTTATTTTATGGTAAATTATTTTTTTCTAGTTATTAGATTTTCCAGAGTCGCAAGGGATTTGGAATCTCTCTCAAATGATAATGTTAAAATTTAGGTTTAATCTTATACCCTATAGGATCAAGCTTAAACATGACCTACTTGAGAGCTCATCCTCCTCTACTACAAGCATTGAAAGTTAGAAGGAATCCTGTAATACCCCAAAATTTCATAAAAATTTAAAATTTTTCCTGCGATAATAAATGTTTACAATCATCACTTAAGAGAGTCTCTTAACTGTTAACATTTAACATACTAAGGTATAATCTAGACACTAAAACAAATTCATTTATCATTTTCAATAATTTACATTCTTCTCTAACTGCATTCAAAATTTAGTGTTGAAAGATTTATTTAGTAAGTAAATGATATGAATTAGTATGAACTGAAAACAACTGTTTTCTTACTATGTACTAAAGTTTGTCTTCTGCTTAATTGAAGGAACTTCAGTTCATGTCCAAGGCTTACTTAGATTTTGAAGCTAATGCAGTGAAATGATGGTTTTTGTATAGGTTATTTTTACAGGTATAACGTTTTGTTTTCCAGGTTCAGGATCGAGACTAAATTATCTCAACTTGCAAAAGTAAAATGCTAGCATAATTATTTAACTTAACACTGTGTGTAAAGGAGGTATTGTCAAACCTAAATCCTTTCCAATTCTTGAATTTAGTTGAGTAATTGCAAAATGATAGATGTGTATTCTAGGCTTAAGGATATAATGTTACCTATATAATTTATTTAGAGGGATAAGTACTTGGAATTATAAGCAAAGTAGAAGCTTATGTTCTTAGCCTAACTATGATTATAACTTACAAATCTTATAAATTATCCTTTTTTTGGTAATTATATCCTGCCCCACATGCTACAATGTAATATGACAATCTATAGAAAAATAATGCAAAACCATATTTACATTTACCAAGTAATTTCATAAGCCATTGTATTAATCGTGCACCATGATGTTACCTTAAACCAAATATTAACCTAATGTCTAGATATGGTTATAATTTTGAGGAAATGATCATAAGCATATGCGCTATAAATATATAAGCAAAGTTTTAAAATTGATTTTGCCAAGGTAAATAACATATGTAATGTCTTCAATGTAGGTTCTCCCGAGACCATACGAGACTATAGAGAAAACTCTATCCAAACCCATGAAATTTGATTTTTATTGGAATCCACATGGCTATATTTTAGTGGATAGGGTTTTGGGTGTTGGTAAACCCTATTACAAAACTGTTCCAACCCTAAAATCGTGCATTATTTACCCTATCCTTCGCTGCTATGGAAAGTGCAGCCAGGCTCATGGCCTCATGGCCATTGGTGCCATTGTTTTGTCTCTGTGAGTGATGGACTTTGATACCAAATCCTAGCTCTATGAGTGTCTTCACCCGTGTATCAGCCAAGCTAAAACATCTTTCTTGATAGTAGTGTGGACTCTGGTTCTTAAGCTTGCAACTTACTTTGTGAATTTTCACTGACTGTGAGGAGATTTGGTTTCATAGTGACCTTTGATATTTGATTTATCATTCTCATAGAGGTTGTAGCTTATGTTTCTCCTACCCAGTTACTAGGGTATGAGGTTTCCTTGCCCAAGGTTACTGTGTACAACAAAATCACTGCGCGGCTGAGGACAATATCTCTCCAGGTAAACTCTTTTATAACCCTTTCTACATTTGTCCATAAAATTATTTATTGTAACAATATTTTATTTTAGAAAGAGCTTCACACACACACACACACACACACACACACACATATTTGTAAAGATCTTGTGCAAACTTCAAAAATCGCTACTGTGAGCTGGAAGACACATGATACATCCACATAAGGGTTCCACGCTTCTCATACAACCTGGTAAGCCTCGGTTTCATGCCTGAGGTTTCTCCTGTGATGATGTGTGATGTTTGGAAAGATGTTATCTTGCAAAGTTTGGAGCTTCCTTGCCATAGATGCATTTTGAACCATGCTTGTTTATAAAGGCTGTGTGGTTGTGACTTGTTTTATTTACAGTAATTTTTGGATAAGCAGTAAGGCTGAAATATTCATTATGAAGTGCTGCGATTATATATGCTAGTTTTATTTTTGTTATTTCGTAGGCTTGTATATGTTGGAATAAAATTTCTAAGCCGTATGGATTCAAGGATTACGATTGTTAAATTCTGTCAATGGTTAGAACCATTTTGGTTTTAAACTGGTTTTATTTTTAATATATTTTACAATCTTCAGTAATAGGTTTTGGTTCTGAGATACTTGTATTTGGTTTACTTGGTAATTTTAATATAACAATATCTTAGGGTTTTATTTTAAATGATTGTTTTGAGAAAGAATAAGATAAAAAAAAGGAGAAGGTCTTCTAGGTCGAGAGGTTTGACCTTATGTCCCGTAAACAAATACAATAGGAACTGTATAAAATGATTTAGAGGAATTTTTATTTTATTTTTGTTTAAATTTAAAATCTTTTACCCTGTTGTGTGTGTGTGTGTATATATATATATATATATAAAAGATTTGTAAACAGTGAGGGTTTTTATTTAAGGATTACGATGCTTAGAAGGGAAAAGACATCAGTTGTCTTTCTTTGACAAAATTTCTTAGTTAGGGTTTAGACCCAAGAAAATTTATAGAAAGTTTATTGTTATTTTTGTTCTGCATTGTTTTGTTATGGTTACTATTAATTATTTAGCAGTTGTTGTTTTATATTACAATGTTACTGCCATTATGTATTTGTTATTTATAAAACCTATATTAATACTACAATTTCATTATATTGTTTATATTAATCTAAGTTGTTCCTATTTATGCTATTTTTCTCTTTTTGTAATAGTTAATAATTATATGTATTTATATTAGTTTTAATACTTAAAGACAAATGTGTTTACTGTGCTAAAAAGAACACAGTTACACAAACTGTGTAGTGACTTTTAATAAACTTTATTTTGTAGTAGTTTATATTTATCATTTTTACAGATGTATTTTCGTTAATGAAACTTCTGAAAATAGAGGAATTTATCTGCTAAAAATTCCTATAAAGATTTAACAGTTGAAAGTAAATAGTCATATTCCTACACTTCTTGATTTGATTTAATCATCATACTTAATTTCACCTACTGTACTAGAGTACTACCTTCTCGAAGGTGTGGAAAAATATAGTCAGGTAATTCATTCATTAGTAAATTGTAAACTAATCCTAATTCATTTATTCTAATACATATTTAACCAGAATTTATCTATCTTTGAACAGTAAATATTTCTCTAACTAATTTTTAATAAGAAAATGAAGCAGACATATAAATGTATTAATTCCGAAATTCATACATTACTATTCCTATTCTTGCATAGAGAATAAAGAAGTCACATTTAGAACCTTGTAATATGGCAGAGGATACAAAAAACTAAGGAGCTCGTTCCTCCCTACGAACTCCTGAAGACAACTGAAATGCAAATCTTAGGACCCCCGAGCCTATCTACTGGTCCTCCTGGTTGAAAGAACTGGGTGAGAAAAAAGGTTTAGAAACCCCTGCAACTCCACAGAGTAATCAATAGTAATATTTCTACCTGTAGCAGTAAGAACTCAGCTTAAAACAACTGCACTAGTTCAGTAAATCAACACTTTCCACTCAAACACTTCTGCCTGTCCCCTCATCGAATTTCTTGTGCACCAATTTCACAAGTAAAAAAATGAGCAGCCTCAGCTAAATTCAATGGGTAGTTTTATCAGCATGGCTAGGTCTTTTGGGTAAATTTTTCACTTGATGAGCCACCTACTCTTGTTCCACTTTCTTATGGAACATGACCACAAAAATAGGGAAGTTGCCTCTTGCAACAACTAGAAGTAGTTTGAGGATGCTTCCAAGTGTCAATCTGCTCTCAACCCAGTCTATTCCACCAAGTGGCCAGTAAATACTCATTTAACAGCCTCCTTAAGTTGTTGTCTCATCTTTTATTTATTAATTAATAAAATATTCAGCAATTAAATGCAATTATCCTTGACCCCACTTGGTCAATAATTACAAACTTATAATAAAATTAAAACATAATTTCTCCTAAAACATAAAATGTTTTTTCAATTTGGGGTATGTGACATACACACCCCCTTAAATATAACATCACCCTCGATGTTATTTTATTCATCGTCCTCAGAGTTTCCCTGGAACTAAATTGGATATGCCACTCACATATGAATCTCCACAATATCGGGGTGCCAACTTAGCACAACTTCCTAACTTCAAATAAATATTTTTAGGAATTACCTTTACAAAAACATGTTCACCCACCTAGAACTCTTTGTGAGTTCGTTTAAGATCTGCTTGAATTTTATGTCTATCTTGTGCAACCTTCAAATTACCTTGCACCTGCTTTACAATTAACTCCATCTCTTTTAATAGCTCAGGTCCTAGTATTAACCTGTCAACTGGGTTACTCCATGAGATGGGTGTTAACCCAAAAAATACCTCACTTAGATCTACATGGCCTACACCACCCAAGGACACCCATACACGACCTTCATTTCACCCCATTTGATCCCCACTCCCTCAAGAAGGCTTGGAAACATGAAAAAGGGCTTAAAAACCCCTAAAAAGAGCCTAAATAGCTCTCCTATGGGATAAAAATTCCAAAAAGGGGCTAAAACCCCTCAAAGGATATTAAAACCCCAAAAGGAGCTAAATATAGGGAGAAAGGGGCTAAAATTCCCAAAAAGGGGCTAAAACCCCAACCAGGGGCTTAAAGACCTAAAAAACCCCAAAAAAGCTATAAACAGAGGGGTGGGGGTCACTCTCAAATCACTTCTCCCTTGCATACTGTTAGGCTGCCCAAGTGGATGCCTTGAGACCCCTTTGTCTCTCAAGCCACCCACACTCCCTCTCCTCCATCTTTCATTGAGCCATAACTCTCCCATCCAAGAGAGGTGCTTCTCCAAGCTAGGGCATGGTGGCCCATTCCATCAAAGAGAAGGTATATCTTGTTGTTTATGTTGTTTATTTTTTTTCTATAATCCATTGTTTGCTTATAGGTTTATTGTATAACATTTTTTTGCAGGTATTTTGGTTCTAACAGTTGTATGCAGGTTGCTGGAGCCAAACCCTAACAGTGTTTGCAGAGGGGTTTCCATCAATTTCTTTTATTTCTGATCTATTTCATTTTCTGTCTGTTTTTCTTGCATTTCACCACCAGGAACCTACCCTTCCATCCTATAGATTGAAGGTAGCCATTATTTCCCTGTAGCAAGGGAGAAATCCCTGCTACAGAACTGGCGACCATACTAGGTCGATCCCACAGGATCTCTGGGTCTATTTTTTCAAAATTTCAGTTTTTGCCCTAGTTTAGTTTTGTGTTAAATCTAGCTTAGATTCTTGTTTATTTACATTTTTAGTTATTGTTGAGCCTCCTCAAGGCCAATACAAGCCCTTTTGGATACAATACTCGTTACAGTTGGCCATTCTATGATTTGCAAATCACTCAACTGTGCAAAAATGGCCGAACCGAATTTCTGAAAATTCACTTATGTTTGGGATCATTTTATGCCCAAATAGTTGATCCATTTATGAATTGGATCATGGTTAGGGGTAAAAGGGCCCGTTTCTGAAGTGGGTTTTCAACTGTTTGAGTTAATTCCTCATGGTTTGATCATAATCAACTTCGCAAAAATAGGACCTTTATAGGTGCGAGACCCATTTTTGGGCTTCACTGTTTGCTTTTATTGGGACTGTCAATGCGGCTCATCCGCCTCTGTCCATCCAAACTGTGTTTATTTCTATTTATGTCCATTTCATTTATAGAACAAATATTAAGTAAATCAAAGTGTAAAGCAAATAATTAAATGGGTTAATGAACATAGTTTGACTAAAAATCACTTAAAATCAACAATCTTGCTTAACCCTTCCTCCTCTACCTAGTCATCACCCTTCAGGGTATTCTGGGATAAGACAAATGGAACTGATTTTATATTAATATAAACTTCACCTAACATTGTTTGAAGCCACTAAAAACATGTGACTTGGAAGGTAGAGGGGGTAGAGAAGGAGGGCTTCTCACGGCGCTAAACGTCCTCCCTGTTGACCAACCTTGCATCCGGAAGGTGACCTATGGATCTACGTATGGGATTAGTCCCATTGTGTTGAGAGCCCAACACCTTCTCTTGGATGAAGAAGAATATAGGTGTAAGGTAGTCACCTAGTAAGGCCATCACAATTCAGGATAACAAATGGTATATGTCTAAAACATTTTTGATTTCAATTTACTGCTTTCATCCATAATGATATGAAATATGTGGAATATTCATAAACCATTTGCAGCGACCAGATAATAGAAAAACAAAAATACATACACACCATGCCTTGTAAATCAGCCCAACTTAGTTCATGACGCTGAGAGAGCCACTAAAATTTACAAATTTACACTAAGTTAAAAATCTGCAGTCTTTGAGGACATAAGTGCCTGACTGCCTTAACCATGGGAACTACTTGGGCTCAGCCCAGAAACTCATTGTGAAGAGTACCATGGGAACCCCAAAGTAGCTGGTCGTTGAGAGGAATTTCCAAGCGAAACGAGTAATGACCCCCACCGATTAAGTAGAATGCCCATGAGGAAAAAGCCAAGCGCTGTCTTCCGACAGTCTTGGTAGCTGAGTGACCACCTACATCCAATAGGAAGCCATTGAAACCGGGGTCCAATAATCTTACCACCAATTTAACATTCAAGTTTAACACAATTGATCCCTCACGCTCTTCCTCATGCCCTAGAGGTGAACCACCTCAGTTCGGGTCATTAAACCGACATCGTCGAGACCATTCTCGACGACCTCCCACACCAGACCTGTACACTGCACCATCAAGCCCCATGGCTGGTGCAAACCTGGATCCATTTTTTGGCATACCATTGCTAGTGGACCCATGTCCACACCACAAAATATCACCAACAACCCTGCAGGTGGCCCTAGCATAGTTACGCAAACCATGATAAGTTAACTGCCACCACCCATATTGACCAGTCAAGCTGTCCCATCTACAACACATGGGGGCAGTGACCCTTCCACCTACACTGCCCCTCCTGTCATACATGGGGGCTGTGGCCCATCCATCCACATTGTCCCTCCCACCACACTTGGGGGCAGTGGCCGTTCCACCACACTTGGAGGCACTGGCCCATCCGTAATGGTGCCATAAGCACCCCCAGCAATGCAGGTGCATTATATTCCTGCAAACCCCACCACCATGGCTACCCCATCTCACATCAACTTAGGATCAAACCTCCATTTCATGGCATGTCTCAAATTGTCTGACTTGGCCCAGTTAACAAATGACCCTATCTGCCATCAAGATTTTTTCCCTCCCATGCCAACCAAACTTCCCTCAGACATTCCCAAGTTTGAAGGGAAGGCAGGGGAGTGCCCCCAAAACCACAACATGACATTTCATCTATGGTGCTCATCAAACAACATCATAGATGATTCGATCAGGCTAAGACTATTCCAACGCACCCTCGCAGGTGCTGTAGCCAAATGGGACATTGAGCTACGACAAGCCAAGTACCCATATTTCAACTCCTTGGCTTTCATGTTCCTGAAATATTTCCAACTCCCCATCAGATATGATGAAGGGGTGGATATCTTGTTGTCTTGCTGCCAAAATATTGCGACCCACATAACCGACCACATCCATGAGTGGCGGTGACGCCGTAGTTTGTGTAAGATCCAACTGGATGATAGGATCTTCCTAGATTGGTTCCTCAAAACCTTGCTCCCACCTATAGCAAAGGACATCGCATCCGAATGTCCCCAATCCAAAGAGGAGGCCATCCTGAAAGCCCAATAGTTTGCTCTGACTTATGCACAGTCTGGGTACCTTTACACTGTCATCCTAGAAACTCCCTGTGCGGGTACCTCCTACTAGGATGCACCAGGGGCATCCCATGCTGCAGATGGCATCATAGGCTTGGTCTCTCACTAACCACATCACCGTCCAGCACCACTTGCAGTTCCACCACAACCAAGAAACACTGCTAATGTTTCCTACCAAAACCAAACTCCAGACTATGTAAGAATGATGTCCCAGTTCGGAGCCACAACTTCTTACACACAACCTGCGCCACCGTAGCAGGCTCAGGCCATGGATTGGCCAACACAGCAATACTCGGGGAAAATTCCCACATTTGTGGCACCGCCACCCACCCAAATATACTATGCACCACCAATTCAAGTGGTTCAATCCCCCGCCCTTGCTCCACCTACTCCATTGGGACAGGTGTTTGCACAACAAAACTATCCCAGCCAGCGAGCCCCCAATAATCAACAAGGGAAAGCTAGGAATAACTGACCTGGAATGAAGGAAATAATCAACCACAGGGAGGCGGTCAACAACCAAACCCTCCCAACAATGCTGCGGCAAACCGACCAGCCCAAAACCCTCCACGACCAAATGCACCAAGACACAACGCCTCGTTGTGCACAAACCAACCATGCACACTCTGTGAGGTCTACGGGAATTACACATTCGAGTGTCCCTTCATGGGTCGTGCTAAGTAGTCCATAAGGAACAAGGTTCAACATGCCGCCAACACAGCGAACCAAGCCCAACCCAACTCGGCACCACAAGGACCTCCTCCTATGGTGCTACAAAACCCATTACAAGTCCAAGGATTGGTGGCAACCACACCCCCTCCCCAACCCAATCCCAACGCTCTGGGGGCACCTCCCATGGAAGAAACAGGTGTCCACCACCTACTAGCTATGACAATTGAAGAGGTCAACCTACAAACCAAATGAAATTAGTATAGAACCAACACCGAACCCGCTGACACATTAGCAACATCCACGTCTAAAACAGTCAATGCACCTCTTCAATTACCCCCTTTCCTACACCCCCCATACGCCTGGTTTCCAATAACGCCACAGCTAGAGTTGCTGTCAACTACAACATCGTGGATGATTTGGCCCAAACACCTACCGCCATGTCCGCTCTTGAGGTACTCAAAAATTTCCCAACGCAGCGGAAATCCTTACTAGCCGCCCTTGGGGCCGTAGATCCCTCTGAATCCAAGTTGATCACATTCGACACGGAGAATGGAGAACTATGAATGCCATCAACCATTGCCTTTTAAATCCCGATGTCTATCTGAAATTTGGTTGTGCACTAGTGCATAGTGGATGAGGGGGCATCTACGTGCGTTGTGTCTACCCTAGTCTAGCAGAAATTGGGATCCCCAATTCTCCAACCATCCTCCACAACTCTGTAGGATTATGACGGCAATCCCACTAAAGCCCAAGGGATCCTCCCCCATGTACCCATCACATTAGCCGGGAATACAGTTTTGACGTAGATGTTGTCAACGCTCAATTGGACTATAACCTTCTCCTTGAAAGAAGTTATATGTATGCCATGAGAGCCGTAGCATCAACTGTCTTCCATCTCATTATGTTCCCGCACAAAGGGAAAATCATGACGGTTGACCAACTGACTTATCATGATCCGCAAGGGCTAACGGCACTCGCCAATGTTATCCCTACAATAAACACCATTGATCCACAAGGGATGACCACACACGCCAATGTTATCCCTGCGGTCAACACCATGGCTGACAACATACCAGCCTCCCCATTGTTGAATGTGGTCCCTGGGTTTTTTGCCGATACCACCATGATGTCTTATTCCCCCTTAGTGTCACCACGACCGACACCTAATGAGATTGCGGACTTATGCATGCTCTCATCTAGCACCGCTACACCCAAAAAACAACCACAACTGCAGCCGCAACCCCAAATGCAACCACACCACCGTCCGCAGTCGCAACAATCGCAACATCATCCACAGCCACAGCATTACGTGCAACCACAACCACAACCTCATCCCCATATACAACCATCAGGGAGTTATCTGGGCTCCTCCCCAGTCCACACAATTCCCTTCCTCTTTCCCCCGCCTGGTATCATGAGCAAGCCAGTAATGGCCACCTTAAACTTACCCAACTTTACATTGGGAATTCCCATGTGGTATCTCGATCCACTGACTCAACCACCAATTCCCCAGGTAGTCTTAACCCCCATACAACCCATTGTGGTCGAGTCTCATCCTTCACCCGACCCGCAAAAACCAACCACCGCACATGTACGCGCACCGCCCCACCCAAAAAGGGCCAAGGGAAAAATGTGAAAGCTACCACTAAACCTCGATAGATCTCGCATTGCGCCATCTGTGAAGAAAAGGGCCATTCAACTCAGAACTGCCCTGAGATTCCTATAATCCGCATGCATTTGGATGCCATGGATACAACCAAAAGCCTCAACGTGGTTGAACTTCCAAGCATGCCAATAGTGAGAAACAAGTCATTGAGAACAAACCATGCTTGCGCCCTTTGTAGATTGTATGGACACTATTCTCACCATTTCCAAGACTTGTCTAAATTTCGAATGGCTTTAGCCAACCTTCGACAACATTCCCTTGAATCTAAAATCACCCTAATCGAATAATTTCATCCCCCACCTCCTTCTTCGGACACCATGTCCATTTACATGATGTCCAGTTCTATTGACCCTCTTGTCTCCACTATCAATGATGGTCCATCAGACCTGTCTCTTCGTTGCTTCCATAATGATGAGGAGATACTTGAAGCCTTAACCAACCTGAAATACCCATGGGACGACATGCACCATCGCTCGCTCTTCCTCCCCAAAGAACTGGTGTTGTTGTCAGACCAGTTTTTTCGTGGAAACCAAATATTTCATTCATGGGAAATTCGACTGGTTCAAAAACCCCATTCCGACACCATACGCCTTCGAAGAAGGGAACATGGCCAACATCTCACCAACCATCAAAATAAACATCTCAACCAATCCTGAGGTGGTTGAAGAAATCATGCTGGGGGCATCTTGCTCCCCAAAAGAAGTCACTGCCTACAAATCTCTCTTCCAAGAATTCCGTGACATCTTTGCCTGGTCTTACACTGAAATCCCTGGGTTGGATCCATTCATCGTGGAACACCACATCAACACATAGCCCAATGTGGCCCCCGTATGCCAAAAGCAATGGCCCATCCATCCTTCCAAAGTGGTCACGGTCAAAGCTGAGAGAGAGAAGCTGCGCACATCTGGCTTCATTTACCCCATTGCGTACACCACTTGGGTTTCTAATCCTGTTCCCGTGAATAAAAAATAGGGTACCATCCATGTTTGCACAGACTTCCATGATCTCAATGGGGCGTGTCTCAAAGACAAATTCCCAACACCCTTCATCGATCAGATTATCGATGCATGCGCCGAACATGAGGTGTTTTCCTTCATAGACGGATTTTCTGGATATAACCAAATCCAGATCCGAAAAGAAGATCGTTACAAGATTGCATTCACAACGCCGAGGGGCACATTCTCCTATCAAGTAATGCCCTTTGGTCTGAAGAACACTAGAGCCACCTTCCAGTGTGCCAGGACACACCGTTTCTGTGAGCTCATCCACATCATGTTGGTCTATCTTGACAACCTCATTGCGCGGTCACAGAAGCAAGCACAACACATAGACGAATTGCGGCAAACCTTCTTGCGGTGTCGTAAGTATAGGATCCACTTGAACCCTTTCAAGTGTGTTTTCTCTATCCCAATGGGCCATCTCCTAGGGCTCATCGTGTCACACAAAGAAATGACCACTGATCCCATGGAAATCCAAACCACTTTCCCTCTAGCGTCACCTCTTTAAGTGACGTGCAGTTCATCTTGTAATATAGTCTTGTCCCTTTTTGTTTTACAACGTTTTTACCACAAATCAGAAACCCACCATTTAGGGGCAGCACCATTAGCTGCTGGTTTAGAGTCACCAAGAGCCTGTTCGAGACACCCCTCACACCACCGAGCTCAAATTTATATCTTCTAATGAGGCTATCGTCTCATGTTTAACAAGTAATTCTTGGGACCACTTCCTGGAAGTTACCTTGGTTTACAAGCCACATCATTGTGATGTAAGTGTCTCTGGACCTGTTCTTGCATTACACTTTCCTACCGCCAATCATGTGGGTTTTGTGCCACCGTCCGGAAGGCATGTCATTTTACTTTAGAATATAACTGTCTAATCTATCCATCGCACCTTGCGTAGGTCTCCTGGCCTCCACCTAGAGGACGAATAATTTATTTTGCATGAATTTGGCACATAACTGTCTCCAGAATTGCACTCACATCACATGTAGTCAAGTCCGTCCACCACAACTCACACACAACTCTCCCAACCTCTATTTGAGAGCCACCTTGGTTTGCATGCCTCTGCCACACCGATTCATGTGCCTCTGTCGCGATCTATCTTGTGTATGTCCAAGAGCCACCTACTCCATCCGTACTGCACGGATGACCTTTGGACCATTGTCCATTGTCCTGACATAGGGGCACCATCAGAGCCCCATCAATCAGTTGACCATAATGGATTTTCTTTTAAGCTCTTTTCTGACTCCTACAAGAATGAAAATATTTTCGAGCGCAGCTGCTTCCTTTCTTGCTCGTTAAAGTATAGGAAAGGGTGTCTACATGGTCTCGTTTATCTCCTTTTGTGGACTATGTAGACCATCAAATGAAAAGGACCACCTTAGCACATTCAAGCCAAGAGCATTCCCCTATGTATACTTTTATGCTTACTCGGGTAGAGGGGCCGGACTTTATGAAAAATATCACCATGGGTTATCATTAAGCTCTTTTCCATCCTGATTGGACTACTAATGGTAAAGAAGTCTCTCATCCCCTACAGGATGGGAAAGCTCTCCTATGTATAGTTTTATCCTTTTTTGGGAACAGGAGACTACCAACGAAAAAGAGCCCCCACTGGAGTCTTCTTTGTGCTTTCAGACTCTCTAAAATTTCAAGCACCATCGAGCATTTACTTTCTCAGGCTTGCCGAAAATCCATGAGATCGTACCACAACGGTGTCTCTAGACACCACCCCGCAGAAACAAATTTGGTAGCATTCCCACTTTGGGTCGCCTTTGTTCAAAGTGATCTACAATGTTTCTTCCTTGGATCCCATCAATATCAAATTTTTTTATCTCCCCCAAGTATTTTCCATCTGCAGTGACATTCCCGGTATTACAACTATGATCCCATTCCCATGAGTTAGTTTCATTTGCTGCCTGGTCCGCCCTGCCGTCATACTCTGAACAAAGAAAGTTTGAGTCTACTACACTCCCTCTGCCCCTGTTCAAATCTTTCCCTCCCCCCCCATTCAGTGGGTCATTCCTCAGCTTTTCTCACACCTTTTGGTTATCTCCCTCGCGCTTCTGGTTAAGGAAACATCATTGCCTTGACTAGGGGAAGGTCTCCCTCTGTCGACAACAACACACATATTCCAGAGGATAGACCTAGAGGTCCCTGTATCTTGGTTTAATTAACCTCATTGATGAGTTATTTGAACCACTTGAGAGTATTCCTTAGTGCCTCTCGAGATGGTTGTTTCTCACGTGCTTGATCCCAGCTACATCATCGCACCATTGAGATTCATACGGGGTATTGGTCCATGCAGTATTTGGTCGAAGACCCTGGATGTCACTTGACTCTAGAACATTGATGAGTCTATTTGAGAGACCTAAATAGGTTATGTCCCTTATGATTTCCAGGTTGCATTGGAGACAGTTTTCAGAAGCCCCAGCAGTGCTTCTATATATATTTATGATTGTGTTGTAGCTGCAACGATTTCCCAAATTTCTAAAAATTTGGGACCCTCCTTTTAAATTTTGTCTTGCTTAATTTGTTGGGATTGCTTGACTTTACTGTGATTTGATTTTTTGAGGATGATTGTTGAATGGATATCTTTTTATTTTGATGCTTCCATTTGACTTTAGTTGCGGCTTACGGTGATTTCTTATTGGAAATTGTTTGAGTTGTGAATCGGGACTGTAGTCACCTACGTAGCCGCCGTTGTGGAGGCTCAATAGAATAATGACCTTATCCAAAACCTTGTCTTCGACCGATGTGCTTTTGTTTTATTTTGATTATTTTCGGCATTTTTGTTTTGTCACCGTCGGAGCACTAGTACCTTGTATTGCCACCGTTTCAGATGGCAAATTGAGAGCACCGCGACGGAATATTTTACCTTTGCCGATGCCATGTTTTTCTTTTGTATTTTTGTTCTTGTCCCTGTCGGCGCCGTTTGGGACATTTGAATTGGGGGATTAGTTTTTGTTTGTCCGATCGCCGTCTTTTTCATTTTCGCAAAAGCCTTAGTTTATTGGGGTTCCGCCATTGCGGCTCTGGAGTGGACTAAACTTCCACCTTATAGCTCGTCTTTCGCCGATGGTTCGCTTAATGTTCGGTTCTTTTTCTCCGATTTTGACTGGTCTGTGGAACCTCTTGTCTTTGTAGCTTCCACTGTTGCGGCGTTGTAACATACTAATAGTCTGAGTCTATAGTAATTTTGAGCTCAGATGTTGAGGTTTTTAGTGTGTGTTTCACCGACGATTTTCATTGTACTACGAAACTCATAGCATCTCCGTCGCCCGCCGTTGCGGCTCATTAGCAAGTTGATCGCTGATGCCTTATTTTTCTCGCCGCCCGATNCACCGGGGTATATATATATATATATATATATATATATATATATATATATATGTGGGATGGGGCATTATTCTATTATTATCCCTGTGATTTCGTGCCTGCACTGTCCTTGTCGTTCTGAATCATGCTTTCGTATCAGCTGTCGGGATCTTGTTCGTGGGTGGCGTCTCCGTGGAAGCTTTCAGATTTTGTCCTTGTTGACTCCAGCTCATTGCCAGGTAGGCCAACCATGATTTCACCCTTTCTTTTGAGTTTTTGAAACTAGGGTCTCGTCCTTTGGTTAGGTTTATCCCGCCGTGGTCGATGGGCATATGTGTATGGTTTTATCAGCATATATGGTGGTTCACTTTAACAGTTAGTAGACGGGGGGGTTTTTTGTTTTTCTTGAGAGATTGTTGTGAAGCTGTTATGGGTTTTCAAACCCTGTCTGACTGTTTAGGAATTTGGTGCAGACGAGTGTTACGCTGTCTGCACCGGTTTTTCTGGGTGTGCATTTGGCCATCCGGGGAGGGGAGGTTTCATTTATTTCACCATAGGTTTTACCCTGGTTTTGTTTGGGACACCGAAATATTTGAGTTCGATTGTTTTGGTTGCCTGCGTGTTCTGGATAGGGTTTCATTTTTCAAAGACGAGCCTCATTGATGGGATTTATGTTTGAGCGAGAAGTTAGAACGCATTATACTGAAAGTTAACGCATTTTTCTTTAGGATTGATCAGACTGGTTTTTATTCACATAGTGCCGTGTTTAGTCTCACCGGTGGATGTTTTACATGTTGGCGAGGTTATGATACATGTTGTCGATCATGATTAATTTTAGTCACGGGCACGATTTAGGATTTTTGTAGACTTATCATTTTGCAAAAGTACTTGCTAGTTAGTCCCGATTTTTTGCATTTGCATAGGTTTAACTATTGCAAGTATGGAAGAGCTAAATGTTTAGATAGTTTTCTTCATTCTTTGAATACTGGTTAGAAGCCCAAATAGCCTAAATGCATTTTGGTTTATGACAAGACAACTTTGTTAAAGGTGAGACGTCAAAGAGGTAGAAAAAGAAGGCTCTTGTTGCTGAAGGGGAACCTGAGGTGGAAATTATTACAAAGGTTGAGTACGTTTATGAAGATACTAGAGCCACCACCAGGGTGGAACTTGACTATAAGTGGGGCAAGATTTATAGACTGATTTCAAACCAGGAAGTTCCTGATACTGGGTTTGCAGAATTAACAATATATGCCAACATTGAAAATCTACCTTGATGAAGATAGCTACCAGACCTGAGATTTTCCCATGGTTAGAAGCGATTGGATGGATTCTTCTTAGGGAAGACGTGACTACTATGATTCTGGCCAATACTGCCAAGTAGGGCTGTGCTCCTTACAGTCCTGGTTATGTCTCATTAGCTTATCACTTAATTCCGGCCCAAGTTTACCTAACTGAAGATTGGTTGAAGGAAATTAACTTAGACCTGGTTGAAACAGTAAAAAGAATGATGATACCTGGTAAGAATTTTCGAACCAGGCCATCAAGGGAATATGACACGGCTACTCTAAGAACCCCTTATAGGTTTATTGCGTTAATGCTAAACAAAATTTTTGGGAGAGCCCACGATAAAAGTTTCAAGTTAGGATGGGTTCCTATTATCTTCTGCGTAGCCACCCAAGGGACTGTATTCAACTGGGCGAACATTGTGTCCAACAGTCTCTCAGCTTGCATTTCTTCAGCTCTGGGAGGGGTGTTTCAGAAAAAGTCTGAGTTCTACATGAGCTCCATATTAATTGATTGCATACTATGCACCCCGGCATTTCTAGCCCTAAGTTGCATGTGGGACAGGGATAGAACCCCTGTGTACACAACTTACAAGCTGTTATGGGCACACAAAAACTACAGTCATTCCAAAGAAATTTGTGAACATTTTATTATGCCTTTATATACGTTGATTTTATAGAAAGAATTTAATTGTATGTATGAGGAGGCATTGAAAGTGATTGAGGAGTATGAAAGTTACTACTTGACTGATGAAGGGATGTATATTAGGATGTACGGTTGCTCTAGGGCACCTTCTTTGCTTCCCAAATATGCCACTGATTATGTGGTGCACAAAGAACCAGTCAGGCAGGTTTACTTAGATGGTATAGGGAGTTTCCTTTTTGAACACAAGAAGGCATCCTATCCTCACATACCTTTCAGGTTGGGCAGCTATAAATTTGCAAAGGTTAAATTAATTGCAGATTTTGTACAAGAACTGGAGCATTTCCACTTTGGGGAGATGAACTTCCATAGAAATGATTCTCAAAACAAAGTTGCAGAACATTGCAAGGAAGCCAATATGCATTTTGAATATACAAACCATTGGGATAAGGATGAATAAATTTTCAGAAATGTAGAAAATATGACTACATTGAAAAGAAGATTTAAAAAGAAGATCACCACTAAAGTTGGTAAAGGCCAAGCTGAACAGAAGAAAGCTGATGAAGAAGAGGCCAGGAAAATAGAAGAAGATGCTAGGAGACTAGTAGAGGAGGCTGAGAGTTGGATTAAGAGTGAAGAAGAAGAAAGGAAGAAAGGTCAACAAGAAGCTGCAAAGAATGCAGAGGAAGCTGCAAAGAAGGGAGAGGAAGTTGCCAAGAAGGAAGAAGAAGAAAGAAGAAAGAAAGAGGATGAAGAGCTAAAGAAGAAGGAGGATGAAAGTCTGAAGCTGACAGGTTCCATAACATATCAACAAACTTTTGACCCTGCAGACACTCAAGAAGTGCAAGATCAGGATTGTCCTGACTCTCAAGAGCCTATTGCAACTGCTGGCAGCAATATAGGGTAGGTTGTTGTTTCTGAATTAAGGCTGATACCTTTTGAACAGAAGAAAGGGGAAGAAGTCCTAGATTTTAGTACCATTGTTTTTGACAGAGAAAAGAAGAGGATTGTGAAATGGACTGAGAAGAAGGTTGAAACAGGTGGATAATCAGGGATGATGGTCACTAATAAAACCTTGGTACATGGGACAGACAAGGACCCAAGACTGACAATTTGAGCTGGAGCAGCATTGATCCAGGCCATTGAAGATAATGTAGATCGAATAATGACAGACCTTGAGCAATCAAGAAAAAATGCTACCCAATTAAAGCACACTCTGAGGAAGGAGAGGGATGAAGGCCACAAATTAAAGAGAAAGTTTGAAGATATGCGAAATGAAGTGAAGTCTTCAAAAGCATAAATTCAGTCCCTCCAAGCAGACAAGATGTCTTTGGAAGTTGCCATTGAAAAGATAGGAAGAGATGCTTAGGATAACCTAGAAAAGTTGTAGTAGGAATATTAGGAGCTAAAGACAGAAAGGGATGGACTAAAAACAACACATGAAAACCTTAATGCAGATAGAGAACAACTGCAAAGCAAAGTTGGGGAGCTGGAAACACAAAGGGCTACCATGGAGGAGACAGAAAAACAATTTCGGGTGCAAGTAGCAGAGTTTAAAGGAAAAATTGCTTCACTAGCTGCATCATTGAAAGAGGCCAAGGAATAACAAACCAGTATTCATCCTTTTAAAGAGCATGAACTAACACAAAGAAGAATAGTGCACTAGCTGCAGGTGTCCATGGAAGAAGAAAGATGCAGAGTATTGTAGATAGATAATAGATTGGAGGAAATTTTGGAGACTACCTCGTATTTTGTAGATAGGTCTCAGGACATTTTGGAAGTCCTGACTAGAAAAATAGAAAGGATGGAGGCCAATGAAGAAATTCCTGCAGATTTACCAGCCAAAGATTAGCAAAGCTTGAAGCAGGATTATGACTTGCTAGAATTTGCAATAAACACAACAAAAGAGTTCAAGAAGGTTGTAAAGAAAACGAGAGGAGCTTGCACCGAGTATTGCAAAAGGCTGCTGATTACGTACAACTGATGCCAGGTGGCTGCTGAGCAGAGATTAGATGCATTTCCAGAACATGAGTTGTTCATAGAAATGTTACAGAGCAGATATCAGGAGGATGAGCACAAGATTCAACAAGTCAAGGTCTTGGATGAACAGATCTTGAAAGATGAAGTGGCTCACTCAGTAGTCAGTGTACAGTTGCTTGAGGATCAACTATGCCTAAGCTCAACAAGAATTGAAGTGATTAAAAATTAGGTTGCAAAGTTTGAAATCAACATTCATTTTCTTGAGCGTTCTAAATTTGAGAGCATAGCATCAGAAGCCCAAGCATGGAAAAAGTTCCTAAATAATCAAGCGGGGCCCTCTACTTAAAGTGCTTTATTAGTTTGTTTAAATGAAATATATTGTAAATTGTATGATCACTCAATATAAGACAATTTTGGGAGATGAAATGTTGGGGAAGCCCTGGAGTCATTTTGGGCATTCCTAAAGTTTTTCCTTTTGTATAAGTATAGGAGAGTTAGATAGAGAAAGGACTTTTGCCCAGTTAGACTTGTGAGAACATGCTGTAAGAGGAACTATTTCGTTTTGCAATAATATAATTACAATTTTGCATGTTGGAGAAAGCTTTGGTGGAGTGTTCAAATGCTGTGCAATGGATGATGTTGAAGGGGAACTATTTCGTTTTCAGCTCTTATTCATTAACTGTGAGATCATTCTAACTTGTTGAACCTATGTTCTTGTATGAATGATCTCTAGTTTATTTTGTGATAATCTCCACTATGAGTGATGAATGCTTTCATAAATAATGAGCTATCTTATTGTTCATCTGTCTATTCATGTTTATGTGTTTTGAATTAAAGAACAACTACTTGTGATTTCTCTTAATGCATGAAAAATAATACACTACTCATTAAATGATAATATCGCTCCCTAGGGATAGTTTAGATAGTTAGTTTTAATTTCTTGTTGTGTATGATTTAGATGCGAGAGAGTTTAAGACGAGAGGTATGAACTTGTGCATCACATTGTGACCGCTCCTCGTATTCTTTATCAATCTGCATTTTAGATAGGCACTTGCATATCATACTTAAAGTTAAAAAACACAAAAATATACACGGTGGACTGGGATGCAACCGGTAAAACCCTTTATTTTTGTTACTTGACCTAGGTTAGCCAGACCGTAAACCGGAGGGATTCCCCATACCAAACAGTCATGGGATAGTTTGGAATGTTGACTGGGGAGAATCCCTTGCTGTTATTGCCTACGATTTTCTAGGCTTCAATATTTTTTGGCACTAGAAGGAGGCCACTAGTGCATGGTTGGCCGAGGAAACCCATTTCCTCGAAATTACTCCACCAGTGATAGTTTTGAAAGCAGTTCATTTCCTAATCTGATTCCTGAAGATAATAGAGAACATTTGTATTCTGTGGACAATGAAGTTGTTAATGATATGAGAAGACACACTAGGGATTATGTGAAGAAGATTGGAGGATTACCAGTTATCCCTAAATTACCTAGAAGAGAATACAAGAAGAAAGATTGTCCTGTAGTGGAAGGAAGACTCTGTGTTAGTTGGAGATTGGGAAGAACTTGTAGAAACAACTTTACAGGAAGTTGTTCAGCCTTTGAATCAAGTAGGCCGTGATGCACCTAACGGTTCACTGGTCCATACTCCTGTTCATTCAACACCTCACTCTCCATTCAGACTCATGGCAGGTATAAATGCAAATCAGCCACCTAACCCACCAAATCCACCACCTGCTTGGAAATCCAGATCACCTTTAAACCTAACACCTCCTTTGCATGACCTACCTCAAGCTTTTGAGAAGATGTTGCCCAAGTTTGATCCAAGTGAGAAAATTTTAGTAGATGACCATTTGCAAAGTTTCTACGTGGCCATAGAAGGATTAAGGGCTGGAGAACATGAAGATGTAGTCTGCAGACTTTTTCGACATACCCTTAAAGGGGAAGCAGCCTCATGGTATTTCGGTTTGCCTGCAAACTCAATCCTAGACTGGGATACTTTTGAAAGGATATTTGGAAGCAAATATGCAGCCCAGAAATCCCATGCAGCACTAATGAAAGGTTTAGGCTCTTTGAAGAAAGAAAGAAAAGAAAAGGTGCATAGTTTTACCCAAAGGTTTTCTTCTTATCTTAAGAATTTCTCTACAGCAGATAAGCCCTTTGATAAAGTTCTGATTGAGTATTATAATTCATCTTTGAGGGCTTGACTTGGCCATGTTTGCAAAGGCTCAAGTTAAGCCTACACTATCAAAGACTTATGAAGAGGCTGAGAGGGTAGAAGCTAAAAAATAAAGCATAGAAGATTATCCTGAGCAATCAGGAGAAAAAACTTTTGGGAAGAAATAATTCTTACTGTCTAAGCCTAAAGATGAACAATCACATGATTTGGAGGGAATGTTAAAATTGATGTAGAAGATTTCCAATAGAATAATAGATTTGGAAAAGGAAAAGGAAGCTCAGAAAGCTTATAAGCATTACTACAAGAGAAGAGAGGATACCAATCAATCCAAACCTCCTCCACACAGTCCTGCATCAATGAACTTAACAGAGGTAGGTATGGATAATTTTTGCACTTTCTACCAGCAGCCCATTCTGAAAAAAATTGTCCTCAATGGATAAACTCAATGAAGCTAGTGATGAATCAGTTGTTGGATTCCAAAATAATAGATGCTGAGGATGAAGGAGAAAAGGGTGGTAAAGACACAGAAAATAAATAGAATCATGCTTTGGTATTATTGGACTGTGTCTCTCTTTTTGATACAGAAGAAAGTACTCTGAAACATGAGGAGATATCAGAAACAAATATGACAAGAAGAAGCCTTGATTTGGTGAGTAAAGAGAATTCAATACTCTCAAAGATTAGGAAATTGCAAGAGAATGTAAAGAAACAACATAAGAGTAATATAGATGCAGAGGTATCTAAAATTACCAGTCAAGATCTGAAGCAAGTCAACATTCCTGCTAAGCCTAAAGTGGGCAATGTCAAGGAAAATATCACCACACCTGAAGTACCAGGGGAAGAGATACCCATAGAAAACCAACCTATAGAAGAAGTTGCTGAAGCAAGTGTGGGAGGAAAGACTAGGTTTAAAACCCCACCATTCCTGTTGAATTTGGAAATTTTGAATCATAAGGTGCACAATTGTATGGTAGATTCTGGATCATCAGTAAATGTAATGCCACTTGCATTTTGCAGAAAGATTAATGGATAGCCTAAACCTACTGCCTGGTAGGTTACTCAATTAGACAGGACTAATGTGAAAGTAGTCGTGGAGATGGAGAATGTTCTGATTCATTTATCTGCAAATGAAAAAATATGCCAGTATATTGATATCATGGTAGCAGACATACCTGATGGTTATGGACTCATTTTGAATTGAGATTGGTCAGCGAAACTAAAAGGGTATTTTGCTTCAGATTGGTCACATTTGTGGTTGCCTCATAAAGGAAGCCCAAATCAGATCAAAATTTTAAGAGAACCCTACTTGAGATACACTGTCACTAAATTAGAACATGAAAATGAAGCAATAAATTCTGTATTGGGGAATTATCTAATTGAGCTTGAACTGGGACATTTTGCATTAGAAGAAGCCAACAACATATCAGACACCCAGCCCGATCTCCTTCAATGTTCACAGGATGATGAGATTGATTGTAGATCAATAGATGTATTTTTTGTTTCAAGAATGGTAGAATTTGATAATGGTTAGGTCTTCTCCACTTTGTAGTCAAGCCTAGCCCCTTATCTTACAAGTTGCTAGATCTATAGGGGTGGGCAGAGAACTGACCAGTTAGTGCTTTAGTTCTCAAATTTTATTTTCTTGGTTTTTGTTTCTGATAACCTTGTACATAAATAAATTGATTTGGATGTGTACTCCGATTTATTTCATTGTTGCTTGTTTTTAGTTAAATTTTATTTTTGATTTCAATAAAAGGGGCAAACTTTTGGTTGCATGGAAAGCATCAGAGTTCTAGATTAACTGAAATCCTTGGTATACGACTGTGTATTATTATTTTATTTGATAGAATTTTTCTAGTTAAGCAGTTTTCCTAAATGGATATGAACACAATGAAGTCCTGCTTAATCCCTGCAAAATAACTTAGGATCAAAAGGTTTGGAATACTATTTCGAGGCTCCATACATTTCACATTTAAAATTTCCTAGGGGGTGACAACAAAAGACCCATGGAAAGGAAGCAGGGTAAACAATATATTATATATAAATGATCCCATGCCAAAAATTCGAAATCCAAAAAGCTGATAAGAGTCAAAACTCCTAAAAAGCAATATCTATCAAAACCAGGTACTGAATCATATAAGTACAAATTTGCTGAAAGTTCTTCTCCGTCCGTGAGCTGAAAATTAAATACATCTCTCACACAAAAGGACACTATGGATAGAGGAGCCTAAATAAAAATTCAGAAAGAAAGGCATGAGGAGGACTCAAAAAGGACAAAAGTTCAAAAGAACAAAAAAGTGCAAAATGGCATGGGAATGAGGAACAAATGAATATCTCTGTTTACCATATGTTACAATCCTGTGGTGTCCAAGCTGGAAGCTACCCAAAGGAAGAGGTAAAATTAAACTCATCTACTTGGCCTCATAAGAGTTATCTTGACTTTGAGATTTTGGGTTCCATTTTCCTAAAATTGGACTATCATCAATGATTAAAAGTACATATATTTGCCATTGGGAAAATCTAGACATCTAGAAAAATTCAACATGTTGGTTTTATTGCTAAACAGTCTGTTACTTAAGGAAGAGTTGATTCAGAGATCTTGATTCACCAGGTAGTCGCCAATTGTTGCAGATGCAACAATTTCCCAAATTTCTAAAAATTTGGGGCCCTCCTTTTAAATTTTGTCTTGCTTAATTTGTTGGGACTGCTTGACTTTACTGCGAGTTGATTTTTTGAGGATGATTGTTGAATGAATATCTTTTTATGCTGATGCTGCTATTTGACTTAAGTTGTGACTTATGGTGATTTCTTATCAGAAATTGTTTGAGTTGTGAATCAAGATCGTAGTCACCTACGTAGGCGTCGTTGCGGAGGCTCAATAGAATAATGGCCCGATCCAAAACCTTGTCTTCTGCCGATGCGCTTTTTTATTATTTTTATTATTTTTGACGTTCTTGTTTTGTCACCGTCGGAGCATTAGTACCTTTTATTTCCGCCATTTCGGATGGCAAATTGCAAGCACTGCGATGGAATATTTTACCTTTGCCGATCCCACGATTTGATTTTGTATTTTTTTTCTTGTCGCTGTCGACGCCATGTTGGACATTTGAATTGGGGGATTAGTTTTTGTTTTTTCGGTCGCTGTATTTTTCATTTTTGCAAAAGCCTTAGTTTATTGTGGCTCCGGAGCGAACTAAACTTCCCCCTTATAGCTTGTCCTTTCGCTGATGGTTCGCTTAATGTTCGGTTCTTTTTCTCTGATTTTGACTAGTCTGTGGAACCTCTTGTATTTGTAGCTTCCGCCGTTGCAGTGTTGTAACATACTAATAGTCCGAGGCTATAGTAATTTTGAGCTCCGATGTTGAGGTTTTTAGTGTGTGTTTCACCGACGGTTTTCATTGTACTATGGATCTCATAGCATCTCTGTTGCCCGCCGTTGCGGCTCATTAGCAGGTTGATCCCTGATGCCTTATTTGTCCCGCCGCTTGATATGCAATGTTTTTCCAGCCGAGTGTTTTCACCGGGATATATATATATATATATATATATATATATATATATGTGGAATGGGGCATTATTCTATTATTATCCTTGTGATTTTGTGCCTGTACTTTCCTTGTCGATCTAAAATGTGCTTTCGCACCAGCTGTCGGGATCTCGTTCGTGGGTGGCATCTCCGTGAAAGCTTTCAGATTTTGTCCTTTTCAACTGCAGCTCATTGCCAGGTAGGCCAACCATGATTTTACCCTTTCTTTTGAGTTTTTGAAACTATTGTCTCGTCCTTTGGTTAGATTTTCCTGCCGTGGTCGATGGGCGTATGTGTATGGGTTGATCAGCGTATATGGTGGTTCACTTTGATAGTTAGCAGATGGGGGGGGGTTTCATTTTTCCTGAGTGATTGTTGCGAAGTCATTATGGGTTTTCAAACCCTATCCGACTGTTTAGGAATTTGGTGCAGATGAGGGTTACGTTGTTTGCACTGGTTTTTTTGGGTGTACATTTTGCCGTTCGGGGAGGGGAGGTTTCATTTATTTCACTATAGGTTTTACCCTGGTTTTGTTTGGGACGCCAAAAGATTTGAGATCGATTGTTTTGGTTTCCCATGTGTTCTGGATAGGGTTGTATTTTTCAAAGACGATCCTCATTGATGGGATTTATGTTTGAGCGAGAAGTTAGAACGCGTTCTACTGAAAGTTAACACATTTTTCTTTAGGATTGATCAGATTGGTTTTTCTTCACATAGTTCTGTGTTTAGTCTCGCTGGTGGATGTTTTACATGTTGGCAAGATTATGATACATGTTGTCGATCATGATTAATTTTAGTCACAGGCATGATTTAGGATTTTTGTAGAGTTATCATTTTGCAGAAGTACTTGCTAGTTAGTCCCGATTTTTTGCATTTGCATAGGTTTAACTATTGCAAGTATGGAAGAGGTAAATGTCTAGACAATTTTCTTCGTTCTTTGAAAACTAGTTAGAATCCCAAATAGCCTAAATCCATTTTGGTTTATGACAGGACAATTTTGTTAATGGTGAGATGTCAAAGAGGCAGAAAAAGAAGGCTCCTGTTGCTGAAGAGGAACCCGAGGTGGAAATTATTACAAAGGTTGAGTACATTTATGAAGATACTAGAGCCACCACCGGGGTGGAACCTGACTACAAGTGGGGTGAGATTTATAGACTGATTTCAAACCAGGAAGTGCCTGATACCGGGTTTGAAGAATAAACAATATATGCCAACATTGAAAAATCTGCCTTGATGAAGATAGCTACCAGACCTGAGCTTTTCCCATGCTCAGAAGTGATTGGATGGATTCTGCCTAGGGCAGACGTGACTACTATGATTCTAGCCAATACTGCCAAGCAGGGCTATGCTGCTTACAATCCTAGTTATGTCTCATTAGCTTATCACTTACCTCCAGCCCACATTTACCTAACTTAAGATTGGTTGAAGGAAATTAACTTTGACCTGGTTGAAACAGTAAAAATAATGATGATACCTGGTAAGAATTTTCAAACCAGGCCATCAAGGGAATATGGCACAGCTACTCTAAGAACCCCTTATAGTTTTATTGTGTTAATGCTGAACATAATTTTTGGGAGAGCCCAATGTAAAAGTTTCAAGTTAAGATGGGTTCCTATTATCTTCTGCGTAGCCACCCAAGGGACTTTATTCAATTGGGTGAACATTGTGTGCAACAGTCTCTCATCTTGCGTTTCTTCAGCTTTAGGAGGGGTGTCTCAGAAAAATTCTGAGTTCTACACGAGATCCATATTAATTGATTGCATACTATGCACCCAACCATTTCCAGCCCTAAGGTGCATGTGGGATAGGGACAGAACCCCTGTGTCCAGAGCTTACAAGCTGTTATGGGCACACAAATACTATAGTCATTACAAAGAAATTTGTGAACATTTTATTATGCCTTTGTATACATTTTTTTCTTGAAAGAATGTAATTGTATGTCTGAGGAGGCATTGAAAGTCATTTAGGAGTATGCAAATTACTACTTGACTGATGAAGGGATGTATATTAGGATGTATGGTTGCTCTAGGGCACCTTCTTTGCTTCCCAAATATGCCACTGATTATGTGGTGCACAAAGAAGCAGTCAGGAATGTTTACTTAGATGGTATAGGGAGTTTCCTTTTTGAACACAAGAAGGCATCCTATCCTCCCATACCTTTCAGGTTGGGCAACTATAAATTTGCAAAGGTTAAATTAACTGCAGATTTTGTACAAGAACTGGAGTATTTCTACTTTGGGGAGATGAAATTCCATAGAAATGATTCTTAGAAAAAAGTTGCGGAACATTGCAAGGAAGCCAATGTGCATTTTGAATATACAAACCATTGGGATAAGGATGAATAAATTTTCAGAAATGCAGAAAATATGACTGCATTGAAAAGAAGATTTAAAAAGAAGATCACCACTAAAGGTGGTAAATGCCAAGCTGAACAGAAGAGGCCAAGAAAAGAGAAGAAGATGCTAGGAGACTAGCACATGAGGCCAAGATTTGGCTTAAGAGTGAAGAAGAAGAAAGGAATAAAGCTCAACAAGAAGTTGCAAAGAATGCAGAGGAAGCTGCAAAGAAGGTAGAGGAAGCTGCCAGGAAGGAAGAAGAAGAAAGAAGAAAGAAAGAGGATGACGAGCTAAAGAAGAAGGAGGATGAAAGTCTGAAGCCGATAGGGTCCACAACAGATCAACAAATTCTGACCCTGCAGACACTCAAGAAGTGCAAGATTAGGATTGTCCTGACTCTCAAGAGCCTGCTGCAACTGCTGGCAGCAATATAGGGCAGGTTGATGTTTCTAAATTAAGGTTGATACCTTTTGAACAGAAGAAAGGGGAAGAAGTCCCAGATTTTAGTACCATTTTTTATGACAGAGAAAAGAAGAGGATTGTGAAAAGGACTGAGAAGAAGGTTGAAACAGGTGGACAATCAGGGATGATGGTCACTGATAAAACCTTGGTACATGGGAAAGACAAGGACCTAAGACTGACAATCTAAGCTGGAGCAACATTGATCCATGCCACTAAAGATAATGTAGATCGAATAATGACAGACCTTGAGCAATCAAGGAAAAATGCTTCCCAATTAAAGGACACTCTGAGGAAGGAGAGGGATGAAGGCCACAAATTAAAGAGAAAGTTTGAAGATATACAAAATGAATTGAAGTCTTCAAAAGAAGAACTTTAGCCCCTCCAAGCAGACAAATATGTCTTTGGAAGTTGCCATTGAAAAGACAAGAAGAGATGCTCAAGATAACCTAGAAAAGTTGTAGTAGGAATATCAGGAGATAAATATAGAAAGGGATGGACTAAAAACAACAGATGAAAACCTTAATGCAGAAAGAGAACAACTGCAAAGCAAAGTTGGGGAGCTGGAAACACAAAGGGCTACCATGGAGGAGACAGAAAAACAATTTCAGGTGCAAGCAACAAAGTTTAAAGGACAAATTGCTTCACTAGCTGCATCATTGAAAGAGGCCAAGGAACAACAAACCAGTATTCAACCTTTTAAAGAGCATGTACTAACACAAAGAAGCATAATGCACTAGCTATAGGTGTCCATGGAAGAAGAAATATGCAGAGTCTTGCAGATAGATAATATATTGGAGGAAATTTTGGAGACTACCTCATATTTTGTAGATAGGTCTCAGGACATTTTGGAAGTCCTGACTGGACGAATAGGAAGTATGGAGGACAATGAAGAAATTCCTGCAGATTTACCAGCCAAAGATCAGCAAAGCTTGAATCAGGATTATGACTTGCTGGAATTTGCAATAAACACAACAGAAGATTTCAAGAAGGCTATAAAGAAAATGAGAGGAGCTTGCACCGAGTATTGCAAAAGGCTGATCATTACTTACAACCGATGCCATGTGGCTGCTGAGCAGAGATTAGATGCATTTCCAGAACATGATCTGTTCATAGAAATGTTACAGAGAAAATATTTGGAGGATGAGCAGAGGATTCGACAAGTTAAGGTCCTGGATGAATAGATCTTGAAAGATGAAGTGGCTCACTCAGCAGTCAGTGTACAGTTGCTTGAGGATCAACTACGCCTAATCTCAGTAAGAATTGAAGTGATTAAAAATTAGGCTGCAAAGTTTGAAATCAACATTCATTTTCTTGATCCTTCTGAATTTGAGAGCATAGCATTAGAAGCCCAAGCATGGAAAAAGTTCCTAAATAATCAAGTGGGGCCCTCTACTTAAAGTGCCTTATTAGTTTGTTTAATGTAATATATTGTAAATTGTATGAGCACTCAATATAAGACAATTTTGGGAGATGAAACATTGGGGAATCCCAGGAGTCATTTGAGGCAGCCCAAAAGTTTTGCCTTTTGTATAAGTATAGGAGAGTTAGATAGAGAAAGGACTTTTGCCCAGTTAGACTTGTGAGAACATGTTGTAAGAGGAACTATTTCGTTTTGTAGTAATATAAGTACAATTTTGCCTGTTGGAGAAAGCTTTGGTGGAGTGTTCAAATGCTGTGAAACGGATGATGTTGAAGGGGAACTATTTCGTTTTCAACTTTTATTCATTAACTGTGAGATCATTCTAAATTGTTGAAATTATGTTCTTGTATGGATGATCTCTGGTTTATTTTGTGATAATCTCCACTACGAGTGATGAATGCTTTCATAAACAATGAGCTATCTTATTGTTCATCTGTCTATTCATGTTTATGTGTTTTGAATTAAAAGAACAACTATCTGTGATTTCTCTTAATGCATGAACATTAATACATTACTCATTAAATGATAATCTCACTCCCTAGGGACAATTTAGATAGTTAGTTTTAATTTCTTGCTGTGTGTGATTTAGATGCGAGAGAGTTTAAGACGAGAGGTAAAAACCTGCGCATCACATTGTGACTGCTCCTCGTATTCTTTATCAATCTGTATTTTAGATAGGCACTTGCATATCATACTTAAAGTTAAAAAGCATAAAAATATACATAGTGGACCGGGCCGCAACTGGTAAAACCCTTTATTTTTGTTACTTGACCTACGGTAGCTGGACCGTAAACTGGACGGATTCCCCATACCAAACAATCACAGGCTAGTTGGGAACGTTGAATGGGGAGAATCCCTTGCTATTGTTGCCTATGATTTTCTAGGCTTCAACAGATTGATGCATCATACTTGTACCATAGAGACTCTGACTCTCAATCAGTGAGTCCATACAGCCATGTACCATTCCAGATCCAGAAGGCCATCAGTCGTGAAGAAATAACATTCCATGAGAATGCCATGGGTCCAATGTAATATTTCTTCATATCAATATTGTATTTAGCCTCTCAGTGAGGCAACCACTATGTATCATCAGTTTGATATGATCGACTCTTGTATTATAGAGCATAGATCACATTATTCTTTTGACATTGTTACGAGCATGGGGATGTCCGCTTCGTCTATATACATGTCACACATTATTTGTATCTCACACATTGATGGGAACCATATTAATATAAAAAACTAAAGCCACCATGCCCCAGCCCAGGAAGCACCACCTCTCCACAGAAAATCCTATGATGTCCGTCGGCCATACGATGAGATCTTGCCCTCACACATCAGGGGGAAATTTTTTAAGCCAAAAAATCCCTCACTCAGCTCTACATGGCCTACACCACCCAAGGACACCCATACATGACCCTCATTTCACCCCATTTGACCTCCACACCCTCAAGAAGGCTTACAAACATGAAAAAGGGCTTAAAAACCCCTAAAAAGAGCCTAAATAGCTCTCCTAGGGGCTAAAACCTCCAAAAAGGGGCTAAAACCCCTCAAAGGAGCTTAAAACCCAAAAGGAGCTAAAGATAGGGTGAAAGGGGCCAAAAGAAAAAAAAAAGGGGCTAAAACCCCAACCAGGGGCTAAAACCCCAACCAGGGGCTTAAAACCCTAAAAAACACCAAAAAAGATATAAATAGAGGGGTGGGGGTCACTCTCAAATCACTTCTCTCTTGCATACTGTTATGCTACCCGAGTGGATGCCTTGAGACCCCTTTGTCTTTCAAGCCACCCACACTCCCTCTCCTCCATCTTCCATTGAGCCATAGCTCCTCCATCCAAGAGAGGTGCTTCTCCAAGCTAGGGCATGGTGGCCCATTCCATCAAAGAGAAGGTATAGCTTGTTGTTTATGTTTTTTATTTGTTTTCTCTAATACATTGTTTGATTGCAGTTATTTTGGTTCTAACAGTTGTATGCAGGTTGCTGGATCCAAACCCTAACAATGTTTGCAGAGGGGTTTCCATCCATTTCTTTTATTTCTGATCTATTTCATTTTCTATCCATTTTTCTTGCATTTGACCACTAGGAACCTACCCTTCCATCCTATAGATGGAAGGTAGCCATTCCTTCCTTGTAGCAAGGGAGAAATCCCTGCTACAATGGGGGTATTGCATTTTTTTCCATATAGAATTTCAAATGGGCTGTATCTTGTTGAAGCTTGGTAGTGGTTGTTATAATCAAACTCTACCAAGTGTAAGTAATCCTCCCATTTACCTGGATGTTCTCTATCATACATCCTTAGCATATCTTCCAATATTTGATTCACTCTTTCAGTCTGTCCATCCGTCCGGGGGTGAAAATATGTACTGAAGTTTAAAGTAGTATTCAGGCCTTTAAATAAAGACTTCCAGAAATTTCCCGTAAACTTAGGGTCTCTATTAGAAATTATAACTTTTGGTATCCCATGTAAACAAAATATTTGTTTGATGAATATATCAGAAATATTAGCAACCTTGTAGGTGTTTTTTACTGGTATAAAATGAGATGCTTTACTAAGTTTATCGACGACCACCATTATCGAATCATTCTGATTCTGATTTCTAGGTAGGCTTGTAATAAAATCAAGACTAATTATTTCCCATTTCCAGCTAGGGATAGGCAATGGATGTAGTAAACCGATTGGACGCTGGTGTTCAGTCTTAACCTGTTGACATTCAAAGCACATGGCAATGTATTCTGCTAGTTCATTCTTTATGTTTGGCCAAAAATAATTTTTTTGTAACATGGTTATAGTCTTTTGATAACTAGGATGTCCTGAGTAAGGAGTCTTATGTATTTCATTTAAAATCAGCAGCTTAATTTTAGGAACATCAGGTATATACAACCTATTTTTATAAAGTATTAATCCTTTTTCATTTAGACTATACCCTGTACTTAAAATTTTAGTTAAATTTTCTGTTTCTTTTTACTCCTTCCTCTAGTTGTATTTCTAAATCTGTTTTATAAGTGCTGATTATTGCAAGACAATTTAGTCTTGCATTTCTACTTAGAGCATCAACGACCTTATTTTCTTTTCCCTTAATATCTTGGATCTCGAAATCATACTCGCTAAGGAAAGCTAGCCACCTAGCTTTCCTTGCGTTTAAATTTGGTTGATCCAACAAATATTTTATACCCTTATTATCTGTCATTAACATAAATTTTCTTCCAATAAGTGATGGCGCCACATCTTCAAAGCATGTATGATGACAACCAACTCTAGATCATAGGTAGCTTAGTTTTTCTCATGAATTTAAAGCTTCCTAGACTCATATGCAATTACGTGTCCTTCTTGAGTTAAGACCCCACCTTGACCATCATTGCATGCGTCAGTGTATACGACAAAGTCCTTATTAGGATCAACAATTCTTAAGATTGGTGCAGTAGTTAATAATGTTTTTAACTTCTTAAAAATTTCTTCACACTTTTGATTCCACTCGAATTTATTTCCTTCAGTCTGTAAAGAATTTATGGGATTTGCAATTCTTGAGAACCCCTCAATGAATCTTCGATAGTAACCGGTAAGTCCCATGAACAATCGCACGTCAGACACATCCTTTGGAACCGACCATTTTTTAATTGATTTTATCTTTTCTTGATCAACTGAGATCCTCTCTTTAGTTATTACATGGCCCAAGTATTGTATTTGATCTTTAAAGAAATCACACTTACTAAATTTAGCATAAAGTTGATGTTACCTTGACTCTTGTAAAACAATTTTTAAGTGCTCCTCGTTTTCTTCTTTAGACTTAGAATAAATTAGAATGCCATCAATGAAAACCACTACAAATTTATCGAGATACTTATGCAATACATTATTCATTAAACACATGAAGACAGCTGGGGCATTAGTGATCCCAAATGGCATGAAAACAAACTCATAGTGACCATATTTGGTCCTAAAAGCTATTTTAAAAAATGTCTTCATCTTTGATCTGAACTTGATGGTAACCAGATCGTAAATCAATATTTGAGAATATAGTTGCTCTGTGCAGCTGATCGAAGAGATCATCTCTGCGGGGAAACAGGTATCTATTTTTAATGGTCATTTTATTAACTTGGCAGTAGTCAATTCATAAGCGTAGAGTATCGTCCTTCTTTTTAACGAAAATGACAGGTGCTCCCCAAGGAGACATGATGGGTCTTATATAATTTTTATCAATAAGATCCTTTAACTATGATTTTAATTCATTTAGTTCCAATATATTCATCCGATAAGGGGATTTTGAGCTGGGCACTGCACCAAGTACCAACTCAATAATGAAGTCTAACTCTCTTTTCGGAGGCAGTCCCATAATTTATTCTGGAAATACATCCGAATACCCCCTCAAGATTGGAATATATTCTAGTTTTAGTTTATCTTCATTATTAATATGTTTTTCATTAGTTACAGTTACAACAAAGGCTTTACAACCCTTCCGAATATCTCTCTTTAATTGCAAGGAAGAGATTTGTCTGATATCTTTTTTCCTAGGAATTCCTGTTATGGTTACTGTTTCTCCTTCATTATTTACACATGTAAAAGTTTTATCAAAACAATTCAAAAATACTCTATGCTGTTCTAACCAGTCCATACCAATTAACATGTCATAAGAGCCTAAAGGAAGTACATTTAGCTTCACAGATGTTTCAAACTGATTCATAATTACAGTGCAGTCTTTTACAAAACTAATCACTTTTCTTTTTGCTCCTGTAGCTAGTTGAACTAGCCATGACTTTGTAACTTTTCTACTGATAAATTGCATTTTTCTACTAAACTAGGAGAAACATAACTCAAACTATCCCATGGGTCAATTAATATAGAAATGGGTGTTTGATTTAGCTTACCTTCTACTTCCACCATGGAAGTTTGATAATCATCCTGCCTATTTTCCAGCGCCGCGTTGATCCCGGGCATCCCCCTTGCTAAGTCACCAACAATCATCTCCTCCTGCACTGTATGAATGTTGCTGACAATATTCTTTTTGTTAGGGAAGACCGATGCATAATGAGGTCCATTAAAATCCCAACACTTTATTGGTTCTTTATGTTAATTATTCTTAATGTAGTTGCTGTGATTATTAGCAGGTTCTTTATTTCTAGAGCCATTAGGGTTTGACTATGAGTTACCTTTATTTCCTTGGAAATTATTATTAGGAAAATTACGTGCGTTATTATTCCCAAAATTTCGGTTAGATGTGAAACCCTTCTTCTAATGTTCAAAATTATTAGACCTCTTAGCCTTCCAGTTTGGCATGCTTTCCCTTTTTCGGTTCTGTTCATAGAAAAAATTTGCCTTTCGCATAGCCTCACCAAGGGTTTTTGGATTATCGTATTCAATTCTGTCTTTAATGTGAAAAGGTAAACAACTTATAAACTGCTGCACATTAGGATTCTCATCCACAATGTAGGGCACGTAACGTAGTAAACTTAAAAATTTACTGTTTAATTCTTTCATGTTCATAGTTCCCAACTTCAGTTCATAGAATTCTTTAGCTCGCTCTTCATAATACTATTCTGACAGAAACTTCTTTTTAAAGTATTTTTTAAAGGTACTCCAGTTAATTTTCTTTTCCTTAATACCTTTTACTCGTTTTAAATCCTGCTACCAGATATTTTCCTTTCCAGTTAAGTTGTAAATTGCCATTCTTGATTTTAGCTGGTTGGAGTAATTATAGATTTGGAAATACTTCTTCATTCCAGAAAACCATGCTTCGGCTTCCTCTCCTTTCTCAGTTTCACTGTTGAAAGTTGGTGGTTTTATCTTCTTAAATTCTCCTAAAATTTCCTCATAACGCTTGCATTTTCTTTTTCTAGAATGGTAATTTTCTTCACTGCTATCACTAGAGTACTGGCGATTCTTCTTGTGTGAGTCAACATAAATTTCAGAGGACGATCTACTTTCAATTTTAGACGGGTTGGACTTTTTAATTTTATGTTGGTAGGACGTATTTTTGGATCCTATCTGTTTAGCTTTCCCTTCACTCTGAAAATTTTCCATCAGTATCTGGTTTAGCTCCTCTTGAGCTCTTAGAATTCTTTCATTCTTTTTTTCAACTGTTTCCATTTCAGTTCTTAATTCTTTAACAGTTTGTAATAATTCTGAAGAATTGTTAGTTATTTCTTCCTGAACTGGTTCTCTTCTAGAATTACTTTGTTCTTTTAATGGGGACTCTTCATCTGCATATTCCTCGAGTCTTTCCATACCCGCAGTGTGGTCGAGGTATGTTTTCTCGGTGACTTCATTGCCCAAGGACGGGTTGTTGTTTTTCCACATGTTGTGAGCCGCGCTCACTGATTTTGTTTTGGGACCGTCATCTTCCCCATGTTTTTGTTGGTTGTGGTGTCCAACTGTGTTTTGGGCCACTATGGATTCTTAGTGAGCCATTGTCTGTCATCAATGATGTCCCTGTTTTGGGACTATGTATAGCTGCCATCGTCTTCATTGTGAGTTTGTGACTGTGATTGCCACATCCATCGGCTGAGTTTCCCATGGCTATGCTGGGAATCCTGTTTCTTATCCACTGTGTATAGCTGCCATTGTTTGCATTGTGAGTGTGGGTTGCTGAAGTACCCTAGGTTTGGGTGTTGTTGTTGAGTTGTTTTGGCCACGCTAGGGCCAAGAACAACTCTGGAGTGTGGTTGGACTTGAGCTGTGTTTCACCTGTTGGTTGGGATTATCAAGCGGTCATCTTTGCCTTCTTCACAGGGCTGTGAAGGGATTTTTTTGCTGCGTGTATGCAGTGGTTGGTATTTGGACTGTGCTGGATTGGCCAGTTTGTTGATGGCCTGATAAACCCAGCGGTGTTGGTTTGGCTTCTTGGTGAACCTTGGCTATGTGTAAGCCTGCATTGACCCTTAGTCCTGGAGGAATCATGCCCAGCTCGGGGGTGGCATTGTTGCTGAGAGATTGATGAGCACGCTGGCCTATGGTTGGGTGGAACGTTGTAGGACGTATTTTTGGATCCTATCTGTTTAGCTTTCCCTTCACTCTAAAAATTTTCCATCAGTATCTGGTTTAGCTCCTCTTGAGCTCTTAGAATTATTTCATTCTTTTTTTCAACTGTTTCCATTTCAGTTCTTAATTCTTTAACAGTTTGTAATAATTCTGAAGAATTGTTAGTTATTTCTTCATGAACTGGTTCTCTTCTAGAATTACTTTTTTCTTTTAATGGGGACTCTTCATCTGCATATTCCTCGAGTCTTTCCATACCTGCAGTTCTAATGTAACACCCTGGTTTTGACCCCGTTTGCATGATGTATATATTGTAATTATTCGTGGTGAGGAGCTAAAGGCAAAAGACCCACCATCGATTTGGTTGTGTATGTTTCGGCAATGGGGATGGTTGCCTATGGTATATCGTGCTATTCGGCACATTATGGTTCTACATCATGTAAATACGCACATCAAATAAAATAAACCTACAACCAGCTACGGCAGTGCAACGTTGAATGAAAAGGGCATGATTCCAAAGGATAAGGGGTGGGGAATGTCAAACCTTATTCCATGGGGAAAAACCCATGTGTTGCCACCTTGTTTTGTTTTTCCATCTTCCCTTGTTTTATTTCCAACCACCTCCATTAATAACTGCTGCTATTAGTTGGGGGCAGTTATTGTTTTGGGAGTGGGTGTGGCAGGACTGTTAGTCCTTGCCTACACGCACACTCCACTCCTCCACGATTCTCCATTCTTCCATTCTAGACTTCTCATCCTCACACATACGGATGTTCTCTCATGGTTTCACCTTCCCACGACAGTGCGGAGACGTTCATGCATTTTCGGGTGTCTGTTCATCTTCCTCATGCAGAGGGGTCTGTTCATCCGTGTGCATAAGCAGAGCCATTCTCTCTGTGGTCTATTCGTTCTCCCCTGATTTCAAATGGTCTGTTGGTTCCCCATGGTTGTGTTCTGTTCGTTTCTCCTCACGCATAGGCGGGGATTGTCTGTCCTATTCTTCCTCATGCACTAGTCGGGGAATTCATCTTGGGTTGTGCACGCAATGAACAGGCTGGGAGGCTGCAATCTCTTCCTCAGTGTGGTCGAGGTATGTTTTCCCGGTGACTTCATTGCCCAAGGACGGTTTGTTGTTTTTCCACATGTTGTGAGCCGCGCTCACTGATTTTGTTTTGGGACCGTCATCTTCCCCACGTTTTTCTTGGCTGTGGTGTCCAACTGTGTTTTGGGCCGATATGGATTCTTAGTGAGCCGTTGTCTGTCATCAACGATGTCCCTGTTTTGGGACTGTGTATAGCTACCATCGTCTTCATTGTGAGTTTGTGACTGTGATTGCCACATCCGTCGACTAAGTTTCCCATGGCTATGCTGGGAGTTCTGTTCTTATCCACTGTGTATAGCTGCCATTGTTTGCATTGTGAGTGTGGGTTGTTGAAGTACCCTGGGTTTGGGTGTTGTTGTTGAGTTGTTTTGGCCACGCTAGGGCCAAGAACAACTCTGGAATGTGGTTGGACTTGAGCTGTGTTTCACCTGTTGGTTGGGATTGTCAAGCGTTCATCTTTGCCTGCTTCACAGGGTTGTGAAGGGATTGTTTTGCTGCATGTATGTAATGGTTGGTCTTCGAACTGTGCTGGCTTGGCCGGTTTGTTGATGGCCTGATAAACCCAGCAGTGTTGGTTTTGCTTCTTGGTGAACCTTGGCTATGTGTAAGCCTGCATTAACCCTTAGTCCTGGAGGAATCATGCCCAGCTCGGGGGTGGTAGTGTTACTGAGAGATTGATGAGCATGCTGGCCTAACGGTTGGGTGGAACATTGTAGCGATGTAGCTGGTTGCGGGGTGAATTCTTCATCAAAGATAAGTAATCCCGATTGTTTCATCTTTGCAAATTTATCTATTGTTTTATGAATTATGATGAACATGTGGATGTTGGAATGTATGTGTGTTGCTTCCGCTGATTGTTGTGTAGCTGTGTATGCTGTATGTTGATGAATGATGAAATCCTTGTATGATGGATTGTGCATCTGATTATGCATCTTTGTATGATGGAATGCATCCTTGTATGCATTCTGATAAGTTTTAATTTCAGCATTTAATCCTTGTTCATGTTCATGGGGTTGTTCACCCGTGTTTGATGTGTTGGTCGCGTCCTCTTCGCGGGTTTAAGGGATGGGGACGTGACAATGTGGTATCAGAGCTCATGTTGCAAAATGGGCCTGAGTGGACCACCAAGATGTAGTGACAGAAGGTAGAATTACCTTCTCTATCCAGCAGAGATCAACACTGAGAATTCAAGAAAATTGTCTAAGTGTTTGAACAGTCATCGAAACACTTAGCGGTTCGGACTTTCGATGTAGCGGAAGGGCCAGTGGAAAAGACTTCTACTATAGTGGAAGGGTTAGGCGAAAGCGCGCCCGACGGAGCAGTTTGAAGGAAAAATCACAGGAAATTTTCTAAGTGTTTGGCGTCCATCGGAAGTAGGAAGCTGTTCGAGCGTTCGCCGTTGCGGATGGAAAAGCAACTACGCGTCCGACGGGTAAGTTCTCTGACCGCCGACGCCATGAAGAAGTTTGAAAATTTGGCTAAGTGTTGAAATCGTAGGCTATCGGAAGAAAATAGTTGTTCGCCCGTCCGCCGTTGCGGAAGTCAAAGTCACTAGACCTCCGATGAGAAAGGAATTCCGATGCCGGTCAAAGAATTAGTTCATCGATCGAAAGAAAATAGGGGTTTGATGTTCCACCGTTGCAGAAGACAAAGGCACTAGCCTGCCGATGAGAAAATCCCGCCGATGCCGATCGGGTAATGCCATAGTAGATTTGGCCGCCGATCGGGGGAAGATCGAGGATGTTGGGCCGCCATTGCGGCTTCTGAAGAAATGGTTTCGCCAATGAAAGAAAGATGCTGGAGCCGATCAAGCGGCGAAAGGGAAGGCTAAAGGAAAAATTTCAAAATTTTTTCTAAGTCCGAAACTCATTTGCCATCGGCAAAGATTAGTGGATTGAACATCCGTCGTTGCGGCTGTCCAGTGGACTAGCCTTCTGAAGGTTAGTGGGTCTGATTGTCGATGAGGAGGAAGGTTGATCGGATGAAGTTAGTGGATGTGGAAGCCGCGGTGGTGGAAATGAAAGGGTATTGAGAGTCGATGCCGTTGGGTGAAGTGTTGGAAGTCATTGGAAGACGTTAGCGGTTTCAGCAGCCGATACATCGGCTCAGTTAGTGGTTTGGGCTTCCGATACGTCGGATCAGTTAGCCAAAGAGACTTCCGATGCCGTCAACGGAGGAAAGAAGAAAAAGAAGAAAATTTTTCTAAGTAAAGAAACGTCGGAAAACTTTAGAAGATTGGACTGCCGACGCATCGAAATCCAAAGGAAGATCGGCCCGACACGTCGGAAAGATTTAGTTGTTTCAATCGTCGACGCTAGTGCTTAGCTGATCCGATTTCCAATGGACAGTGGAGAAGCTAGTGGTTTGGGGATCCGAAACAGTGGAAGAAGTTAGCTATTTGGGGATCCGAAATGGCGGAAGGAGTAGCTTTTTTGATAGCCGATATGTCGGAAGATTAGTTGGAAGAGAGCCGATTCTGCAAAGGAGAAATTTGAGTTTTTCAAATGGGATTTGCCAGCAGATTTCGACTGTTTTCCAGTGGGATTTTTAGCTATTTTCAGTGGGTTTACAGGGCTGAAGTTGGTACCCAGTTCAAAAAGCAGTGGAGTGTAAAAATGCAAAGATTTGGTGAAATTCCTCATTCTTAGGAGTGGTGTGGTTCTCACATCCGAGGTCGGAATGAAGCATGCGGATAGGTGTTGGAAAGCTTATCCAGTAGGGAACAAGGGTAAGTCACCAGAATCTGTGCATGGAGCAGCAAATTGCTAATGACGTCCGCTGCTATCAAATGGAAAAATCTGGACAGTTGCATGCCTAGAGGTAGCCAGGACTATGAAGGCTAACCAGCTGTTGTGTGGAAGAGGAATTCCATGCAAGGATGAAAGACTTGAAAATGGAAGTTTCGTTAAAACCCTGTCTTGCTGATCATAACTACATTTCCTAAGTTTTATGCTTGAAATGTATGAGGATATGTTTTGTATGAACCACTAATAATAATCATTGCTTTGATGTGGCATTAGTGGAAAAACCAACGACGACATGGACCTAGCTGAATATGTTACTGATGCTGATAAGTGTGACTAGCAACCCTTGGAGGAAGGGATAAGGCAACAAGTCCATAAAAAAAGTTGGTGAGCAAATTCTGCAATCTCCTGCAAAGGACCAACCAAATCGGTCATGTCAAGGGTGTAAGTAGAACCCATGCAGGTAAGAGTTTGCTTATGACAAATTCCATGGAGTGGTAAAGGTAAGAGACCTCATACCATGTGGATATTGGAATATAGAAAGGTGTCATGCCTATATATGTTGATGATATTGATTATAGTAATGCATCCTATATGAAGTGGACATGGTTAGGCCATGCATGGTATGTTGAATGTATTGATATGAATACATGTGATATTATGAATGGCTAATGACTGAATTGATGAACTGAGGACAATTCAGGCACCATTTCAAAGGTTATTACGAATGCAGGATAGTCATGATCAATTGACTGCCAAAAATGCTCTATGGAAGAGCAAGGTGGTATGAATGATACGCTGTGAAGTAAGGAGTATCTAAACGTTTCAGTTAATTGCATGAATGATATGACTATACCTTGCAATTTTAGTATGATGATGATTGCATGAAATAAATGAGTTTTGGTATATATTGATGTGACTAACAGCTGGAAGTATTTGAATTTTATAAATTCTAAAAATGCTTCAGTGATGGTTGTGGCAATGAAAAGGTTATATGCATCCAGACTTACCAAGTGTTTGGTTGATTGAAACTCATGTTTCAGGTAGATTATTTCGAGCATGGCAGTAAGAGGTAAGACCCTGACCAATGCCAGAATCTACCATATGGTATGCATAATAGGTTGCTAAATTCGAATTGTGAAATTCGGATTTGAGAAATTGCCGACAACTACTAGTCACTATTGGCTTGCATAAGATTGTGTTGGATGATTGAAGCTCAGGTTTCAGGTAGATTATTCCGAGCATGGAAATGAGAGGTAAGACCCTGACCAATGCCAAAAATATACCATGTGAAAGAGCCAAACTTTATGAGCAAAGTCTCATGATTGTGAAACTAGTTGATATGCATAATTGGTTGTTAAATTTGAATTATGAATTTTGGAAATTGCTGACTACTACTAATCACTATTGGCTTGTATAAGATTGTGTCAGTAGGACGCATGGTAAGTGGGTATTCATGTTATGATTAGTTAGCATAAAATTATAATGGGCATAGTAGTGCTGCTTACAAGAGACTCACATTTGAGCAAATTAATTTCTGTAGTAGACAGAATTGCAATTTCCTACTGAATTTGCTTACCAATGTCATTGCTTGGTTATGGAACAATCAATTGGGATTGTACTATCAGATAATGATTGACTGTTGGCTATTTGATGAATGTGCCAGGGATACACACTGTAGGAAGATCAGGTGTGATGTCCTGCAAGAGCCAAACTTTATGGGAAGGTTTTCCCTTGGAAATGGGTTTCAGGTGAAACGCCATTCGACATTTTGGAAATGTCTCATCTGCACTGCATGTTTGGTGAATAACATGAGTGAGATGGTATGGGTTATGTCGGTAAGACATGTGTGAATGTGAAATGTAGAAAGGAGTTGGGATGGCTAACTGAGGGACTGTTAACTCAGGGAAGGAGCCTCCATTCCTCCTTGACAAAGGAATACTGCGTCGGCAAATGGATAAGTGTTCTGTGACCCTTGCTAGGAATATGCATGTTTAATTGTTAAAATTCCATATGCGGAACATGTTTTAATTTTATTTCCACGATGACCGATTGCTTGAGTATGAATATGGCCTACATGGCACACACCGGGAGAGGGTGCACACTTTTCCGATGTTGAGTCATGAAAGGATTTTCAATATTGATTACACTCTAGGGAGTGGACGCACTCCTGGTGTCTCAATACTTGATAGTGAATGATATGAAATACGACTGTCGTATTAGAGAAATAACGCTGATGAGTTTGCTTGTATTGCTTGTATTGCTTGTATTGGCAGGTAAAAAGGTAAAAGGTAAAAGGTAAATGGTTGTTGTGAGGGGTTGCGGAGTAAGGGGTATTGTTGATATAAGTGTATGTGTTATTGTTGATATAAGTGTAGGTTGATATAAGTGTACTGTTGGTATAAATGTATGTGTTATTGTTGACATGAGTGTATATTGGGCTGTTATATTCCCGAGGATCCATAGTATATCCTAGACCTAGAAATGGTCATGGTAAAGTTCCAAGCCCAGTTGACATGAGTGTGTACTAGCTGGACATTAAATATTTGATGTTGTGGAGTAGCCGACATGCTGACCTAACATCTAAGTCCATAGGCGATCCCAAGGCTTGCAAAGCAAAGCAGGATCCTGTGGATGAACGAGGAAACACACAATACAAATAAGTATTGGATTATTTTATTTATGAATGCACATATGTATATGATGTGATTATGATGTTTTAAGCCCTTGTTCTAGAGATAAAACTGATGAGAATAAACTAAACATGTGAATCCATTCAATGTTTGGATATAGGTATCGTTGGAAGCGAGGACTATGAGAGCATCCTAGGGGTGCATGTGGACATGTGACTGTCCTGGAAAGCTCGGAATGAGCAGCAATGGAAAAGGTGCTAGTGAGACCGTGAGTTTCCTAGCAGTTGAGAGAAACCATGTGGAGAGACTCCATGGTTTAGAGGTCTAGAACGGACCAGAGACACTAAGTGTCATGACCAAGAGAGATTGGTCCAGCATTCACGGTAAAGTGAAAGAGGCTGAGAGCATGAAAAGCCATGGCAGTGGCGTGGGTTCCAAGATGGGATAGAACAAAGAGGGGAACAACTCTTGCTGCTCTCTCTTGCCTTTTGATTATATATATATATATATATATATATATATATTTATGCATTGTGAAAACAAAATATTGTTGAGTGTATGTATGACTGAAAATGGAATGTGTGTTTTGTTGAAGGTAAATTGTGAATGCTGGAGTGGTTAATTCCCTTCCCAGGAATGGACATGAATGAGCTCATGTGCATGTTGGGGAAGGCATGAAAAATATGAAAGCATCCTTGATGAGACTTGGACTGTCATGCCAATTGGGTAATTAATAGACTGATTTTAATGTCTATATTATGCTTGGTCTGATAGAATTTCAATGGTGCATTTCACAGGTGAGAAAGGTGAAACCAGGTGGTGCACATTGGTCATGGCAGTAGATCAAAAGTTGTTGGACTTAGCTGGAAGTCTCCTTCAAATGATTTCCAAGACCCAAGAGAATCTTGGGGAGATGCTCAGGATATAGAGAAGGCAAAATGAAATGAACCACCAGATTTTGCAAGACTCTATTGGTTTGCAAAGGGAGGTGAAAATCCTTCTGGGAGCAATCGGTAAGGGAAAGGAAGGTGGATCAGTGATGGGACAATCATCCAAGCGACCCGATAAGAAATGGTCTAGGCTGAAGAATCAAAGGAAATTGAGCAGGTAAAGATGAAGCAGCCAGTGAAATGCTAGAAATGCGGAGGACATCATTTACACCGGGACTGCCCAATGAGGGAACATGATGAGGGCAATAGCCGCAAAGTTCCTAGACTTCGGGATAAGATGGAAGCTGAGAACCAGCAGGACAAGTCCGTGGAAGCCGAGGGGCTTGGTATTGAACGTTCAAAGTGAATGATTGAACATGGGACAGATCTGCAAAATTTTGAAATTTTGATGTGAAATTGTATATATGTACTGTATATGTATTCCTGTGTATTGGAACACCGAGGACGGTGTTATTCCAAGGGGGAGGGGAATGTAACCAGGTTTTGACCCCATTTGCATGATGTATATATTGTAATTAATCATGGTGAGGAGCTAAAGGCAAAAGCCCCACCATTGATTTGGTTGTGTATGTTTCGGCAATGGGGATGGTTTTCGATGGTATATTGTGCTATTCGACACATTATAGTTCTGCATCATGTAAATACGCACATCAAATAAAATAAACCCAAAACCAACTATGGCAGTGCAACATTGAATTAAAAGGGCATGATTCCAAAGGATAAGGGGTGGGGAATGTCAAACCTCAGTCCATGGGGAAAAACCCATGTGTTGCCACCTTATTTTGTTTTTCCATCTTCCCTTGTTTTATTTCCAACCACCTCCATTAATAACTGCTACTGTTAGTTGGGGGAAGTTATTGTTTTGGGAGAGGGTGTGGCAGGACTGTCAGTCCTTGCCTACACGCACACTCCACTCCTCCACAATTCTCCATTCTTCCATTCTGGACTGCTCATCCTCACACATACGGATGTTCTCTCATGGTTTCACCTTCCCACGACAGTGCGGAGACGTTCATGCATTTTCGAGTGTCTGTTCATCTTCCTCACGCAGAGGGGTCTGTTCATATATGCGCATAAGCAAAGCCATTCTCTCTGTGGTCTGTTCGTTCTCCATTGATTTCAGATGGTCTGTTGGTTCCCCATGGTTGTGGTCTATTTGTTTCTCCTCACGCGCATGCGGGGATTGTCTGTCCTGTTCTTCCTCGCGTACTAGTCGGGGAATTCATCTTGGGTTGTGCACGTAGCGAACAGGATGGGAGGCTGTAATCTCTTCCTCAGCGTGGTCGAGGTATGTTTTCCCAGTGACTTCATTGACCAAGGACGGGTTGTTTTTTTTCCACATGTTGTGAGCCGCGCTCACTGATTTTGTTTTGGGACCGTCATCTTCCCCATGTTTTTGTTGGCTGTGGTGTTCAACTGTGTTTTGGGCCACTATGGATTCTTAGTGAGCCATTATCTGTCATCAATGATGTCCCTGTTTTGGGACTATGTATAGCCACCATCGTCTTCATTGTGAGTTTGTGACTGTGATTGCCACATCCATCGGCTGAGTTTCCCATGGCTATGCTGGGAATCCTGTTTCTTATCCACTGTGTATAGCTGCCATCGTTTGCATTGTGAGTGTGGGTTGCTGAAGTACCCTAGGTTTGGGTGTTGTTGTTGAGTTTTTTTGGCCACGCTAGGGCTAAGAACAACTCTGGAGTGTGGTTGGACTTGAGCTGTGTTTCACCTGTTGGTTGGGATTGTCAAGCGGTCATCTTTTCCTTCTTCACAGGGTTGTGAAGGGATTGTTTTGCTGCGTGTATGCAGTGGTTGGTCTTTAGACTGTGCTGGCTTGGCCAGTTTGTTGATGGCCTGATAAACCCAGCGGTGTTGGTTTGGCTGCTTGGTGAACCTTGGCTATGTGTAAGCCTACATTGACCCTTAGTCCTGGAGGAATCATGCCCAACTCGGGGGTGGCAGTGTTGCTGAGAGATTGATGAGCACGCTGGCCTATGGTTGGGTGGAACGTTGCAGTGATGTAGCTGGTTGCGGGGTGAATTCTTCATCAAAGATAAGTAATCTTGATTGTTTCATGTCTGCAAATTTATCTATTGTTTTATGAATTATGATGAACATGTGGATGCTGGAATGTATGTGTGTTGCTTCCGCTGATTGTTGTGTAGCTGTGTATGCTGTATGTTGATGAATGATGAAATCCTTGTATGATGGATTGCGCATCTGATTATGCATCTTTGTATGATGGAATGCATCCTTGTATGCATTCTGATAAGTTTTAATTTCAGCATTTAATCCTTGTTCATGTTCATGGGGCTGTTCGCTCGTGTTTGGTGTGTTGGTTGCATCCTCTTCGCCAGTTTAAGGGATGGGGACGTGACATCTAACTCAGAATTTTTTTTTGATAACAACATTTCAAAATAAAGACAATAAATCAGTTATGCATGCATTTTATTTACTGTTTGTCTACGCAGGTTGAGCCGCATTTAGGCCTAGTGTTTGAACATGTGCTCTGATACCATATGTAATACCCCAAAATTTCATAAAAATTTAAAATTTTTCCTACGACAATAAATGTTTACAATTGTCGCTTAAGAGGGTCACTTAACTTTTAATAGTTAACATACTAAGGTCTAATATAGACACTAAAACAACTTCTTTTATCCTTTTCAATAATTTTCATTCTTCAGTAACTGCATTCAAAATTTAGTGTTGACAGATTTATTTAGTAAGTAAATGATATGAAGTAGTATGAGCTGAAAACAACTGTTTGTTTACTATGTACTAAAGTTTTTCTTCTGATTAATTGAAGGAACTTCAGTTCATGTCCAAGGATTACTTAGCTTTTGAAGCTAATGCAGTGAAATGATGATTATTGTACAGGTTCTTTTTACAGGTATAACTTTTTGTTTTCCAGGTTCATGATCGAGACTAAATTATCTTGACTTGAAAAAGTAAAATGCTAGCATCATTATTTATCTTAACTGTGTGTACAGGAGGTATTGTCGAACCTAAATCCTTTCCAATTCTTGATTTTAGTTGACTAATTGCAAAATGTTATAAGTCTATGTTTTTAGCCATCCTATTATGGGCTTAAGGATATAATGCTACCTATATAATTTATTTAGAGGCATAAGTAATTGGAATTATAAGCAAAGTAGAAGCTTATGTTCTTAGCCTAACTATGATTATAACTTACAAATCTTATAAATTATCCTATTTTTGCTAATTAGATCCTGCCCCGCATGCTACAATGTAATATGGCAATCTATAGAAAAATAATGCAAAACCATATTTACTTTTATCAAGTAATTTCATAAGCCATTGTATTAATCGTGCACCATGATGTTACCCTAAAAAAAGTATTAATCTAATGTCTAGATATGGTTATAATTTTGAGGAAATGATCATAAGCATATGCACTATAAAGATATAAACAAAGTTTTTAAATTGATTTTTCCAAGGTAAATAACATATGTAATGTCTTCAATGCAGGTTCTCTCGAGGCCATACGGGACTATAGAGAAAACTCTATCCAAACCCATGCAATTTTATTTTTAGTGGAATCCACGTGGCTATATTTTAGTGGATAGGGTTTTGGGTGTTGGTAAACCCTACTATAAAACCATTCCAACCCTAAAATTGGGCATTATTTACCCTATCCTTTGCTACTGTGGAAAGTTCCTCCAGGCTCATGGCCTCATGGCCATTGGTGCCATTGTTTTGTCTCTGCGAGTGATGGAATTCGATGCCAAAGCCTAGCTCTATGAGTGTCTTCACCTGTCTATCATCCAATCTGAAACCTCTTTCTTGATAGTAGTGTGGAGTCTGGTTCTTAAGCTTGCAGCTTACTTTGTGTATTTTCGCTGACTGTGAGGAGATTTGGTTTCATCATGACCTTTTCTATTTTCTTTATCATTCTCGTCGAGGTTGTAGCTTGTGTTTATCCTGCCTAGTTTCTAGGGTATGATTTTTCCTTGGTCAAGGTTACTGTGTACAACAAAATCACTGTGCGACTGAGGACAATATCTCTCCAGGTAAACTCTTTTATAACCCCTTTTGCATTTTTCCATAAAATTATTTATTGTAACCATATTTTATTTTAGAAAGAGCTTGAAACATATATATTTTTTTGAATATCTTGTGTAGACTTCAAAAATCGCTACTATGAGCTGGAAGACACATGATAAATCCACATATGGGTTCCACGCTTCTCATACAACTTGGTAAGCCTCAGTTTCATGCCTGAGGTTTCTCCTATGATGATGTGTGGGGTTTAGAAAGATGTTATCTTGTAGAGTTTGGAGCTCCCTTGCCGTAGCTTCATTTTTAACCACGCTTGTTTGTAAATTCTGTGTGGCCATGACTTGTTTTATTTATAGTAATTTTTGGACAGGCCGTAAGGCTGAAATCTTCATTATGAAGTGCTGCGATTATATATGCTAGTTTTATTTTTGTTGTTTCATAAGATTGAATATGTTGGAATAAAATTCCTAAGCTGTATGGCTTCAAGGATTACGGTTGTTAAAGTCTGTCAATGGTTAGAACCATTTTGGTTTTAAACTGGTTTTATTTTTAATATATTTTACAGTCTTCAGTAATAGGTTTTGGTTCTGAGATATTTGTATTTGGTTTACTTGGTAATTTTAATATAACAAGATCTTAGTGTTTTATTTTAAATGATTGTTTTGAGAAAGAAAAAGATAAAGGAAAAGGAGAAGGTCTTCTAGGTCGAGAGGTTTGACCTTATGTTCTGTAAACAAATAAAATAAGAACTCTATTAAATGATTTAGAGGAATTATATATATATATATATATATATATATATATATAAGCTTTGTAAACAGTGAGGGTTTTTATTTAAGGATTACGATGCTTACAAGGGAAAAGAAATAAGTTGTCTTTCTTTGACATAATTTCTCAGTTAGGGTTTAGACCCAAGAAAATTTATAGAAATTTTAATGTTATTTATGTTCTGCATTGTTTTGTTATGGTTACGATTAATTATTTGGCAGTTGTTGTTTTATATTACAATGTTACTGCCACTATTTATTTGTTATTTATAAATCCTATATTAATACTACAATTTCATTATACTGTTTATAATAATCTAAGTTGTTCCTATTTATATTATTTTTCTCTTTCTGTAATAGTTAATAATTATATGTATTTATATTAGTTTTAAGCCTTAAAGACAAATGTGTTTACTGTGCTGAAAAGAACAGAGTTACACAAACTGTGTAGTGACTTTCAATAAAAATTCTTTTGTAGTAGTTTATATTTATAATTTTTACAGATGTATTTTCGTTAATGAAACTTATGAAAATAGAGGAATTTATTTGCTAAACCTTCCTATAAATATTTAACAGTTGAAAGTAAATAGTCATATTCCTACACTTCTTGATTTGATTTAATCATCATACTTAATTTCACCTACTGTACTAGAGTACTACCTTCTTGAAGGTGTGGAAAAATACAGTCAGGTAATTCATTCATTAATAAATTGTAAACTAATCCTAATTCATTTATTCTAATACATATTTAACTAGAATTTATCTATCTTTGAACAGTAAAATATATCTCTAACTAATTTTTAATAAACAAATGAAGCAGACATATAAATGTATTCATTCCTAATTTCATACATTCCTATTCCTATGCTTGCATAGAGAATATAAAAGTCACATTTAGAACCTGGTAATATAGTAGAGGAGACCACAACATAAGAAGCTCGTTCCTCCCAACCAACTCCTGAAGACAGCTGAACTGCAAATCTTAGGACCCCCGAGCCTGTCTACTGGTCCTCCTGGTTGAAAACACTGGGTGAGAGAATTGGTTTAGAAACCCCTGCAACTCCACAGAGTAATCAACAGTAACATTTATTCCTGTAGTAGTAAGAACTCAGCTCAAAACAGCTACACTAGTTCAGTAAATCAACACTTTCCACTCAAACACTTCTGGTTGTCCCCTCCATCGAATTTCTTGTGCACCAATTTCACTTAGAAATTTCACAAGTAAAGAATGAGCAGCCTCAGCTAAATTCAATGGGTAGTTTTATCAGCATTCCTAGGTCATTTGGTTAGTTTTTCACTTAATGAGCCACCTGCTCTTGTTCCACTTTCTTGGGGAACATGACCACAAAAATAGGGAAGTTGCCTCCTGCAACAACTAGAAGTAGTTTGAGGATGCTGCCAAGTGTCAATCTGCTCTCAACCCAGTCTATTCCACCAAGTGGCCAGTAAACACTCATTTAACATCCTCCTTAAGCTGTTTTCTCATCTTTTATTTATTAATTAATAAAATATTCAGTAATTAAATGCAATTATCCTTGACCCCACTTGGTCAATAATTACAAACTTATAATAAAATTAAAACATAATGTCTCCTAAAACATAAAATGTTTTTGCAATTTGGGGTATGTGACAATTCCTAGGAAAGATACTTGTGGTTTAGACTTTGATATCCCAAATTTAGATGAATGGGTTTCCACATAATAGAAAAGGAATGCTGCCACTATTTCAAATGGCAAAAATAGAAGGTGACACATTTTAGGATCGAAAACCTTAACATTAGATACCTCCCATATTGGTCTTTCAAGAAATGGGAAAACCAAAGTTGTTAATGCAAGTTAGGTGTCATATCCCTGATCTGGATAATATCTAAAACATTAACTCTTACTACTATGATAAACAAAATCAGAGAACTAGTTGATAGGTGGGAGAATTTCTTAGTAAAAATTGGAAATTGTACTGGGATTGTAGAGGGTTAATGGGAGAAACCAAAAGATATATTTGGAGACTAAAATTTTAGATCCCTAAGCACCTGGATGTTGGGACCTCTTAGGTTTCGAGCATCATCCATGATGAATTTTACTAGCAGGCTTCTGGGTGTCCCAACCGGTGCAAACTGAGATCTTCACAGTCAATTCCAAGCAAACAAGGATAAGTAAAGCTTATGGAAGTTATAAGTTTCTTTTTAGGAAGAAAATATCCATCTAAGAAGGTTTAGAATATTTATGTAAGAGTTTGTAAGAGTTTGAGGGTGTTTGGGAAAAACTAGGAATTTGGATTAGAGATTGCTTGCACAAGGGAGGCTTCACAAGCACTATACGACCTTAACTAAATCAGTTTCTGTGAGTTGTGTTGCATTTTAGGGTGAGTGTATGAACTACATCAACTGGAATAATGAAATTTAAGCATAAAAACTCTCATGGAATTATAAACAATAAAACTGACCAATTTTAAATAGCTAATGAGCATAGGTAAGCAAGCGAGGTAAATTTTACTACTGTAACTTATCAGATTTGCAAATAATTAATATAAGAGGTCTATAAAACCACATTGAACAACAAAAAACTCATATATCAGTATTTTTTCCATGGGATCACTGTCAGTACATGAAAACTTACAAAAGGATCATTAAGTGAGCATTGAAATTCCTCTCTCACAGAAAATTTGGCATTACGACCTCCTTGAGAAGAAATGTTACTGTATATCAGAGATCAAAAATATTAGAAGAATATGATAATATCATAAAGAGATTGGAGGAGCTGATGTCCCTCAATGGTTCCCAAAATTGAAGATTTGAGGCTTGAAACAAACACCCGACACCAATCTCACAATCCCGAGAGCATAAGTGAAGTCTCCTTCACTGGAGCTCTATTTCCAAGTCTTAATGGATGATATATGATATTGATATTGGTCGTCAATGGATTCTCATTGGCTCTCTATGGCTGCACTGAAGAATAGAAGAGAAGATATACGAGACTAGGAAAGCTAGGGGCACATCACCCAAGGTAGCTGAGGCACATCACTCAGAAAAGAAGCTATGCTTAACTGAACATCAAAACAATAATCATAAAAATTTGATCAAAGGAGTTGTAAGCATCCTTTTATATGCTAAGTGATTTGTTGATCAAGTCATCCAACCTATTGAGCAAGCTACCCAGATGCAAACCCTAACCATAGCCCATGAATGCGCCTTCCTTGAGGAGATTAAAAAGTTTAGGATTTAGGAAAATTTTCCTTGCTTTGCATCCTTCAAATAAATTGGAAACTAATCCCTCCTTAACCAAAAGTTGTCTGCTTTATGTTTGATATATTTTTCTGCACTTTCCTACTTTTCAATCTTCCTTGCTTTTCCCTACTTTTGACAGTTGCTATATTTTTATGACATATTACTTTTCTTGTAGTGTCTATGTTTTTGGCTTGAGTTCCTTTTTAGAATTTTCTTGATTCGCTCTAGGTTGCATTTTCTGGTTGACAAATCATGGACCAGTTGGCCTCATGTGCCCTCCTTGTCACCTAACATATGTACAACTCATTTCCCAAATTATTTATTCTCCATAATAATTAATTACATACAAATAGCCAGAATTATGAATTTAATATAATACATGACTCCATAGTATTAATTAATTAAAATTCCCTACACAAAATTGATTTAATTCATTTTTAAACCCCTTGGCATTGACAAGGTCAACACTTTTAATCTCCATCAAGGAATGGATATGATATTAGGCAGAGTATAATCACCTTAGCTACAATGCAGGATTTGTCAAATGAGGAAGTGAGTTTGATGCGATCAAGGAGACATATTCAAATACATGAAGTTAATGTTAATGGTAGATTGAAATTTGATAAGGGAATAAATTCCTCCAAAGGGGATCCCAAATTCAATGTTGAATACTAGTAATCAATAGTCACTAGAATCAACATGAGGAGATGCTTAGGAAGGTACACAATGAGACCTATTTCCTAGTCATCAGTTAGGTATGAACAAAGTGTCCTTTGGGAGAATATTTAAGAAGAAAACTACAATTGAAACCCCTAGTGAATTGAGACATTGTAACAATAAAATTTCAATAGAGGACATGTTGTGTGATTCTACCAAACAAGAGGACTATAATAAATTCATAAAATGCAGTGAGGACTATAAACCTATGTAGTGATGAAGAAAATGGTGAAAACAAAATTTATGGGAACTTGGGTCATATTGGACAGACTACGTTAATATAATATCAAACATAGACATAAATAAAAAAGAATCTACTGAATTTAGAGAATATATGCTTCACCAACAGACTCTAGATGAACTTCATGTAGGAAATGTGTGCAATTTAATCCTTTATAAAGATGGGTCAAGGGATGAGAAGTCTGTTGATTCTTTCTCCAGTATGAAACATTGGGAAGACATTCATTATGAGTGTGGATCAAAGTAATATATTCTATGATAGAGGGCTATTTTTGAATTGACAATATCTAATAAGTATCCAAGACTTATTAATGGGTCTATTAACCATTAGGACTCTATGAATGAATATACGAGCATACACAGAGAAGAATAACATCATCATCATGAAGAAATTTTATTAAGAAAGATGAGAGATCCAATAATAAATGGCCATCAATTGAATTAAAAATTAAGTGGTCAAACTCCTAAGTTGGATATGAATATCAAATTAAAAGTGAAGATAAAAAGTTCAAGTCGACCCAAAAGTGAAATTCAAGTGATTTTAAGTGTATAAATCTACAACTAAACATTCATTTTGGCACACCACAAAAATACATCATCCTCTCTCTCTAGTGCAAAATTTTAGTTGGGCATAGTGAAAGATCAAGGAGAAATTCCTCTGGGAGACTTATCATCTCTATAAGTTCTCCCTCTTTCTAGGGTTTCTTCTGAAGAAGTGCGCACCCTCTATGCCACTGAGTTCTCTCTATGTAGCCGGTGATGTTTGACATGCCCTTGTGAATTAGGGTTTCTTATGTGATGATTGTTGTACTCTTATTATTGGAAAGATCTTATTAAAAAATGTTTCTAGGTTTTCTCCCTAATGGGTTTCTCAAGATAAAAACTCTCGTGTCTCTTATGAATTGTTATCTTTTATTGATCCTTGTTTATTTCCATTGCAAATGAATGTTGAAATTTTTAGTGTGAAATTATGCAATGATAAAAATGGGATGATTATCATTAGAACAAAATTATTGAGATCTTAAAATTTTACTGCTAAGTTATAAAATTCAACAAACTCAACAAACAAAAGTGGAGATTTAGATTATAAAGAGGATAAATCCTACAGTGTTAATTTGAGAGACATGAAAAACCTAGATTTAAGGCATAGTAATGTAAATCAACCATTGAAGGAAAGTGTAAGTGAGAATACTGGGAGTAAACATCAATTTTTGAATTCCAATGTTGTATGTGCAACACATGATTTTGCAATGTAAAATGTTATCTTCATAGGAGACTATGACTTTTAAACCCTAATGGTTTTCAAGTACACCAACTGCACCAATGTGTATGTGCATGTCTCTTAAAATTTTGTTTTAACTTTTGTTTAGGGAGTGTAGAAAGCATTAAAATAATATATGGGTTATTTGTTGACAATTTTAGTTTTTTTATTGATAGTTACACAGACAATTGATTTTTTGGAATTGTTGGAATAATAATACCATATGGTCTACTAGGGAAAGATAAATTATATTAGATGCTCAATTAAAAAATTATTGTTTTTTTGTAAGTAAGTTACCACATGGGATTTGAACTAGTGACCTTCGATATACAACTTCTCATCTCAATTACTCATTACTAATTGCTTTAAACCCCATGGTGCAATTCAAGAATAATTGTTAGAAACATTAAAAATGATTAATTTTGCAAGTGGGTGCTCAAGTGTCATGGTTGTTATGAAGTCATTGCAGATATGAGTAGAATTGTTTCCCCATAGTGTGGAAATGATAGTCCTCTATAGAAAATATCAGTTACTATAATGTAAATGGGATTGTACAAGTTGGTCATCGAAAACGTAGCATTAGAGGCACAAGAGTATTTAGTAGTTTGATTTCTTATTTGATTATTGTTATTTTTTCATCTACTTAAGTATTCATTATTTTATTTTTTGGACAAGGAAATATGAATGAATATTTATTATTAATTCATGAATGATATTTAAATATAAAACTAGGTATATATTTCCCACATCCATAATATTATTATTTCTAATTCATATCATTTGTCTACCTTTTAGTTCATGTCTAAGATATATTACATTAATGATTTTCTACATTTTGACTTGCTCATTTATAGTTGGCATTTTTGTTTTAAATTTGATGTTAAAAATTTAAATTCCTATGCCAAACATCCTTGAAAACTTACAATAAAACTTTAGTATGCCCGACTTATTCAAGAAAGTAATAAATCATGTTTTGTAATATAGTAGACCAAGCCGATACTTCACATAGGAATATTTATGCCCATGTTATCACCTAGTTCTGCTTGTGAATTTTCTATCTCTCTAAGGCCATATAATAATGTAGAGATGAGATTAAAGAGTTATCATGCTAATGGGGAGTAGTGACCCCCTATAATTAGGAGATTAATGAGGCAATAATTCTTAGGTAGACTAGACAATAAGGTGATATTTCTAAATAAAATATAGCTTCAACATAAACGCACAATTTTTTAGTGACTTGTGAAGTGACTAAAATATGGTTTCCTTCTTTTTGTAGGGATGACAGATAGAAAGTTTGATAACCTATTTTCCAATACTCTACGCAATATAGCTTTATTCTTAGTGAAATAACAAATATTGTTCAAAATGGATAATTTAACGCTACTCCTGGTAAATAATTGCTTGCTAGCTCTCTTTTTTTCACTTATTTTGTGGCATGCTTCCTAATTCACCTTCTAGTCAACTTATTTTCACTCATGTTTCCATTTTTCATTGTCCTAATTGTTTTTGAGGTAGAATATCAGATCCTTCAAAATTAAAAATACCTAGGGATACTATGTGATTTCTCTTTAATTCCCATAATCCTAAATTTTCATATTGACATATCTATCTATTTCCATTCTCCACTAGTTACCCTATGAGGATAATATTTATGGACAATATGTATAAAATCATGGAGTTTGAAACCCCTTTATCACTAGCAAGTTGCAACTATGCATGTTTTCTAATGGAACATCATCTAGAGTCAATCATCATTAATAGCGAAGACATAAAGAAGAGCATCTAAGTAACAATTTTGTCATATACTTCTGGGAATTACAAAGAAAATCAACAAAAATAGATAGGAGGTTCCCTTGATTTTAGGGATAATTTTCATGTGTCTAATTTTCTTTCCATATTATGCCATATTGCATGCCAAGTGATTCACCATCACAAGTTAGGAAGTAAAGAGGAGGAAAGATTCCAATAATGGTGAAGACCATGATTTCAAAGATAATTCCCGTGCCTCCAATTATCCTTATATGTTATGACCATATTTCATGGCTATGGTATTGTTAGGATTATTAATCCTCCCTTGACCAAACTATATATTAGATTAATATAGCCTAAATTAGGAGTTTTAATTAATTAATTAAGTCCACTAGTACCATTGGGTACACATGGCCTAATGGGGCCACATGTACTAGTTACTAGAGTGTGGAGAACACTACAAGAGGCTATCTGCCACTGACTGCACTTGCATGCATCAGATTAGGCACCTCCTAAGCCAATCCCTACATTTTAGGATCCACTGGGAGTCCTAACACCAACCTCCTTCAGTCAGTTGGATTTGGAACTAGTTAAGCTTAGTTAATTTCCAGTTACATTCATTTAGATCACAATCAGTTCAGTCAGCACTAGTTGTGCATGGTTGCATGTGGATTAGGTGCCTTTGCTCACCTACCACTTTAGTTGGACTGAGTTAACTACTTATTACTGATTGTGGGAGTTTTTTAGACATAAGGAGTTAGCTATTTGGACTCCGATATTGATTGAGACATCCTTATTTATCTAGTCAGTTAGGTATAGTCACATCCAGTTGATAGATTTGAATTCCTCCCTAATTGATTCAAATTCTTCCTTTATGTAAACTATTGTAAAACTGGATTTCATTAATGACAACGATACTATAATTACCCGATCTATACTCATTCATTTCATGTGTGGTTTGTTTTGTTCAGTGTATATCTTCATTCTCCTTTTACTACAATAATAATTATTGCAATCATTACTTGAAGATATAAATGGCACAAAAATTTTAACATGGTATCAGAGCCATCTTAGGCATGAATCATGTTTGTTTCTCTCGATTGAAGACCAGAAGCAGCTGGGTTTCCACAGAAGTCCCCAATAGTGATTTGCTTCCTATAAATTTATTCAGAGTGGCGGTGCGAGCATGACAAACCCTAAAAAAGTGTTCATGTCGAGAGGAAAAACATGATTCTAACATAGTTCAAATGTTTTAGTGTTTTGCAGTGAAAATATACAGTTTCTACGTATCTTGTGTGAATATTTGTGTTCTATCAACAGGAGAACTATGGATTCTCTACCTTCTACTCCTCAGATCCTAACACCCTTCATTTATCTTGATTGGAGGGTAGATATGCAGTTGGCCTTGTGCAAACTTGGCTACTATAGGAGAGTACTTGGAAGGGAGGTTGAGCCCCATCATCCATTTGAGAAGAACAAGTTTCTGAATCGCTTAGAAGAAGCTTTCGGTTATCTATGCACTCATATATCCAAAGATCTCCTCTTCCACCTTGAAGGTTTGAGGACACCTAAAGAAGCATGGGAGAAGCTTGAAGACTTGTTTGGCAAACAAGATGAGCTTAGGGGAAAAATTTATCCCATGGGATATTTTACCATGTTTTTCTCCAGAAAAAGATTCATCATTTTTCATTTTTCGAAGCCCTGTTTCACCCAATTTTGATGGTGTAAAATGTTTTCACCCTAAAAATTGCAAAATTATTATATAAACGATATAAAATCCTTGGAAATTAAAATATTTTTAAAAAAATATTGCCAAACATTTTATAGTTGGCGTTTTAAGAATTGGTAAGATTCACCAACATTTATACACTTTTAAATAAGTATGGTTCCTTAAAATCATCTCTGCTGGAGAATGAGCTGGTAGCCTTACATCCAACAATTTTGAAACAATAGAGAAATTCTTTACTAAATTCAAGTCTCTTGCACTCCAATGCAGACAATGCGGAATAGAAATAAAGGATGAACAAAATGTGCTCTCCATTCTCATCAAAGTCAGTCCAGAGTATTCAGTATTTGTCTCAATCTTTCATTCAAAAAGGGATTCCTTTTCGTATTGGAAAATTCCTTCACTTGATTCCTTTTCCGAGTCCTTAATCAAGGAGCAAGAGAAGTTGATTTGAATGGGAGTCATTAATACCTCCAAATATCAAGCTCTCCCAGTGACATACTCTTCCAAAGTGAAAGACAAAGAGAAATCAAAGAAGAAGGATCCCAAAGCAACTTATTCAAAGCCTAAAGTAGCTGATTCAAAGCCTAAACAGAATCAACAGACTTCAGAAGGATCCTCAGGCTCTAAGAAGAATAAGTTTGGAAAGAATATATGTCCCTATTGTGAGAAGGGTTTCTATCTTGAAAATAATTTTATGAAGAAGCAGATTGATCAACTATCATCTCTCTTGAAGCAGCATAACATTGCTCTCCCACAAGGAGCAAAGAATCTTGATGAAGAACCACAGACAGAAGAAGATGTAAGGTTCCATGCTTTGAAATCTATCCTTGCTCAGTATACAACATACATAATTGATTCTGGAGCATCCAACCACATGGTTTCCTCCAACGAATCCTTCTTGTCCCTCACATTGTCAAATGGGCTTAATATTCAAATGGGAGATGATTCCCAGATTCCACCTGAAGGAAGGGGCTCAGTCAGAGTGAAGCATGGTGAGTTCAAGAATTTTCTCTATGTTCCCTCCCTTGTAGCTAACCTATTTTATTTTTATCAAATGAAACATATAGCTCTCCTAAGAGAGTTACATTCGATTTAGAGACAGTTGAGATAACATAAAAAACCACTGGACAACTCATAGCGAAAGGTATTGCAAATCACTCTATTAAAGATTATGAGTTCTCACATTTCTTACCTGTCTCTCCTCCAACTTTACTGTCTCATGCTAACAACACCAACAATATTTGGCATGAGAGATTTGGCCATCTCAATTTCAAATATCTTAAGCAACTTCACAATGATAAAATGGTTGAAGGTTTTCCTTCCATCCAAACTTCCGATGGAGTATGTGCTGGTTGCTTGGTAGGTAAGCATCCAGAAAAGAGGTATGATGTTGGGAAGGCACATAGAGCTGCCTCTATACTTGATTTGATACATATTGATTTAGCTGGACCTATTCCCACAAACTCCATTAATGGTTGCAGGTATTTCCTCACCTTTATTGATGATTGTTCTAGGTACTTTTGGGTCTACTTCATGAAACAAAAATCAGAAGTTTTTGAGACTTTTAAAGTTTTTAAGGCTATGGTTGAGAATAGTTTCAGTAAGAAAATCAAGTCTATAAGATATGATAAAGGAGGAGAGTACATCAAAGGAGACTTCCAAAATTTCTGTGAATTAGAGGGGATTCGAATGGAGCACTCAATTCCATACACACCACATTAGAATGGTGTGGATGAGAGGAAGAATAGATCATTGAAGGATATGGAAACATGCCTTCTCCATGGAAAACATCTCCCTCCTTCTCTTCCGGCTGAAGCTGTAAACTGTGCTTCGTATTTGCAAAATAGAGTGCCTCATAAATCAGTGGTTGGGGCCACTCCATTCAAAGAACTACATGGGTATAAACCTAATGTCTCTCATCTAAGAGTTTTTGGTTCCAAATCTTGGGACAGAATAGCACTTGATAAGAGGAAGGCCTTCCAAGCCCAAAGTGGTGAATGAATTCTGTTGGGATATGTAGAAGATGCAAAAGCTTACAAACTGATGGAGGTTGCAACTAGGAGATGCTTCATTGAGAGGAGTGTCCAGTTTGAAAAAGATTAGTTATATGACACAAAACCATCCACAACACAAGAATGTATAACCATTTGTCCACCCATTTTTGATGATCATGATTTTCCACAGGTTTTATATTCATATGAGTAAGATCAAATTCAGCATGATCCTGTTATTGAGACTAAATCTCATGAGATTCTAGATATAGAACCAGTATCCATTCCACATAAGAAGCTTAATCCTAGAGGGGCTCGAAAGCTCCTAGATGCAGCTCGAAGTGGTACTGGAAATCTTGAAGACAGAAGAAGAACCAAGTCCCAGTATTAGAATGAACATGCTGCACTATCTCTCACAGATTCAATCCCTATAGAGTGGCGCAACAAAGTTCCAGGTCGGTGCTACTTGATGATTGTGAATTATCAGCTACATGGACCACATAAGAAGAAACTTGATCATTATCTACCTTCACCATCCAGAAGAAACATACACAGTCATCCATTTAGAAGAACATTGAGAGGTTCACATGCACAACTTCAGGATGCTGCTGCACAGATGGACCATGCTATTGGATAGAGCTACAATTTGCAACAATGTTTTGCTCAAGTTATTTTCTAAAGAGGAAGCTTCTTTCTTCTAAAGATAGCTTGCATTTTCCTATTTTCCTCTTATTTTGAGGGGGGGTTTTTCCCATGATATTTTCCCCTATTTCTTCCCCTATTTCCTCGATTGTATTAAGAAATATTATGTCTTTTAGAATGCATATGGGTGACTTATGGCCTTGTTTCTAGGGCCCACATTTGTCCAATTTAGGATTCAGGGGGGTGTTAGGATTATTAATCCTCCCTTGACAAAACTGTCTATTAGATTAATATAGCCTAACTTAGGAGTTTTAATTAATTAATTAAGTCCACTAGTACCATTGGGTCCACATGGCCTAATGGGGCCACATGTACCAGTTAATAGGGTGTGGGGAACACTGCTAGAGGCTATCTACAACTAATTGCACTTGCATGCATCATATTAGGTGCCTTCTAGGCCAATCCCTACATTTTAGGAGCCACTGGGAGTCCCGACACCAACCTCATTCAGTCAATTGGAGTTGGAACTAGTTAAGCTTAGTTAATTTCCAGTTACATTTAGTTAGATCATAATCGGTTCAGTTAGCGCTAGTTGTGCATGGATACATGTGGATTAGGCACCTTTTCTCAAACACCACTTCAGTTAGATTGAGTTAACTGTTTATTACTTATTGTGTGAGTTGTTTATACATCTGGAGTTAGCTATTTGGACTCCAGTATTGATTGAGACATCCTGAGTTAGCTAGTCAGTTAGGTATAGTCACATCCAGTTGGTAGATTCGAATTCCTCCCTAATGGATTCGAACTTACTTTATGTAAACTATTGTAACACTGGATTTAATTAATGATAATGATACTGTAATTACCTGAGCTATACTCATTCATTTCCTGTGTGGTTTGTTTTGTTCAGTGTGTATATTCATTATCCTTTTACTGCAATAATAATTCTTGGACTCATTTCTTGAATATCTAAATGGAACAAAAATTTTAATAGATATATTTTCCATTAAGAGTTGATACATGAAGAGGAGGAGATAAGAGAACCTTTATATATGTTGGAATATTGGACAATACTAAGAGGGGGGAGGGGGTGAATCATTATTGATAAATTTTCACAATTAAAACCACTTTTAACTTATTCATTAACACAGATGATCAACAAAATGCACAGAACAAAAATTTATGTTGGAAGCCCAATTGGCAAACCACCAATACTTACTATTACTGCAAAATTATATTTACAAATAGTTTCTTCCTGCTACTACAAACAAGGATGCTACAACACCTTGGTTTCTTCCTACTACAACAAACAAGGATGCTACGACACCCTATTTACTAGCTACTACTGGAAGGAGGCTAAGACCCCCTATTTTGTCAGCTACAACCGACAGGATGCTACACCACCCTTATTTACTAGTTTCTACTTGAAGGAGGCTACAACCCCCTTGCAGGCCTGTAACTTGCCCTAGCGCCACCCTGCCGCCCTAATATGTTTTGATCAAACTTCTAGATCTTCTTGTCTTCAATTATATCACTGGTTACTCATTACTTGCTTGGTCTTTGTTTGTTGCTGCTACATGGATCTGCACTACAAAGACTCCTTACTTCCAATTCAAGCATCTTATTTTATATATTTTATTAGTAACAACATTCATCCAATATTCATGTCTCTTTAACAACAAACACATCCATTTATAAAACATTCCTCTTCATTTACTATGTTTTAATCTATCAGTCACACCCTGTTTATTTTAACTATGTTCAATTGATTCTTTTTCTACTTTAAAAAAATACAGTCACGTCCCTTCTTATTAATCATAACTTTGTTTATTATTAATAAAATCTTCTTAAGAATTAATATTCTTCAGATAACAGACATGTATCTTCATCGTGACTCTTCAAAAATTTCTCACGCGATTTCAGAGCGTCGAACAAAAATCCTTTCGCAATTTCCTTTTTGCAATAGCCTTTCCACAATAGAAATATTCCTGCAATTTCCTTTTCGCAACTATCTTTTTGCTTCTGCAATTACCTTTCTACAATGAACTTTCCACATTTATCTTTCTGTAATTAACCTTCCACAATGATCTTTCTGTAATATGCAAGAACTCCTTCCTTCCACAATTGCGGGTTGCGGGCCTGTCTTTCAACTTTTTTGAATTAGTATTCCACATTTACCCTTTGTGCAACGATATTTTTGTAATCTTCCTTTATGCAATATTTAGTAACTCCTTCCAAAATTACAAGTTGTGGGTTGCAGGGTTGCTTTTCAACTTTTTTGAAACTGCTTCCACAATTTGTCTCTCGCAAAACTTATTCTACAACTGCGGATTGTAGATTGTGGGTCTGTTTTTCATAAATTCTAAAAAACAAATTTCACAAATCTCTTCCGTAATAGTCTTCTCGCATCTTTAACAAGCTTGCAACTTGGCATTGCGGAAGCTATTCTAGACCATTGATCTCAATTGCGGATTGCAGGTCTGCTTTTCATAAATTCTAAAAAATGAATTCCGCAAATATCTTCCACAATATTCTTCCCATGGCTTCAACAATTTTTCACCTTGGCATTGTGGAAACTATTCTATACCATTGATATTTCTCTCTCTTATGATTTGGGGCATCCAAATATTCACTTCATAGAAACTAAGCATTATAATGCTTCCGACTCCGCTTAGCTAACTATGTTATTTTGTCTCAATATTTTTGGACTATTTCATCGATGTTTCCTTATGATCTTATGTTGAAAACAATGCCAATTTAATCAACAATATCCCCCTTTGGCATTGATGGCAACATTTTCTCCTTGAGGCAAATTTTCTCCCCCTTTGACAACGATGGAAAATTTCTTTCTGATAACTCCCCCTTTCAACATATCTTCCCCTGACATGATGCCTTTTCTGCTTTTTATTTATTTTAAGGAGATTACTCCCAACTTATGTCTAATATGCTCAAATGTTTATTTGGGTAGTGGCTTAGTGAATATATCAACTACCTGTTCTTTTGTATCCACATATTCCAATTTGACAACCTTTTGTGACACCTGGTCTCTTAGAAAGTGATATTTTATTGGAATGTGATTTGTCTTGGAGTGTATGAAAAGATTTTTTGATATGTTTATGGCACTGGTATTGTCACAATTTATCACTATTGGATTTTCATACTTCACAAGGAAGTCTTCCAATGTTGGCTTCATCTAGATGACTTGAGTGTAACATGATGCAAACAATAATATATTCAACTCCTGCTGTATATAGTGCAATGGAGGTTTGTTTCTTGCTTAACCATGATACCAAGCAATCTCCCAAAAAGAATACTTCTCCACTGGTACTCTTTAGTTCATCAACACTTCCTTCCCAATCTGCATCAACGAATTCTTTTAAAGTGAAGTCTTATTCCATAGTACCTTTCAAATATCTGAAAATCCTTTTTACTTCTATCGCATGTATTTATTTGCGGGTTGACTGGGATCTAGCAACCAATCCTACAACTTGCATCACATCTGGTCTTGTAGCTGTCACATATAGAAGGCTTCCTATCATAGATCTATACATGGTATGATCCACTTCCAAGGACTCATCATTCTTGCTTAACTTACAACCATTGATCATAGGATTACTAACAGGCTTGGAGCATACCATCTTAAACTTCTTAAGCATATCTTTGATGTACTTGGTTTGAGAAATGAAGATTCCTTTGTTTGATTGATAAACTTGTAATCCCAAGAAGAATGTTAATTCACCCAACAATGACATTTCAAATTCCTTCTTCATTTCAGAAGTAAAGTTTACACTTAGTATTTGTAGATTGCTTCCAAATATGATATCATCCACATAAACAACAATAATGATCATATTCTTATATTCGATCTTTATTTAGAGATTACTATCATTGGATCCTCTTTTATATGCTTGTTTATTCAAGTAGTTAGCTAGCATTGAAAACCATGCTCTTGGGGCTTGCTTGAGAACATAGAGTGCATTTTTTAGTTTGCAAACATAGTCTCTATTTTCTGACAAGAGGAAACCTTTAGGTTGTTCAATATAGACTTCCTCTTCTAGTTTCCCATTCAAAAATGTAGACTTTATATCCGTTTGATATACTTTAAAGTTTTTATAACATGAAAATACTAAAAACATTTTCATTGATTCAAGTCTTGCTACAGGTGCAAAGGTGTCTTCAAAGTCAATACCCTCCACTTGAGAATATCCTTACACACTAATCTTGATTTGTTTCTTATCAATTTTACATCTTCATTGAACTTGTTTTTGAATACCCACTTGGTTCCTACAATATTCTTGTTTGTAGGAACTAGTAACCAAGTTTGGTTCTTCTCAATTTGATCCAACTCTTCATTCATGATTCAATCATCATCTTTAGTGGCCTCTGCAAAGTTCTAAGGTTCCACCACTGATAGTAAGGCTTGTTCATTAAATAGTAGTTTTCTTCTTGTACTAACTCCAACATCTTTGTCACCTATGATTTGTGGCTCAGGATGATTCTTTTGTATTCTTCTAGATGGAGATTTTGTATCAAGTCTTGGAGAGTCTTCATCTTCAATTTCTTGTGAATCTTCTTTTTCTTCTTCCTCATATTCTTCTTCTTCATCATAAATCCATTCATTCTTTTGCAAGACTTCTTCTTCATTGTTTGTTCTTACATATTCATATTGGCTTTTTATTCTTCTTGGTTTTATGTCATTCACTCTTACATATGAAATTTATATGATTTTGTGTAGCCTTTGATTGTAACAACTATATTCCTTCTTAGTGGATGAATATCCTAAAAATATTCCTTCATCAGTTCTAGAATCAAACTTACCAAGATCATCTTCATTTCTTTTTATGTAGCATTTGCTACCAAACACTCTGAAATATTTGATTGAGGCAGGTATTCCATACCATAGTTGGTAAGGGATTTTTTCATTATTAACTCTAAGATGCAAAATATTTAGTATATAAACAACTGCACATACTGCTTCCCTCCAATACACATCAGGAAGTTTTGCTTCATTTAGCATAGTTTTGGTAGCTTCTTGGACTGCCCTATTTTTTCTTTCCACAACGCCATTTTGCTGAGGAGTCTTGGGGGTTGAAAAATGTCTTTTAATTCCAAGGGTTTCAAAAAATTCATTGAATTCACTTGAAGTGGATTCACCTCCATTATCTGACCTTATACATTTTATTTTCAAATTTGTTTCATTCTCAACTTTTGCTTTAAAAATTTTAAACTCCTCAAAAGATTCTGATTTTTATTTGAGAAATGTAACCCAACTCATCCTTGTATAATCATATATCAAAATCATGAAATAGTACTCTCCTTGCAAGATTTTAGTTCTTGTTAGTCCATAAAGATCAGTGTGAACTATTTCCAATGGATGTGAGGTTGTATGTTTTTTTGCTTTGAATCTGGCCTTAGTTTGCTTCCCATGTTGACAATGTTTACAAACTGATTTTAGAGGTTTCACAATTTTTGGAAAATCATTTACAGCTCACTTCGTGCTTACTTTTATAATATTTTCAAAGTTTAAGTGCCCATCATTTTATTCCACAACCATCTTTCAACGATCATATTCATGTAGCATTGGTATTCATTTTCTAGCATGTATACATTAATTGAATTCCTTACAATAGTCCCAACAAGTCTTCCTGAGTCCTTTTTTTTCTGATTTCACATTTATCAGAGTCAAAATTGCAGATGTGCCCTTTATCACATGTTTGACTTACACTAAGGTTATTGGGCTTTAGGTCTTCCACTAGCAACACATTTTTAGCTTTGATCTTGTTGTTGATAGCAGCTGTACCTTTGCCAATTATTTTGGAAGACATATTATCTCCTGTCATATGTTTTGAACACCCACTATCAATATGCGATAGATTCATCTTTTTTATCGCACATAGAGAAATCATGGATTTCTCCTCCTCTTTCTTTTTCTTCCAGTCCTTTCTCTGTTTTTTTTATCTTGAAACTCTTTTGTAGAAGAAGCCTTCTCAGTAGGATTCATTAGTTTACAATCTCTTGATATATGTACATGGTTATTAAATTTGTAACACTCTATGTCACCTTTGAAGAGGTGCAAAAAAGTTATGGTCTCTTGCTTCTGGTTTGTTACTAGATGTATTCTTTTTGTAGTCTCGAAGCTTTCCATATGATCTGCAATTTAGGGCTTTATGGCCGAAATTATTACAAGAGTAAAAATGACCAAAAACAATCTGTTGATATATACTTGTCATTGGTCTTCTAGTCATCACATTAGTTTTATCTTTGTCATGAGAGTGGAGCAAATTTCTTATTTTCTTCCCTTTTAATTGAACTCTTCATTGCAGCAGCATAGCTTCTTTTATTTCTACCTTGGTTTGTGAGGGAAGAACATTCTAGCTTCTTTTATTTGTCATATACTAAACCATATTTATCTCTTGATGGTATTTGGGTACTCAAGATGTCATTTAGAGTCTTTGAATTGTTTTCAAATTTTGACTTAATAGATTCTTCATCAAACTTCTTTTTAAGGTGCATAATCTCTTCTTCAAGACTTTTAGATTCTTGTATTCTCTTTTTGAGATGAAAATATAGGCCCTCTTCAATCTTCTTGGCCTCTTGAAGCTGGGTCTTCAAGCCACTAATGATTTGGTTTGAATGTTTGTTCTTTTTCCTAAATTTTTCAAGTTCTTCAAGAGCACTAATAAGTTCATCTTTTAGGTATTCTTCTCCTTCCTCATCTGATTCACCATATTGAGCTTGAGTTTCTATTCCCATGAATATAATTTCTTCATCTTCACTTATCTCCTCATTTTCAGTGTCTTCCTTGGAATATAAGTTTTTTTTCTTTTTCTTAAATTTCTTCTTGTACATGGTCTTAGTATTTTGATATTTCTTATGAAAACAAGGTTCTTGATCATCATCACTATCTTATTGTTTTGGGTAAGGACATTTTATGGAAAAGTGACCAATCCTTCCACAGTTAAAACACTTCAAGGGTAGCTTTCCTTTGTACTTGCTAGTACCTCTCTCAAGTTTCTTGATGAAAATAACTTCTTCATCATTTAGGTTCTCTGATTGGTTCTTGGATAAGGATTTAGACTTCTGTGGCTCTTTCAAAGATTTAAATGTTTCTTCTTACTTTGATGGTCCATCCTTTCCTGTTCTCATCTCATATGCAGTGAAGATTCCATGTAGTTCATCTACTGTCATGAGGTCAATATCATCTCGTTCTTCTAGAGTAGATAATTTTGAGTCATACTTCATGGGAAGGGTTCTTAGTACTTTTTCAATGACTTCTCTCTCCTTTATTACTCCTCCAAGGCCTCTAATAGCATTGACAATTTCATCTAGTCTTAAAAGACATTCTGCAGTATTTTCTTCCTCTTTCATTTTTAGACTTTCAAACTGTCCTTTGTATGTATGAAGTTTGGATTGTTTGAATTTGGATACTCCTTCATAGACAATTTTTAATTTTTCCCAGGTGTGTTTGGTTGTCTTGCATTGCATGACTTTTACAAACACTGAATTTGTTAACCCACTCAAGATTGCATTCAAGGTTTTGCATTGGCCTCATATTGGTCTAGTTCATCTCTGTCTATAGGTAGGTTGGTTGGTACTTTGTACTCTTTTTCAACAGACCTCCAGAATTTGTATCCAAGAGACATTAGATGACACTTCATTATTACACTCCAGTATGCATAATTATGTTTTATAAATAATGGAGGTTTGTTGGTGGCTAACCCTTCTTGTTGATCCATAGTGGTTTTTAATAGGATCTTTCTTCAAGTGATTAAACTGTAGTGAAGGATCTTTCTCTGATACCAATTGTTGGAATAATGGAAAATACTAAGAGGGGGGGTGAATCAGAATTGATAAATTTTAACAATTAAAACCACTTTTAACTTATTCATTAACACATGTGATCAACAAGATATATGGAACACAATTTTATCATGGAATCCCAATTGGGAAAACCACCAATAAGTCCTATTACTGCAAATTTATATTTACAAATAGTTTCTGCCTGTTACTATAGACAAGGATGCTACAACACCCTGGTTTCTGCATGTTACAATAGACAAGGATGCTACAACACCCTATTTACTAGCTACTACTGGAAGGAGGCTACGAATCCTTGTTTTTTCAGCTACAACTAATAGGATGCTATGACACCCTTATTAACCAGTTTATACTGGAAGGAGGCTACAACCCCCTTGTATACCTATAGCCTTCCCTAGAACCACCCTACTACCCTAACATGTTTTTATCAAACTTCTATATCTTCTTATGTCTTCAATTCTTGCACTGGTTACTCATTACTTCCTTGGTCTTTGTTTGCTGTTGCTACATGGATTTGGACTACATAGACACCTTACTTCCAATTCAGGAATCTCCTTTTATATATTTTATTAGTAACATCATTCATGCAATATTCGTGTCTCTTCAACATCAAACACATCCCTTCATAAAATGCACCTCTTCATTTACTCTTCTTTAATCTATTAGTCATGCCCTGTTTATTTTAACTCTATTCAATTAATTCTTCTTCTGCTTTAAAAAAATAAAGTCATGTCCCTTCTTATTAATCATAATTATTTTTATGATTAATAAAATCTGCTTAAGAATTTATATTCTTCATCTAACAGTCACATATCTTCATTGTGACTCTTCAAAAATTTCTCACATGATTTCAGAGCGTCAAACAAAAATCCTTCCACAATTTCCTTTCTGCAACGACCTTTCTGCAACAGAAATATTCCCACAATTTCCTTTCTACAACTATATTTCTACAACCTATCTTTTCTCTTCCGCAATTACCTTTCTGCAATGAACTTTCCACATTTATCTTTTTGCAAACTGTTTTTCCTCAATTAACCTTCCGCAATAATCTTTTCGCAATACGTAGGAACTCATTCCTTCCACAATTGCGGGTTGCGAGCATCTCTTTCAACTTTTTCAAACTAGGCTTCCACATTTACCCTTTCTGCAATGATGTTTTCACAATCGACTTTTCCATAATCTGCGATAACTCCTTCCTTACGCAATTGCAGGTTTTGGGTTGCGAGGCTTCCTTTCAATTTTTTTGAAACTTCTTCCCAACTATGGATTGCGGATTGTGGGTCAGCTTTTCATAAATTCTCAAACATGGCTTCCGCAAATGTCTTCCGCAATAGTGTTCCCACAGATTTAACAAGATTTCACCTTGGCATTGCATAAACTATTCTAGACCATTGATCTCAATTGTGGATTGTGGATTGTGGGTATGCTTCTCATAAATTCTCAAAAACGACTTCCACAAATCTCTTCCCCAATAGTCTTCCTACGACTTTAACAAGCTTTCACCTTGGCATTGCAGAAACTATTCTAGACCATTGAGCTTTCTCTCTCTTATGATCTGGGCCATCCAAATCTTCACTTCATAGAAACTTAGCATTATAATGCTTTGAACTCTGTTTAGCCAAATGTTTTATTTTGGCTCAATCTTTATGGACTATTTCATCAATGTTGCCTTATGATATTATGCTGACAACAATGCTAATTTAATCAATGACATATTCTTTAGGAATTGTAAATAACACATTTCAAAAAATAGGATGCTCTAAATTGGACAAGAATATGATTCTCTAAATTGTAAACGATTGTAGATAGGACATGTAATGCTCTAAATTGGACAAGAATAGAGAGATATAGCAAACCGTACTTAAATTTAATAGAATAAAATGAAATATTACAAAAAAAATCATAAAATAGTTGAAACATTTTGAATTGTGTGGAAGGTACAAACATATAGGGGGAATGAAATTACTTCCAAGTGATGGTCCTTGCTCTAACAATATTCTAATATACAAGGTGGAAAGTACAAGCCCTTGTATTTAACAACAAATAAATGTGTTTTATTAGATAGTTATGTAAACATTATACCATCTAGCTTATCATCCGATTGGTTGGGCATACATGATCCATGTACACCACAATAGCATTGTATTATGTCCATTGTGAACTTTTGTTCCAACTTAGATTTTAGAGTTAGGGTTATCTATTTTCTTCAGTATCTTCCTTGGAAATTGTGTGAGAAATTTTTATGCTTGAGTTACTGATGTTGAGGGATAATTGTCTTAAACTTATGAATTCCTTACTGTTAAATACTTTGGTCTATAACTTACATACTATAATATACCAAACTATGTATCTAATTAATTTCTCAATATTCTTATGAGGGTGAAATCCTTGAATAGAGTTAGGAATTTGTAATTTAATGATGATATTTCCCTTGAATTCCTTGCATAATGAAGAGATGAAATCACAAAAAAAAATAGTTTTCCCAAGACCCATTTTTCTACCTATGGTAACACTTTTATTATTGAGCCAAAATTTCCTTGGCCAATTCAATGCTTCTAGATGATGAGGGAATACATAACCTCCCTTCAATTCATCAATGTAAGTGGTCCAATTTCACTTGGTCTTTGAATCTTCATAATAGTTGTATCACTGCCTCTAGAAACATCAATGGATTCATCTTCAACTAATTCCATGTTGTGAAACTCTTCAAATAAAAATATCAAGTGCTCATTGTCCGCAATGACAAGATCATATATGTGTTCCCAAGTGCACTCATTATAATGTAAAACTCGCCACTTTACTAATAATTATGTAGCACCTTGTGATGAATGGCGAGCCACAATCCTTTTTCTTGAATACACTTTCCTGACATATATTCATTTATACAGTCCCATTTTTTTTGATGTAATTGCCAATATTTTTCTTTGTAAGTGTCTTAAATGTATATTCACAAACCCATTCATTATGAATGTGAGATTTGTGAACTTTGCTTGCATGTTGAAAGGAACTTTCCTTACCAAATATTGATATATTTAAGTGCTTAGAACACAATTTGTTGTATATGTTTCCTTTTTCTAATACTTTTTTTATCATCACCTGAAGCTTACCCATAAGACAATTGTTGTATATTGTATGTGCTTGGAAAAAACTCTTTCAAAGATGAGCTCTAAGATTTTTTCCTTTTGAAAAAAACATGTTTTGAGAGGGTGATGCCCTTTTCTCTCTAACATGGTGTGTCACCCCCCATTGACATACTTTTCATTATTATAGAATCCGTTGCCGACACACTTTTCTTATGTATAGGGTACATCGGTTACTGTATGAAGGGAATACAGAGAAGTTTTGAGAAGTATCTCAAAGGAGACTCCTGTGGAGGTTTATCTCTTCCATTCAGGTTGGATCTCACTTGCCTCCCATCTTACTAGGATCCCACCTCATCCTTATCCCTTAATCATCCCATCCCTTCCTAATCTCTTTTGGGCTATAAATGAAAGCTCACCCTTATGGGATAGGGAGTTGGAAGGAGAGAAAGTAAATGCTGGAGAAATTAGACTAGATATGATATTTGATACCTTACTTTTGAGGCAATGATCCATTGGAAAGGACTTTCAACACCAAGTCATCATGGTTGTATTCTTTCCTCTATTTGTTAATACATCAATGTTTTCTCTTCCAATAAATGATGTGAAATTTTGTTTATACCGTTTCTCCTTGGCCAATTGTTTAGATATATCATATCATCTTGTGTTTCCACTTGTTTATTGTTTGCTTTGATCCCTTTGCAGGTATTATCTTTATCAATGCGATTGAAAAATATTCAATATAATAAGGACAACCTTCAACATGAGGTAAGGATTCTTTACATTCAAGTGATTTGATAAATCCAGGGAAAGGTTTACACTTATATCTTGTTTTGTTCTAGATATAAACCATTTAGACTAGGGAACCGATATTTGTATGCATTGATTGATTAGTTTCGTAAAGAAAATTGGCAACCATACTGAGGATCCACCTTTACAGATTGATTTTTTGTCGTCATCCTCTGACCTTAATGTTGGGGGGAATATCCAAACCTCTGGACATCATGTTTGGGAAAAACCTGTTAATCGGTATCATCCTAAGTACCGACCTCTAGACATAATGTTGGGAAGGGGACCACCAATATGAATCATACAAAACTTTTCTCTTAATTTTAAGATCTTTAAAAAATGAAACTTAGTTTTGAGCATAGTTCATTTTTCGTTTCAAGCTCGTTAAAAAATGAAGTAGATCCTTTGAGCTTACTTTTCATTTTCATGCTCTAGTTAAAACATGAAAAGTGGATTGAGCTTACTTTATCACTTTTTCGTGCTCTGGACTCAAACATGAAAAAGGTGGAGAGTTCTTTTGATACCATAGTCGTGCTCGTAAAAATCAAGTAAAAAGGTGTCGAGCACTTTTTTATCGTTTTTTCGGCCTTGTAAAACCTTTACAAAAAAGGAACCCCATGGATTTGTCTTTAAGCTCTTTTTAGAATCTCTACATAGGAAAAGAGTGCCAAGTGAACTTGTTTCTTTGACTCTTGTAAACATATTTTAAAGGTCATTTATCTGGTGATAGTATACCCCTTTCTCGAACCGTTTAGACTAATTACAAAAAAGGTACACTCTAGTTCATGATAACTAGAAGAGTTCTCCTAGGTATTATTTTATACTTTTTTGGACTTAGGGGACTAAATTTATGAAAAATATCACATTGGAGTCTTATTTAGTCTTTTCAAAATCTCTAAACATGAAAAACCACTGAGTTTTCTTTCTCTGGACTTAGAAAATTACACATTGAAATCCCTTTTGGGATCGAACCCCTCCTTTATCAAGTTCATAAAACATGTGAGATTGGACTCATCCATGATGAGCTACATCGAGAATTTGTTACCCTCTTTTAGCTTGTTAAAAATCAAAGAGGAACTCATCCATTATGATGGGGAAATTAAGGGAATGGGAAGATATATTTAATATGCATTAATGGTATATTAAAGTCACCTTTGAACATGGCACCTGTATGTATCCTATTCAAACAATTGGGTAGTAATCTTGTCCTCGAGTCATACCAATTCCATGAGTCATCTTACTACTTTGAGCCATTTGAAGAATTCCTCAGTCATTTGTTTCATTATGTCTTGGTTTCTGCCTCGTTAATTCAATGCTTCCAAGCCATTTGTCGTTCCATTATATGTTCAAGGGAAGTATTTTGCTAGAATCAACCTTTTCAGTCAATATACCTTCTCTTGTGTCGTCCATCCCTATAATAGTCTCTCGTGTTTACCATTACACCTTTATGTCAATTTACACTCATTTGATCTACCACTTTACATCACTTTCCCATGTCACTTTCATGTCAATGATGTGGGATACAATATGGCCCTCCTTCAACAAGTCCATTCCTATAGACATCGGCACATCATCCAGGGATTAGACTTAGAAACTAGTTAGTACCTTGAAATTTTCATGCCTCAATGGTAGGTTCCCTCGTATTCGACAATGGGTTTACATCATTGAACTCTGATCGAATGATTCTATGGATGTTCAACTCTAGATTTTCTATTCACATTCATAAAAATGTACTAGGATACCTTGGGGATCATCATCATCATCAATGATTTCTCTCCCACTTGATGACCATTCACATCATCGGCCAGTAATCAAGTGGTTTATATCATGTTCAACTTAATTTCCTTTATTCATATGGATATAATGATATCATTGTGGGTTCAGGTTGAAGACCCTGGGGATCTTTTATGTAATTTATCCAGGTTGTAATGGATATTTTATTGATGTATTGTTAGACATATCCACTTTGTATTGGTCAATGTTGTGTTATTATTTCATCATGGATCTACTTTATATTTTCGTAGCCATGTTTTTTCCACAGTTATTTTAGGTACGAATCCACATTGTATGTTAGTGGTTGTATCTTGTTTCAGTACTTTCATGGATATGCAATGTATTGGTTGGAAACCATGTTGTGAGTAATTGGGATGATAGATTATGTACTGCAGAAGAGTCATTCTTTGTTGTTGATAGGTTTCCAACTGATGGTTCCTTTCCTTAATCCTTTATCCTTTATCCATCAAAGTATTTCACCTATCCCATTACTCTAGATTTGTACTTTGGGGGGGAATATATTACATGGAATCTTTGTACTCTCCATGATCATGAACCATGTACACATTTTCCTTTCCTTGATCCCTAAAGTGCTTGGAAACGAACACTTTTGAAGATGAGTTCTCGTATTTTTCATTTTGAAAAAAAACTATTTTGGGAGAGTGACTCCCTTTTCTCTCTAACACGGTGTGTCACCCATTAGAGGAAATTTTAACTCAAAATGGGCCTTTTAACTTTGATTCAAATTCCATGTCATTATGTGTTAGCCAATGAAATTGCTTTAAATTTGAAATACCGTATAGGTCTTAAACATTTTTTTAATATAAATTTGGGGATAGGTATCATAAAAAAAACTACTTTTTTTTGTATTTTCGACATATCTCCCCGTGTTTTTACTCAAATTTCGATCAGGAGAGCTCGTTGGATGCAGAATTAAATTCTGCATCCAACGAGTACCCACTTAGTATACTTTTCATGGACCCTGCTACCCAAAAAATAATAAATACCTGAAAAAATGTGATGATGATGTCATCATGATGTTTTTTCAGGTATTTCTTGTTTTTGGGGTAGCGGGGTCCGTTAAAAGTATGCCAGGTGGGTACTCGTTTGATGCAGAATTTAATTCCACATCCAACAAGCTCTCTCGATCGAAATTTGAGTAAAAACACGGGGAGATATGTCAAAAATACAAATAAAAAAGTAGTTTTTTTCTTTTCTTCTTTCAAAATTAATAAATATTATTTTATTATTTTAACTATTATTTTATTAATTCTTTTTTGCAGGCCCATTTTGAGTTGAAATTTCCTCTAATTGGCATTTCCACACTTTGGTTTGGTATAGGGTGTTTTGATGCTTGTACGAAGGGAAAAAATAGAAGTTTTCAGAAGAATCTTAATGGAGACTCTCGTGGACGTTTATCCCTTCCATTTAGGCTGGATCTCACTCACCTCCCAGCTTAGTAGGATCCCACCTCATCCTTCTCCTTTAATCCTCTCATCCATTCATCATCTCTTTTTTCCTATAAATGAGAGATCACCCTCATGGGATAGGGAGTTGTAAGGAGACCAAGTAAATGCTTTGAAATTATACCAGATATGATATTTGATACCTTAATTTTGAGGCAAGGATCCATTGGAAAGGACTTTCAACACCAAGGAATAATGGTTGTATTCTTACCTCTATTTGTTAATACATCAATGTTTTTCCTTCCCATAAATGACATGTAATTTTGTTTATAATAGTTCTCCTTGGTCAATTGTTTAGATATATCACATCATCTTGTGTTTCCACTTGTTTCTTGTTTGCTTTGATCCTTTTGCAAGTATTCTCTTCATTAATGGGATTGAAAAAGATTCAAGCTAATGAGGAAAACCTTAAGCAAGAGGTAAGGATTCCTTACATTCAAGTGATTTGATAAATACAGGAAAAGGTTTACATTTATGTCTTGTTTTGTTCTTGATCTAAACCATTTAGACTAGGGAACCAATCACTGTCTGCATTGATTGAATAGTTCCGTAAACAAAAACGACTTTGATGAGTCTTTACAGTTTTTCTGCATCTTCATGTGATCTTCATAAACTCATCATCAATTTCGAAATGATCTTGACTTACATTTTCCTTACTCCATTGATACTATGCATCTATGTTATGCAACAAATTCCCCAAAAGAGCATAAAATAACCAAGAAAGAGTAAATCATTCCTTAATAATGAAGAAAATAGATGAAGAGAAGGCCTCTTCGAGGGGGAAACCTCCTTATACAATTTATTAAATATAAAAGAGAATATGATATGAGATGATTACAAACTAGACCTCCTTGGTATATATAGGAGATAAATGGTACAATTATAGTTCTAGAGCTTGCATAATTACAATTAGGGTCATATCCAAACAAAAAATATAATACTAATATGATGTAATGTCACAATATATGGGGATTAACATGTCCATCCCTTCAAACAAGTGTTGTCCTCAACACTTGATTAATTCTAGATGTTTCTACATGTGGAACTCATCTTCCATGTTGCCGCTTCTATGGGAAATTTCTTCCACTTGATGAGGTACTCAGTAATTGCTTGATTTCATAGTTTCCTAATCCTGATCTCATTGATTGTCTTGGGTTCTAGTATTAATTTCCCTTCTTCATCAATCTCTTGTAAAATAGTCTAGACTATGATCTTGTCCCCAATTCATTTTTTTAGGCAAGAAACATGCATAGAAAATTTTAGGGGTGAAATTTATCCCATGAGTGAAATTAGAGAGTTGAAAATATTTCTAGGCTGATTTTTAATATTAATCCAATTTTCTCTATTTTTAAAAAATAATCCACTACTTATTCAATAAAAATTATGAATACAATAAGTATCCCTCCCATTTTTAATAAGGAAGAGAAGAAAAATGAATTTTTCCCCGGCAAATTCCATCAGAATCCTTCTTTCACCCACGATTTCGACTAAAAGTTTGATTTGCATCCATGAAATTTTTTACAAGATGTTCCTTCCTTTGTATTTCATGTAATTCCATAATATGATTAAAATAGTCCTTGATTTGTTGTTCCACATTTTTTTAAAGAAAATTCATCCACCTTCGATAGAATTGGAGCTGATGGGGATCTATTAGGTCCATATATAATGCATAAGTTATTTGCCCATACAAAGAATCAACATGCACAAGTGAATCTCAAGTTTGATTGGAATTTGACCGAAGACCATTGGAAAATCGAGCTTCAAGGTTCGAGGTATATCACCCCCATTTTATAGAACATGTGTTATAGGGAAATGATTCATCCTTGTCTATATTGTTAAGAACCTTGAGGCTTTGTGTGTGGTGACTGGAGTCTACCATATTTTTACCAAATTTGTTTCCAAAAATGACCAAAGAATGGCATGTAGAATATGGGTGTAAGTAGAATTTATATATTTTCTTATTGTCAATTCATAAAACAACCCAAAAATATGCATCCACACATCTGTTATCGGATAAATCTACTCAAGTTAACTTAAGCCAGATCTCCATAGTCCAAGTGGATATAGAACAAATAAAATACATAATACAATATACTTTCCTAGATCAAAATAGAAATGCAAATTAATAGATAGATCACTTACCTGCAATATGCAAATCCTCTTCTGTCTTTGTTGATCCAAGATCCAAAGCCTTCAGATATTCAGCTGCAAAACCCTATAGAGCATGTGGAAATAAGAAAATAGTACACGCGTATCTAAACATGAATTGATCTAATCTAACAGCTAAGAAATAAATCTCTAAACATTATTAACACAATAATATTTATGGAAAGAGATTTATAATATTGTAATCAAGGAGATACATAGAATTAAATAAAAGCGGAATGTCACAACCTAGCCTTAACTCTGTAATATTCCATCCAAAAATCCAAGCCAAAGCCTCCAAATCAATATAGTAAGCCTCCCAAAGGATGATAGGGATCACCTAGAAATTCCACCAACATAAGAGTACCATAGTCCTTCCTCTTTTTCACAATGGAGAGAGGGTTTAATTTATAAGGCTAAAGGGATAGAATAGGTTGAGGATTAGGAGGAGGGGTCTAAGGGATATTCCCCATAGGTTAAGAACCGAATTCCACCTCACCTAGATGATAGGGATAATCCTCCACCTCATCCACCTTCGAGAAGGGTCTTGAAGCTTAGTTTTTTTCCCTCAAAACACCACCGACGCACATAACAGGAAGGGAAAAAGTGCCATCGGTGCACCTAGCAGTAGGAGACAGAGCATCGACACTGGTACACCTAGCATGGAAGGAAAAAATGCCATTAGTGCACCTATCATGAAGGGAAAGAGCGCAGACCTTCCTAAAAAGGGAAAAAGGGAAGAAACAACCTCAAACTCAATCAAATTTAGTAAAGGTAAATTTGGGGATTAGGAAAAGGGTTGACACATGGATCAAGAGGACAAGATTTTAGTGTAATAGAATTCCCCATAAAGCATGAAGTTAGAGGAATGCGATAGGTGAATACTTTGTAAAGTGAAGAAATCGAAGGAAAGGATGTTGGTTGGAAGTTGCTACAGTACAACTGACTCAAATCTCATATGACTCATAACATGGCTGTCGACCAATACAATGTAGATCCATGGAAGTAGAGACCGAATGAACATAATCATGGCTACTAGACACAAGCATATATCCATGATGAGATGATAACACAACCACGACCAATACAAGGTGGATCCGTGTAATATGACTCAAAACAAAATCCATCGCAACATAGGAAAAATATCAGATGACCCAGGGTCATCAAACCGAACCCGCAATGATACGAATCTAACCATGTGATTACAATGTCTTGACGTCGAACATGGTAGAAACCACTTGATTACGAGTCAATGATGTAAATTGTTAACAAGTGTGAAGGAAATCACCATTGATGTCAATTATTCCCAAGGTATCTCAGTACATACCATCGAATGTGAATAAAGGACTTGAAGTCAAACACTCGATGAGATCTTTCAATCAAGAGTCAATGATGTAAACTCATGTTTGAAAGCGAGGTAACCTACCATTAAGGTATGCAAGCCCAAGGTACTTGTATTGGTTTCTAAGTCTAATTCATGGATGAGGATTTGAAGTCGAAAAGAATAGACTTGTTGAAAGAGGGCCATGATGAATCCCCCATCATCGACATGAAACATGATCAAAGATGTTTTGGAGTAAATTGGACATCAGAGTGATGTGTGAGACTGAATCATAGATGACCAACATGATAGAAGGTAAACTGGCTGCAGATAGTGAACATATGGCAAAAATTCTCTTGAATATGGGAATGGCATGACTTGGAAGTATTGACACGAGAATGATACCAATCCCCCAATGCAACTAACAGTGAGAGTATTCGTGGACAACTCAAAGGAGTAATAATACTCTATGAATTAGCAGGACTTGAAGAAAAAAATATTACCCAAGTGCTAAAATTCATATGCAAATGAGTGCCATGTTCAAGAGTAACTATGTATTTCTGTAACAAAATACAAACTCTTTCCTTAATTTCCCCATCATGAAGGATGAGTGCCTCTTTTCATTTTAACGATTTCAAAGAGGGTAACAAACACTCGTTTTAGCTCATCAAGCGATGAGTCCATTCTCATATGTTTTATGAACCTAAGAAAGGAGGGATTCATTCCCAAAAAAGGGTCCTTCATTGTTTGATTTTATGAGTCCGATGAAAGCAAACTCATTGGTTGCTTCATGTTTAGAGAGTTTGAAATGACTAAGAAGACTCCAAAAATGGATTTTTTTTGTAAATTTAGTCCCTAATGCTCGAAAAAGTATAAAATAATTCCCAGGAGAACTCTTCCAGTCATGATTGGATGGAGTATACCTTTTTAGTAATTAGTGCCCCCTCGTTCAAAAAAGGGGTAAACTATCACTAGGAAGATGACTCTTCAGGTCCTTTTATGAGTGTGAAGAAGACAAGTTCACTCAACAATATTTTCATATTTTAAGAGTGTGAAAAGAGCTTAAAGAGGATTCTGTTAGGGTTCGCTTTTCATAATCCAATTTTAATGAGTATGAAAAATAGTAAAAGTACACTCGATACCTCTTCACTGATTTTTTAATGAGCACGCTGAAGGTATAAAAGACTCTCGGAACCCTTTTCATGTTTGAATCCGTAGCATGAGAAAGCGATAAAGTAAGCTCAAACCATTTTTTATGTTTCAACCAGAGCATGAGAAATGAAAAGTAAGATCAACACCATCTTACTACTTTTAACGAGCTCAAAGATCAACTACAAGAATGCTCAGGGAATCTTCTTCATTTTTTAACGAGCTTGGAACAAAGAAAGAACTATGCTCAAAGTGTCGTTTCATGGTTTAACGAGCTCAAAACTTAAATAAAGTGTGCTCAAAATGACTTCCATTAACGGGTGATTTCCCAACATGATGTCTAGTGGTTGTTAATTTCCCCCAGTATAACTGTCAAGTAACCTAAATTCAACAAAGGGTGGTAGGGTTCATGCCCCCCAAGCTTCAATTCATCTTCTTTGCAAGCAGATGAAATGAAGGTTTTAATATTGAGTCTTGACACAATGGAAGATTCCGTTTCATTTTTTAATGAGATTGACACGAAAAAGGAACTCTGCTCAAGGTGACCTGTTTCATTTTTACACAAGCTTGAAACAAAGAATAACTATGCTTGTGGGGACCTGTTTCATTTTTACACAAGCTTGAAACAGAGAGTAACTATGCTTGAGGAGACCTGTTTCATTTTTACCCAAGATTGAAATGGAAAGTAACTATGTTCACATGCATCTATTTCATTTTTTAACGAGCTTGACATAGAATGGGAACTATGCTCATAGACATCTATTTCATTTTTTAACGAGCTTGACATAGAATGGGAAGTATGCTCATAGGAATTTCTTAAGCCAACATGATGTCCAGAGGTTGGTGGGTTTCCCCCTTACACAAGAAGCTAGCGACTTAAATCTAGTATGAAGTCCAGAGGCTGGAGCCATGCCCCCTATTTTACCTATGATGGGAAGAAGCTAACTAGAAGGGGAAGGAACCACAAGAAAATGCCGGACATTCAAGGATGTATGATGACTAGGATTCATACGATGATTGGGTTTAACAAAGGAAAGCTGATCAATGGTCACAATATTCCCATCATGGGGAAAATACATCACTCAAAAGAGTGTGGACACTATAGATTTCATGGCGTAAAAATAATCACGCCCAAGGAGCAGATTGAAATATAAGGGACCTTGGACTACCATAACATTGATACAGACATATTTTCCTTCCAAAGTGATAGGAAACTGAGGAAGGATCCCTAAAGGCCAAGTAGGTATTTGATTAAAAGCCAGTATCTGATCGGTAGTTGGCACAAGCGGAGGAGAACCTATGGCTTGCCAAGCAGTAGAGGATATAATACTAACATAAGCTCCTTCATCAACAATAGTGCGGAGTACAATATTAGCGGTAACTCGCATGACTATCTCAAAAGGAACACTCAAATGAAGACAATATTCTATTAGGTTACTCCAGTCAAAGGAAATAACCTTACTACTCGGAGAGGGTTCTGTCGAAAGAGACAAAATTTCCTCTTGTATAGAACAATCGACAATAACTACGAAAACTTCAGTTGGATGGTTTTCATTCTCAAATGGAAGAGAGCGAGAAAATGAAGACTGTGCCAAAGAAACTACTTCAATATTAACACTCTCTAATGAAAGAGTGGGATTGGGTGGAGATAAAATTGACTCGGCCACTTTAAATTCACTCTCCAAAAGAAAAGTGGGATCAACCAAGGATCGACTTGGATCAATCGCTTCAACTTCACTCTTCAATGGAAGAGTAGGACCGACCAAGGATGGACTTGGATCGACCTCTTTCACTTCACTCTTCAACGGAAGAGTAGGATCGACCAAGGATGGACTTGGATCAACCACTTGATCAACAAATGGGATGCCAAGGGAAAACTTACGATAACTGATTGGAAGCTGTTGCTGAGGAACAATAATATATTCCAACAACTTATAAGCTTCATCCATGCGAGGACAAAGGTAAGCATGATGCATATACTTACATAGTAAGCAAGGATATCTGAACTTTCCTTTTCCACTCTTAACCAAAGAGTTACTGGTTGACAGGGAATCATCAGCATGATAATCAGAGACATATGACATAGGATGTTTAGACCACACTTTTGACACAAGGGAAATATTGGGACAATCCTTGAGAAGGTGATCACCCTTGCAAAGTATACAAGGGAAATTGGGTTTACACGAGCTGAAAATAGGTACATTAATACTCCCAACATGATGATCAGTGGCTGGTAGGTTCCCAACATGATGATCAGAGGTTGGAGCTGTGACCTTTTGCTTATTTTTCTTCTTCTTAGCCTTCCTTTTCGTCTTCTTCTTACTCGCCCATTTACTAACATTAGAGTTTTCAACAGGTGAAGAAGAAGAAAGGGAAGTCGATTCAACATTCGACAAAGAAGGAGAAGGATTAACATGAGGTTGATGCTCATGCGGTAAAGGACCAGGATCTGACACAAAAGATGCATTTGTTATAATAGGATTTGAGAAAAACCATACAGGTAATCCTATATTCAATCCGGGAAGGTTCAAAGTGGCCATGAAGGGAGGACCAACAGCTCCACAAGGGGGAGAAACAAAATACATACCTTAAAAAGGGTTGTCTTGACTAGTGGTCCTAGGAAAGTCTCCCATATTTGAACTCTCTAAGAATATTTGAAGTACCACACAAAACAAACACTACTCAAATCTAAAAGTAACAAGAAAAATGTGTGAATAGGAGTGGATGAATGGTCAGGATCCTCATGGGATTATCAAGGCTTCACAATTATTGTGATGCAAAGATGACCAAAAGGTTAACTCAGTTGGTCACAGGAATCCTAAGGGGGTCTCCCAATATATGCTAGGTATGGGGGATATCAACTCCATAGTGGTGATATATAATGCACAACTGTACGAAATGGGCCTTCCTATATACAATCAAGTACATGAAGTACCTTTCGATATACCGACGGTACATGGAAGAACCACACAATCCTCGGGATGAAGTGCATGCAATAAACGATAGCTTCCATGCTTAATGATGCTGGAACACGTCACTAACTTACAGACAATTACTAAATGATTTTAAACCTAAGCTAGTGTTAATTTTATCTTGAGCGGTTAAGTGTATGCATGGTGTGTAGACAAAAAATGTAAAAAGAATGCAAATCCTAGCTACATGACAATGCACATTTCTCTTTCGATGAAATCTACCTAAGGTAGGGAAAGAGTTTTCTTTAAAGAAGGAATAAATTACATATATAAGAAAACCAAGTTCTAATCAGAGCCAACTATGAAGCTTAACAGATCAACATCAATCATAATTCTTGAAAAGACCTATGAATTCATACACGATCCTATTCTTGGCTTGTTTTTTTTTTTAAATTTGCTTCTTTTTTGATTGATTTTTCTCTTCAAACAAACATGAATTTGAACAATAAAGGAAAGGATAATTCTCTTTTCATATCTACAAACAGAAAATGAAAGAATATCTACATCACTCCATTATTCAGAAATCAAAAGGAAGATGACAAGCACCCAAAAAACTCCAAAACAACAAAAATGCAACCAAAAATCAATGACTGAGGGGAGGAATGGTTTGGAGATCATATATGACTATCCAAACAGATCTGAAGAGGTATGGAAATGTGATTAGTAATGGCAAGGAAGAACTAATAGTTGTAGGATTGAAATTTCCTACCACAACCAAGTCATTCACTTGACTAGTAAATCATCCCAAAATCAACAAAATCAACTCCAAACAGAGATAATACTGGGTCTAAGGGGTGTACGAATATCATATACATCCTAAAAACCACAATCCATCAAACTAAAACCCAAAAATGAAGGAAATCCAAGCCAACATTTGAGTTTCAAAGGGCGACGCACCTGCCTATACTACACCAGAGCGCCTAGGAGGGGTAGGCACACCTACAACACTGCAACAGAGCACCTACGACACACCTAATACTCTACACAAGAGCACCATGGAACCCCTACTACACTGGACAAGAGCGCCTACTACACTGGACAAGAGCATCGATGGCGCACTATCTCTTAAGGAAAAAATCACCTATAGAGCCAACACTTATGAAACTAGAAAATAATACCAGTGTCGAGTCTGTCTACACAACCCAGGTGTGCTGATGGAGAAACAAACCAGGTAACAACTAGATTTCCTATGGGAGAAGGGAGGAAGGTATGATAGTGATCCAAAGAGCATCAAGAGGATAAAAGCCACTCTTCAAAGAAAAAATATAAAGGAGGGAGGGTCTTTAGAGGCTAACAAAAGGATTGATTAACAGATATGAAATAAAAAACAAAAGAAATTAGATCTATGCACATTCCCTAGCAGAGTCACCAAATTTGTTATCAGATAAATATACTCAAGCAGACTTAAGCTAGATTTCCCTAATCCAAGTAGATCTAGAACAAATCAAATACATAATACAATCTACTTTCCTATATTAAAATAGAAATGCAAATTAACAGATACATCACTTACATGCAATATGCAAATCCTCTTCTCTCTTTGTTGATCCAAGCTCCAGAGCCTTCAGATCTTCAGCTACAAAACCCTGTAGAGCATGTGGAAACAAGAAAATAGTACATGTTTATATAAACATGAATTAATCTAATCTAACAATTAAGGAAGAGAGCTCTAAACATTATTAACACACAAATATTTATGGAAAGAGATTTATATTAATGTAATCAAGGAGATACATAGAATTAAATAAAAGAGGAATGTCACAACCTAGACTTAATGCTGCAATATTCCATCCAAAAATCCAAGACAAACCCTTCAAAGAAATATAGTAAGTCTCCCAAAGGATGATAGGGATCACCTAGAAATTACACCAGCATAAGAGTACCATAGTCCTTCCTCATTTTCACAATGGAGAGAGGGTTTAATTTATAAGGTTAAAGGGATAGAATAGGTTCAGGATTAGGAGGAGGGGTCTAAGATATCTTCCCCATAGGTTAGGAACCAAATGCTACCACACCTAGGTTATAGGGATAATCCTCCACCTCATCTACCTTCGAGAAGGGTCTCAAAGCTTCATTTTTTTCCCTCAAAACACTATCGGTGCACATAGGAGGAAGGGAAAAAGAACCATCGGTGCACCTAGCGGTAGGAGACAGAGCACCAACACTAGCGCACCTAGCATGAAAGGAAAAAATGCCATCGACGCACCTATCATGAAGGGAAAGAGCGGCAGCCTTCCTAAAGAGGGAAAAAAGGCATAAACAACCTCAAACTCAATCAACTTTAGCAGAGGGAAATTTGGGGATTAGGAAAAGGGTTGACACATGGATCAAGAGGACAAGATTTCGGTGTAACAACATCTAAAAACAATTCCATAGTCCATAGTTGATATGTGGTAATTGTCGCTCCATAAATCAACTCAAAAATATTGATTTATAGATCAAAATACATCTCTAATGTCCATAAATGCATATAGGGATTTTTTTGTTAAGGAATATCACTACATGATTGTACAAAAAAAACAAAAAAATGAATTCCATGCTATTGATTTTTCCCTACATAATTCATTGTGGAGGGTCAACAACTAAGTCATTGCATATACATTGCCATGTATTAATTTTTCTTTGATTTGTTGAAATGAATCCGGTCCATCTGATTTTGCAACTTCTACTTTTGTTCTCACTACCTTTTATTTTTGGATACTTGTTGCTAAGAAGATGCATCTTCTTCTATGATAGACTAATTACTTGCACTACTAGGAAAATGACCTATAGCATAGGTTTTCAGTGTTACAAGATTGACAAAATTTTCAAAAAAACATCTGCTACAACCTCTGCTAATGGTAGTAGATGTTTTAATGGAGGTTATTACAAATATATGTTATAAATAAAAAATATTGGAAGATGGAGGTTTTAGCAAATGATTTTTTACCAGTGTGCTTTGTTGAATAAAGGTGCACCCATGCGTATATCACTTAAATGCATTGGTGCTAAACGATATAACTATTCTACACCGTTGCACTCAAACGGATCATGCACCAAAGTACACCAAATTTCAACATTTCACTTGTGCTTACATATGGATTATACACATCGGTCTTACATACAACATAAACTCACCGGGGAGATATTTTATGTCATATGCACCAAAAGTTCTTAATTTTTTTAAACTTTTCGGTGCGATCTATTTATAATAGTGTCTCGGTGCATTTATGTTAAGTTTTTAATGGTTATATCAGATCTTATAACATTTAGCATCATAACAAAATAACCATAATCAAAAGATAACTGAAAGATAGACAAGCACAACCACACAAAAGAACACAAAGATTTATCCTGGGAAACCATCATGGGGAAGAAAACCCAACAAAAATTCCTCTGTATAAGATGTATAAAAAGTAAAATACAAGACCCTAGACAGGTGCGCCTCCCTCAAGGAGATATATATATATATATCCTATGCGTTGTGCACAAGTGAGTGTGTGTTCAAATGAGGAACACATCTCTTAACAAGTATGCCCCACTTAACTAAGTGATCCGACTTCACTTAGGAAGACTCAATACAATATTATATTATATTATTAGGGTGCTAAAGACCCGACACAAAATGGAGGATTTACCTCATGACTCTATGATGACCAAATATAATAGTAACACCCCACTGAAGGAATAATAACATCTCCCTTGGGTTACATCAATAAAATACATTTAGAATATCCTTTGAAGTTACAATATTCAACACTCCCCCTTAAAGAGAAGGTTATTCTACTGACAACATCATCATAGAATATAGGAGAACAAAGAGACAAAATATGCAAGATCATCGAGGCTATACATATATATGGCACAAGAAGTTTTCACAATCAATAGCTGGAATAGTTACTCTTCATCTTTTGCATCACATGATCCTTTTGCAGCAATGCTTTGATCTTTTGATCCTTCGTAGTAGCACTTTGATCTTCTGATCCTTTGCAGTAGTACTTTGATATTCTGATCCTTTGGAGCATCACTTCGATCTTCTAATAATTTGCAACAACACTTCGATCTTCTGATCCTTTGTAGTACTTTGATTCTTTGTAGCAGCACTTCGATCTTCTCGATCCTTTGTAGTAACACTGTTGGGTGCTATTTTGACACCTATTTTTGATGCCTTAACCCTTCTAGCCACCCCTTCATACCATTATGATCACCCTTAAAGCCTCATACTTTACTCATAAAACCTTGAAGCTCATCAAATGAAGGTATAATTGTTGCTACTTTTTAATGAATCAAATTTTGTAGTTTTTAAAAGAATTTAAATCGCAATTTTAATAAATTACAGGATTTGCTAACTTCCCGTAAACGCTCCAAGGTTTGGATATTTGCAGGATGATTGGGAAATATTTGAGATATGTGGGAGAATCCCTAATGTCCAGGGATGGATTTATTTCCAACAACTTCATGAGATATCCCTCACAGGTGTCAAGTCAATGCGGGTCAAAGAAGACCACTTGTGCTACCAGAAAGCATAAAAATGGGACTGTTTTGATATTCCAGGAATTTTCTCCTATTTTTGTGGATCAGAGGGCGAGCTCGGGGTTATGGAAATTTGTCATTATGATATGGAGAAATATTGTAGCATTTCAGTTCGAAAACAATTTGTATAAATATTGGTATTTTTTATGTAAAACCATCCGACAAAATTGAGTGAGACTCTGCGTTTTTATTAATAAAGAACTCATAATTTCAAACAAATTTGCAAGTGTATTTGCTATGGAATTTTTATGAGATCGATTTAGTTTTTGGTGATTTTATAGTTCATTGTGTGTGAGCGGAGTAGTGGAGGGCCCACTCTGCTAAGCCTGCACACCATTTCCTTTGTTGTTGCTTTGGTATGTTTTAATTTAATTTCTGTAGATGCACATTTTAATCTCTTGTATGCATTTCATTATATTCTGATTTTCCTGTAGAAGCATTTTCTTTAGCTATAGATTCTAATTAAATTTGGAAACCACATTCAACAATACTGTTTTATTTCAATTCAAATGTAAGAGAGTTTGAGACTGTGTAATCCAAGTAGGGTTTGCTATACATTGCTTAGATTATTATAGAATTGTTTTAGGTTTACTATAAAAATATTTTGTTGTTGAAAAACTAAATACATTGTGAACTTACAGTTCTTGTAAAAGAACTCAGCAGTTTATGCCTTCAGCAATAGAATAGCATTATTTTAGTTTTTATAATTTTTTACATTTTATGATTTGTGTTCAGATGTGCTTAAGTTAAAAATTGTCATTGCATACATTTCCTGTAAGGGATTTTTGGTAATTTTATACTTACAACATTTAAATAGCCTTAGGTCTTTGAATTACAATATATTTTAAACCAGTCTAGTTCTAAGTCCATAGATGTTGGATATGCTTCTAAGTCTTAGGATACCGGGTTGACATTTAAAACAGTAAGCTCTGATTTACAACAGTAAATTGAGCCAACATTTGGCACCATTGCCGGGGAAGCATATTTAGAAATAGACATAGGAATTTTTATCTCTTTAAAAAAAAATATATATATTCTAAAACACAGAGCATAATTTAGTTTTTTTATGTTAATACAGAGAGACAAAAAATGAATATTTATCAAAAACCCCCCAAAAATAGAAACAACAGAGAATTCTTCATCTGAGAGGAAAATATTCATTACAACAACTGTTGATACTTTCCAAATGGCTAAGGAAGAAACCTCTAATAAAGGAGGACTAACTGTAGAACAACGTAGAGAGTATGAAAGAAGAATGGAGATGGAAAACAAACAAAGAGAGATCGCTGAGGAATAAGTATTTAGAGGACCAACTCCAGAACAACGAAGGGAGTATGAAAGAAGGTTAGAAGCTGAAAAAAAAGATGAGAAGGTAGAGGAAATGAAAGGGATGAGAATAGAATAAATGAGAGAGTAGAATATAGAGGAAATGAAGAACAACAAGAAACTAACTTTTGATTTACAATCTTAGATACTGGTATCATCCTAGGAGAAGAGGTAAAAATGAAAAACATTCCACCATCCATTTTACCCAACTTTTATGGTATGAATTCTGAAGATCTTGACTCATTTTTTTTTGAATTTGATATTTTATGTCGTACTTATGGATATACTCATGATACACATAAGATTCACCTATTTCCTGCTACTCTTAAAAATACTGCACTGAAATGGTTCATGGGATTAGGAGAACACACTATCACTAGTTGGGATGACATGAGAAAGATTTTTCTTAAAAAATATCAAGCATATTGTAGATCTAAAGATTCGAAGGATGATATTTTTAAGATGTCTCAGCAGGAAGATGAAAGTCTGGAAGAATATCTTGAGAGATTTCTGTATAATCTACAAAAATCTAAATATACTTCTTTAACTTCAAACATCATCAGAACAATCTTTTTGAAAGGCATCCAAGATGAGTATCTTGATGTTCTTAATGTTATGGGGAAAGGAGATGTTTCCTACTTACCTTTTGATGAAATTATAGAGTTATGTCAAAAGTATTCAATAGGAAGAGCTGGAAAAGGGAAAAGAGATATCACTTCAAAAACAACTAAATCAGCAACCGGAAGTATATCAAGAGCTGAGTTTGGAAGCTTGTTAGAATATTTTAAAGTTGATCTTCTAATTAATTTAGGGACACAAGTAGAAGTCTTAAAAACTAATAAAATACAAGAACAACAAGATCAACAAGATCAAGCTCTATCAATTTTCTGTCCTAAATGTAGGAAGAAACATCCATTGAAGGAATGTCCTTTAAGTAATGTTCAGATTTGTGGGTTATGTGCAGAAAATCACAAGATTGATGAATGTTCTAGGTTGAAATAATTACAAGCAGCTCAGGTGGAAGAAAATCAAAGCATGGAATCTCTTTACCTTCTGTCATAGAGAAGGCCATGGAAGCCACATTTTCCAGGTATGTCTCAAGACCCTATGCAACAATTCTTTCCAAGTTATCAATATCTTGTTCAAAATACATGGAATGCACCTATGCCTTGGAATACTTGGTCTCCTTAGCAAAACCAAAACCATCCCATGCAAAATTGGCGAGGATATGCTCATGGAAACCAAACATATCAGCAGGCCTACCCACAACCTTACCGATAATGTTTTGCTTACCCACAATACCAGCATAGTCAACTTTCATTTCCTCCATAGCCAAATCCTGCTCCTCAACTAAACCAACCTCAACAACTTCAACTCCCATCTGACCAACCTCCACCTCGACCAACTTAGTTACCAGCCCAGCCAGTGCCAAATCCTAATAATAGAGTGGAAAAACCCATGTATAATATAGATGAAGGAACAACAGTTTCATGCTCAATCCTTCCTATTTAAAATATCCACTTGAGGTCTGGAAAAATATTAGAAAAAGAATCCCCTCTTCTCATAGAATAACAAACAAAAAAAGAGAAAATTCCAAAAACTCTAATACAAAAAATTTGCAGCTAGACAAACAAACTCAGAAGGATAAAATGATAATACCTCAAACACCTCCTTTTCCAGAAAGGTTAGTTAAGGAAAAATTTTCAGTTTCTCTTCCTGAATTTGATGTCTTAGATGAATTAACAAATTTATGTGTAAAAATTCCCTTACTGCAAGCTATCAAAGATATCCCAATCTATACAAAAGCAATTAAGGAGTTATGCTTAAACAAGACTGGCAGATGAAAGAAGGATCCACAAACAATTCATGTAATTGGAAATTTAGTAGGCTTAATGTCAAATACTGTTTTTGTTGAGAAATATGTTGATTCAGGAATTCCAATGATAACAATAACAATCAACAATTTTTCAATTTCAAAAACCCTAATTGACTTAGGTGCAGCTATTAATGTCATGACACTGGAAACAATGAAAAATTTGGATTTGGAGAACCCTATACCAACCACTACAATCCTTGAGCTAGCTGATAGATCTAAGATAGCACCGGAAGGAATACTTGAAGATATCATAGTTTCTTTAGATTCATGGGAGTATCCAATAGATTTTGTAGTTCTTCAACCAAAGTCTAACTTAGGGGGACATCCATTGATTCTTGGAAGACCCTAGTTAGCTATAGCTTATGCTTTTATTGGTTGTAGAGCAGGAAATATGATTATCTCTCATGGAACAAAAAGGAAACATATTACACTTTATCCTTCTGCTCAAAGACCCTCTATGACAGATCAATTATCTTGGATTAATGAAACAAAGGAGCAACAAGAAGAAGTAATTCATCCTATCTTAAGTATTAATCAAGCATTCAATTTTCAAGAGGAGAATAATGAAGATTTGCTAGATTACTTTATTTCTGAACATGATATCTATGAACAGTTAAGAAACATGCATTATATTACTGCAGATCAGGTTTTAGGGCAATATTTTCAAGAAAATTGTACAATTGATTCCTTGGAAACAACATTTGATGATATTTTTTCTGTTCATTCCATTACAAATGATCAAAGCAAAAACATTGAGATCAGTGCTGGAAAATAATTAAATATTGGTGCACATCTTACATTATTACAAGAAGAAAAGTTGATTGCATTACTAAATAAGTATCACAAAGCATTTGCTTAGGAGTATACTGACATGCCCAGAATTCATTAGGAAACATGTACTCACCATATTTATACAGATAATAACATAAGACCTTTAAGGAAACCTCAACGAAGGATGAACCCTATACGAAAAGAAATAGTCAAAGCAGAACTGCAAAAATTGTTACAAGTAGGCTTCATCTACCCTATTTCTGACAGTCAATGGGTTTCTCCATTAGTTGTTGTTCCTAAGAAGAATGGAAAGTGGAGAATTTGTGTGGATTACATGGAGTTAAAAAAAGCAACGCTTAAAGATTATTTTCCATTACCATTCATTGATTAGTTATTGGACGCACTAGCTGGAAAACGATATTTTTGATTCTTAGATGGATTCAGTGGATACAATCAAATCAGAATTGCATTGGAAGACTAGGAGAAAACTACTTTCACATGCCCCTGGGGTACACATGCCTATAAAGTGTTACCTTTTGGTCTATGTAATGCTCCATCCACTTTTCAGAGAGCATTCCTGGATATTTTTGCTGATTTAATTCAGCAATGTGTCAAAGTATATATGGACGATTTTTCTATGTATGGTAATACTTTTGAATATGCATTAGACAATTTAGAGAAAATCTTAAAGAGATGCATAGAATCAAATCATTCCCTTAGTAATGAAAAATGTTTCGTGATTTTAAATGAATGGATAGTGTTAGGTCATCATATTTCATCATCTGGAATAAATGTGGATCCGCAAAAATACAACTCATTGTGAATTTGTTAGAACCTAAAAATAAAAAAGATGTGAGAAGATTTCTTGGATATGCAGGCTATTACAAAAGGTTTATTGAAAATTTTAGTAAAATAGCTTTGCCACTATTAAAATTACTTTCAAAAGATATAATATTTCATTGGGATACTAATTGTCAAGTTTCTTTTTCAGATAGTTAAAGACAAGTTATTATCAGCACCTATCTTATGGGGGCCTGATTGGACATTTCCATTTCACATCTCCACGGATGCATCAGACATTGCAATTGGGGAAGAATTGGGTCAAAAAGAAAAACTCATGAATTATTTTATTTACTTTATTAGCAAAAATCTAACCCCTGCAGAGTTGAATTATACAGTTACTGAAAAGGAGATGTTGGCAGTGGTACATGCTGTAAACAAATTTTGTCATTACGTTACTGGTTATGAAATCTTTGTCCATACAGATCACTCTGCCTTAAGGTATTTAATGAACAATCCCATCACTAAAGGTAGGATAACAAGATGGATTTTATTGATGCAAGAATTTAATATTACTATCCTAGATAGACCTGGAAGGGAAAATCAAGTGGCATACTTTTTATCTCGATTAAACAATTCTGGTGAGGTTGTTCCTGTTTCAAATAATTTTCCTGATGAACACTTATTTTCTATTTTTGTTATAACTCTGTGGAATGCTGATATAGCCAATTACTTATCATCTAGAAAACTACCACCCTCTATGACATCAAAAGAGAAGAAAAGAATCATTAAACAAAGTGCTGGACACACATGGGTAAATCGATATCTTTTCTATACAGGATATGATCTTATCATTAGAAGATATGTTAGGAAAGATGAGGTTTTAGACATTTTGAAAGCTTGTCATGATGAACCATGTGGTGGCCATTTTACAGATAAATGAACAACATACAAAATACTCAGCCTAGGGTATTATTGGCCATCTCTTTTCAAAGACTGCAAGAAGTATGTTAGAAGGTGTGATATTTGTCAACAGATGGGAAGACCAGTACCATCAGATGTGATTCCACTATAGCCACATGTTCTGATAGAGCCATTTGAAAAATGGGCTCTCAATTTCATTGGACCAATTAATCCACCATCAAAAGGAAAAAGGTATATATTGGTATGTACTGACTATGTTACAAAATGGGTAGAGGCTAAAGCACTAGCAAGAGCAACTGAACAAACAATAGTCAATTTTCTCTTTGAATAAATATTTGTTCAATTTGGATTTCCTAGAGAAATTGTCACAGATCAAGGAGCACAGTTTACTTCTAAGCTGATGCAGGAGATAGCAGACAAGTACAAAATCAAGCACAGGAAGTCTACCCCTTATCACCCACATGCCAATGGCCAAGTAGAGTCCACCAATAAAAATTTGGAAACAATCATGACCAAGACAGTTCAAATGCACCGAATATATTGGTTAGACAAGCTTCATGAAGTTCTCTGGGCATACAGAATTACTTGGAAGAACAGTACCGGTTTTACTCCCTATCAGCTAGTCTATGGTAAGAAATTTTTATTGCTAATTGAATTTAAAATTCATACTTTTAAATTAGCAGTTGATCTAGGGGTAGAACTTTCTGAAGCACAAAAAGAAAGGATAATACAGTTAAATCAATTAGATGAGATGAGATAGGTTGCAGTAGAACAAACAATTCCGGTATAGCAACAAAGAGCACAATGGCATGATAAGTTCATCAAGAAAAAGCAGTTTAAGGTAGGAGACTGGGACTTACTATTTGATTCTAAATTCAAAAATTTCAAAGAAAAGTTCACAACTCATTGGATTGGTCCGTATGAGATTGTAGAAGTATATGACAATGGCTCAGTCTAGTTACAAAAAATAGATGATGCAGCATGTACATTCATAGTTAATGGACATAGGATGAAAATCTACAATAATCCTGTCAACAAAGAAGATTTCCTACAACAAATTTCTCAACAGCAGGAGATGTAAATCCTGGACAAACACATTGGTGTTTCTCCTTCACTTCCTCCTGAATAATTAAAAAAAATGAAACTTAAAAAACAACAACAACAACAACAAAGTTTAGCTGTGAAAACCAGGAAACTGACACATCCTAAACTTGAATTTTCATTGGAAAACCAAGTTTTACTTGGCCATTGAAAATTCTCAAAAATATTTTCTTTCCTAGTTACTTTACATATCAGTTTTTCAGTATCAGTGACTTGAGGACAAGTCAATAAACAAGGCTGTGAGGGAGAAGCTAGTATTTTTCATTTTTTTTAAAACCCTCCAAACCTCCTGTAGATGTCACAAATTGGTTTTGCATCATAGCTAGTTTCATTCCAATAAATAAATAAAAAATCACAAAGTTTTTAGAATTGCAGAGGGACCTGAAAATCAAGTTAGATTAAGAGTAAAGGGACCTGATTTTTATAGAAGAACTTGAAGAGGAGATTGAAAAAAATTGCACAGAAAGACACACCAAGATACATGAACGAGGAAATAATTGCATAAGGGGCACATGCGAAGATATTCAGAGGATCATATAAGCTTCATAAATCCAAACCAGTTACATCAAACAGGATGAAGAGCACACGGGATTGGCAAGAAAAGTATGTAAGGATTTTTGATTTTAATGTTTTTAAAAGTTGCATTATTCTTCATTGTTTAGTATGTGACAAAAAAATTCCTTTCCATTGTATAAACTTGAATATCTATCCATTCACTCTCAGCCTCACCACTTGTATCATCCATCCATCCATTCCCCTACCCTAGGCATCAAAATTGGTATTTAAAGATAAAACAAATGCAGGTCTCATGCCTAAATTGCACTTTACAGGCAGGCTTCAGAATTCATTTTTATATTGAATCATAAAAAAATTTCACAAGTTTTTCATTTGTATATCCTCTAAGGTCAAAACACAAGATACATTATCTTAATGGTTCATAAACATAAATATGTGAGGCAAGATTCAAATCATAATTTTAAAGAGAGGTCATAAATGACCATTTTAAAAAATAATTACATGAAACCATTTCCTCATTCCCATGTAGCCTGCCAAGAATTCAGCAATTCGAGTTTTTTTTTCCCGATTACAGAGGCAGTCTGTCCTGTCAGTTTATTCGCTCATTGCCAGGGTTGATTCATGATTGCAATGATAGTATTGCTCATTATTCTAGTTAGTTTAATCATTTCCATAACTGCAGAAGAGGTTGCTGAACACGCAGGAGAAATTATTCAAGACTAATCCATGATTACAATGCTAGCATTTTCCATCATCTCCGGTGATTTGCTCATTGCTAGGTTCAAAATCAGTCTGCTAGCATTTTTATCTCAGTTGATTTCTCACTCCCAGTTTGAAAACCATCACGCTTGTAGAGAAGGTGTATGAAAACACAAAGGGTTGCGTTCCATTCTCATGCTTGCAGAACCAGTTTGTGAAAATGCATGAGGTGTTTTGTTTTATTGTAGAGAAGCATGTGAAAAATGCAGAATTCATTCTGTCTTACTTCCACGACTTACAGAGAGGAATTACTAAAAAAATACAGAGGTAGAATTGTTGGAGAAGGATTATGCAGGCATAGTTGAAGAAAAATAGAAATTCCAGAAGATATTGGATGTACACAAGGTTCATTGAGAAGAGGAAATCGCCTGAGGAGAGGTAAGCCCATTTTAAAAAAATAAATTTTTGTTTTTATCAGTTGAAAGTAGAAGATAGCTCTTAAAGTAATTGCAAATCTGTGAGTGGAGTTCTCTTTTGAAATATTATTGAAAGTAAAAGAAAAAAGTGGGTTCTAGGATAGAACCAGAGAAATTTAACTCATCTGCTATTCATGAAAAATGTTTAGAGATCTTTGAAAAAAATAGTGGGTTCCCTTCTTTGAAAAATTTGATGGATACAATGAAAAGGCTAGTTGGGAATTTTCCCATTCATTTGATGGAGAGAGGCCCCACAATAGGGAAATTTACTTTCAAGTTGTCTGAAGATATCTTAGCACAAATAATTGGACTACCTCAGCAGGGAGAAAGATTCTTCAAAACAAAGCAGTTTGAAGAGAAGGCATGGGTACCCTTCCTATGCAAGTCAAGGATAGGCTTAGTGAAATGGAAGAAGGGGGTACCAAGGAGCTGGTTAATCCATCCTTGGGATGCAATGGCATATATTATTCAAAAATCCCTTACCTATGAAGGGAGATTTAGTATTATATACCTTTACCATATTAAACTGATGCAACATTTGAGTGGTGATTGTGAGATCAACATACCCTATTTTTTGCTGCAGAGCCTTTCCAAAATGGCTAAAGCTGTTCAAAAATGAACTGGAGACACTACCTCAAGAATTTTCCATTCTGGGCTCATTAAAATCATCCTTACACATGAATTGGAAAAGCAAAGTTTGACATGGCAGCAGTTTGTAGTTGATTATGATACCAAAGAACTAGAGGAACAATTAGGTGAAAGAATGAAAGAAGATGAAATATTAATGCTCACATACACTGAAGATGAGATAGAAGACCCTGAGGCAACAAGCTCAAAATAGCCTCAAAGAAGGGTAAGAACAAGAAGCATGGTGAAAGAGGACTTGCAATTCCAATAAAACGATAAAATCTTTACTACATATGAAAGAAAGTCGAGAAAACATAAATATGGACAGAAAAAGCAAGCAACAGAAATTAATGATGAGGAACAACAAAGGCACTATGTATACATACAATCTCTGGAAAGTGAAGAGGAAAATCCAATATAAGAAATTGGGAAAAGTAATGAAGAGGTAAACATCATCTTTGATCAACCAAAAAGCAGAAGAAAATTTGGAGTTAGATGCTCAGACAGTTGAGAAGACTCCAGTTGACAAACAAGAGCAAGATGATAGAAACATAGCCATTATTTCTCCTATCTCTGAAAAAAAAGAGAAGGAAGAATTCCTAGTGCAAGAGGTTGACAAATTAAGAAACAAAGATGATGAAATTGGGATGGATACTATTTCCAAACAATCTACAACAGGTAAGAAGAAGAAGAACCTCTCTAAAAACAATAAGAAGGTTGAAAAGATAAAACTATAAATGAAGGAATTGGAATTGGAGAATGAGAGATTAAGGAAAAAGAATAGAAAACTCAGAGTTTAGAATATCCAAAAGTAGGAATATAAATGGTACCAGCAAAAGAGGTCACTCAAATCCAAGTATTAGAGATTCAAATTTCTTCATGTAGCCTAGGTTGGTATTGATGCATCATCTCAAACAAGAGAATTGTCAGAGGATTGATAACAACAGGGTAACAATAGTTTTGTGCATTGGAATATGCAGTTTCAGTTTTTGAGTACACTCTTTATGCATGAGGGCACGCAACACCTTTCTCTTGGGGGAGATGTTGGGTGCTATTTTGACACCTATTTTTGATGCCTTAACCCTTCTAGCCACCCCTTCATACCATTATGATCACCCTCAAAGACTCATACTTTACTCATAAAACCTTGAAGATCATCAAATGAAGGTATAATTGTTTCTAATTTTTAATGAATCGAATTTTGTAGTTTTTAAAAGCATTTAAATCGAAATTTTAATAAATTACAGGATTTGCTAACTTCCCATAAACGCTCCAAGGTTTCAATATTTGCAGGATGACTGGGTGAGATTTGAGATATGCAGGAGAATCCTTGATGTCCAATGATGGATTTATTTCCAACAACTTCACGATATAGTCCTCACAGGTGTCAAGTCAAGGTGGGTCAAAGACGACCACCTATGCTGCCAGCAAGCATAAAAATGGGACTGTTTTGATATTTCAGGAATTTTCTCCTATTTTTGTGGATCAGAGGGCGATCTCGGGGTTATGGCAAGTTTTAATTATGATATGGAGCAAGATTGTAGCATTTCAGTTTGAAAACAATTAGTATAAATATTGGTATTTTTCATGTAAATCCATCCGGGAAAATTGAGTGAGACTCTGCGTTTTTATTAATAAAGAACTCAGACTTTCAAACAGATTTGCAAGTGTATTTGCTGTGGAATTTTATGAGATCGATTTAGTTTCTGGTGATTTTATAGTTCATTGTGTGTGAGTGGAGTAGTGGAGGTCCCACTCTGCTAATCCTGCACACCATTTCCTTTGCTATTGTGTTGGTATGTTTTAATTTAATTTTTGTAGATGCACATTTTAATCTCTTGTATGCATTTCATTATATTCTGATTTTCCTGTAGAAGCATTTTCTTTAGCTATAGATTCTAATTAAATCTGGAAACCACATTCAACAATACTGTTTTATTTCAATTCGAATGCAAGAGAGTTTGAGACTGTGTAATCCAAGTAGGGTTTGCTATACATTGCTTAGATTATTATAGAATTGTTTTAGGTTTACCATAAAAATATTTTGTTGTTGAAAAACTAAATACATTGTGAACTTACAGTTCTTGTAAAAGAACTCAGTGGTTTATGCCTTCAGCAATAGAATAGCATTATTTTAGTTTTTATAATTTTTTACATTTTATGATTTGTGTTCAGATGTGCTTAAGTTAAAAAGTTGTCATTGCATACATTTCCTATAAGGGATTTTTGGTAATTTTATACTTACAACATTTAATTAGCCTTAGGTTTTTGAATTACAGTAGATTTTAAACCAGTCTAGTTCTAAGTCCATAGATGTTGGATATGCTTCTAAGTCTTAGGATACCAAGTTGACATTTAAAACAGTAAGCTCTGATTTACGATAGTAAATTGAGCCAACAAGCACTTCTATCTTCTGATCCTTTGTAGTAGCACTTTGATCTTCTCGATCCTTTTGTAGCAGCACTTTGATCATCTCAATCCTTTGAGGCAACACTTCTATCTTTCACAATCCTTTGTAGCAACACTTTGATCTTCTGCAACAACCTTCTAATATTCTCGATCCATTGTAGAAACACTTTGATCCTTTTGCAACATCACTTCGATCCTTTTGATCCTTTGTAGCAACACTTCGATCCTTCTTGATCCTTTGTAGCCACTCTTCGATCTACTTGACCCTTCGATGTTGTTCTTTGATCTACTTGATTCTTCACCGCCACGCTACCTGCAGTACACATGATCTATTTGCAAGATGATCAATCCTAGCCACTTTAGGACATAAGTCCAAGGACGATGCAATCCTCCATTAGCATGATCCATGAAATCGATCAGCTAAATTGTCTACAACTAAATGTAGATCTCGACTGCACCTAGTGTTGACCCTATCATTTGTGAGGACTCATTGTAGACCATCCATACCACACAGGTTAGGACCACTCAGAAGTGAGTGTTATACTACGTTATCTACACTTACATGTAGGCACACTCTTTCAAGTAAGCATTAGAGAAAATTTCAACTCAAAATGGGGCTCCTAAAAAAAATTAATAAAATAATAGTTAAAATAATAAAATAATATTTAATAATTTTGGAGGAAGAAAAGAAAAACTACTTTTTTGTTTGTATTTTCGGCATATCTCCCCGTGTTTTTACTCAAATTTTGATCAGGAGAGCTCGTTGGATGCAGAATTAAATTCCGTATCCAACGAGTATCCACTCAGCATACTTATGATGGACCCTGCTACCCCAAAAATAGGAAATACCTGAAAAAATGTGATGATGATGTCATCATAACTTTTTTCAGGTATTTCTTGTTTTTGGGGTAGCGGGTTCCATCAAAAGTATGTCGAGTGGGTACTCGTTGGATGTGTAATTTAATTCTGTATCCAATAAGCTCTCCTGATTGAAATTTGAGTAAAACCATGGCAAAATATGTCGAAAATACAAACAAAAAAAGTAGTTTTTTTTATGATACCTATCCCCAAATTTATATTAAAAAAGTGTTTAAGACCTATATGGTATTTTAAATTTAAAGAAAATTCATTGGCTAACACATTATGACATGGAATTTGAGTTAAAGTTAAAAGGCCCATTTTGAGTTGAAATTTCCTCTAATGAGTATTGTCTATAGAGAAGATCTTGACCACATACAAAATGTCGGCCCATCGTAGAACATCCATACCAAAAAGGTTAGGACCACTCCCAAGTGAGTGTTATACTATGATGTCCATGAGGACTCATCATAGAGAATCCATACCACACAGGTTAGGATCACTCCCAAGCGAGTGTTATTCTATGGCATCTACATATGAATGTAGGCATATTCTCCATACAAGAGTATCGCCTGCAGAGCATATATTGACTGCATACAAGATGTCAGTCTTGTTGTCCGTGAGGACTCATCATAGAGAATACATACCAATAAGGTTAGGACCACTCCTGAGCAAGTGTTATTCTACGGTATCCGCAACTGAATGTGGGTACTCTCCATGAGAGTAACATCTGCAGGGCCATCCTTAGCTAGTAAGGACCACTCTCATGAACAAAGTGTTATACCTGCCATCCTCAAAAGAGGATACTATTTTCCACAAGTGAATTTGGGTACTCTCCATGCAAGAGTAGCATCTGCAGGGCCATCCTTAGCTAGTAAGGACCACTCTCATGAACAAAGTGTTATACCTGCCATCTTCAAGAGAGGGTACTATCTTCCACAAGTGAATGTGGGAACTCTCCATGTGAGAGTAATATCTGAAAGTCCATCCTTACCTAGTAAGGATCGCTCTCATGAACATAGTATTATACTTGCCATAATTAAGAGAGGATACTATCGTCTACAAGTGAATGTCGGACCTCGTTAGCATATTTAGGCGCACTTGGCCTCTTTCATGTTGGAGCATCACTATCATCCCATCATCAATGACAGTCTCATAATCACTCCCCATTTTCCAGGAGGATCCATATTATTAACTTTCTCCCCCTTTATCCGAGGAGGGCTTATATCTTCGACCTTCCATTCCTTTTAGAGGATAGTCCATATATTTGACTTGTTCCTCCTTTCTGAAGAAGGTCCATACCTTCGACTCATTATTCCTTTCTGAAGAAAGTCCATATCTTCGACTTGTTCTTCCTTTTTGAAGAAAGTCCATATCTTCGATTTGTTCTTCCTTTTCGAAGAGAGTTTGTGTCTTCGACCTATTTTTCCTTTCTGAGAAGGGTCCATATCTTCATCGTTCCTCCTTGCGAGGAAATATCTAAATCGTCATCACTTTTCCTCCTTCCGAGGAAATTATTTAGTATCAAAATAAATTTTCCTCCTTGCGAGGAAAGTCTTTTCGAACTACACCAAGCTTTCCATGAAAGCTGAGTCACCAAATCAACAACTTTCTGATCAATACTCACATACTGGAGTTTTATGTCTCCCTTCGATACCATATTCCATAGGATTCTTTGTCATCTTTATGCAACTCTGGTTGTCACAAAGAATCATTGTGGTATCCAAATCCATGTCAAATAGTCCTGACATCATCTTTTCGAAGCCATATGGCTTCCCAAATAGCAGATCAAGTTGCAATGTACTCTGATTCAGTTGTACTGAGAGCAACACTAGACTAAACCATGAGATCATAGCAGATCCTAAAAAATAACAACCACTCGAGGTGCCCTTTTTGTCTGCAGCACTTCCTTCCCAATATGAATCCATATATCCATATAATCTGTAGTTATGATCTCTACCATAGTAAAGTCCCAAGTGTATCGTACCTTTTAGGTACCTCATCACATGCTTTGCAGCTATTAGGTGAACCCATCATTAGAGGAAATTTGGGGTCTAAAATGGGCCTTATAAGAAAACGCGCCAACAATAAATTTTGTGAGTTGGAATTCAATAACCAATAGAATTTCAATAAAATGAGTCAACCATAATGGTTGAATTGACATATTTGTCATAAAAGAAAACTACTTTTTTTGTTCATATTTTCGACATATCTCCCTATGTTTTTATTCAAATTTCAAGCAGTATAGCTCATTGGATGCGGAATTTAATTCCACATCCAACGAGTACCCACATTGCATACTTTTGATGGACCCCGCTACCCCAAAAACAAAAAAAAAAACTAAAAAAATGTGATGATGATGTCATCATCACATTTTTTAGGTATTTCTTGTTTTTTGGGTAGCGAGGTCCGTCAAAATTATATAGTGTGGGTACTCGTTGGATGTAGAATTAAATTCCACATCCAACAAGATCTCTCGCTCAAAATTTGAGTAAAAATACAGGGAGATATGTCGAAAATATGAACACAAAAAGTAGTTTTTTTCATTCTTCCTCCAAAATTAATAACTATTATTTTGTTATTTTAATTATTATTTTATTATTTTAACTATTATTTTATTATTTTCCTTAGGAGGCCCATTTTAGACCTCATATTTCCTCTATTTCTAGGTTTAACAAGATATTGAATCAAGGTGTTCACAACAAAGCATATATCTAACCTTGTGTTCATCAAATACATCGACGACTCAATAATATGTCTATACTGAGTCATATCCACTAATTCTGATGTCTCATCAGGAAAAAAATTCATGTTGGTATCCATGGGTGTGTCCATGGATTTACAATCCAACATATCAAATATTCTTAATATTTCCACCACATACTTTCCCTGGTTCAAAAATATTCCTTCTAAGCTCTTCCACACTTCTAGCATGAGAAAATAATGCATCAATCCAAAATATTTAATCTTGAATTCTTCAGTTAGCTTCTTCTTTCTTTCTGTGACCTATTTCTCATTTCCTGTAAGAAATTAATCATCCTCATACAACAATAGTATGATAGGTTCATCATTCATAACCTTAAGGTAAAGGTTAGGGTCAACTTTACTCTTGGTAAAGCCCAAGATTTTCAAGAAGCTATCTATTATTCCATACCAAGCTCTAGGATCTTGCTTCAGTCCATACATATATTTTTTCAATCTTGTATACATGCTTCGCTCTGTCTTCGACTTCAAATCCTTGTGGTTGTTCGATGTAAGCCTCTTCCTCAATCATACCATTCAGGAAGGTTGTCTTTACATCCATTTGGTGTAAGTCCACTTCCTCATGGAAGCAAGTTCTATGACAGTTTTGATGGAAGTGTTCTTTGCTCATGGAGAAAATGTCCCTTCATAATCAATTCCCTTTCTGAGAGAATCCTCTAGCCACAAATATTTTATTTTTCAAGACTTCCATCAATAGAAAATCCACTTGTAAGATACCACACTCTTGCTTTCTGGTTTGGGTACTATATCCCAAACATGATTTTGGTATTCTTCGATCATTTCTTCTACCATGAATTCATTCTATTAGTTCATCGACATATCCCAGTATTATGTATTCAACCTTGAAGGTTAGAGCCCACTTTACTCTTGGTAAAGTCTTAGTCCAGCAGGGAGTTGTCCATCATGTCATATCATGTCGAACTCGGGGATCTTCTGCAGTCACTCCCCCTAAATCAGAACATTATCCTCTCTCTACATTCTCTATTGGAGTGACAGGTAGCATCCTATGCTACTATGTATCCATCTCAAGTTACCATGATACCAAGATCCCTTTATCTTGAACTTCGTCAAAAAGTTCCTTTTACACCCATCTGTCAGCTTGTTATCTTCTATAGGTTTCCATCTTCAACCTTTTAGAAAACGTTAAGATATTCACCACTCTAGGTGATCTTTCAAGCTCCTAGATGTGCTTTTCTATGGGTGCCTTCTGAGCTCCTACAAAGCCTATTCTGTACAGGTGGTTCTTTGCTCAATATATACTTCTACTAGAGAAGTGTGTCTGTTCAATAGAGTAAGTCATGCCATAGTCTATTCTTTCTGAGACAAACCATGAACCTTGATTTGTATACTTGTTCTTGTATATCCATATGGAAGACACTACGACCATCCCTTCAGGTCTCAAAACCATATCCTAGACATCATTCCCATGATCAACTATTACTCTTTGATCATAGTTTCTTCCATAGCTGGAAGGGTTTGCATCTATGATGTCACCCAACTGTGTCACACAACTAGAGTGTGTCTGAGGCCTATTAATTTGATTTGGAAGTCCCACCATACTTTTATTGATCTTGAATTATCTCTTATGCCCAATATGGTCTTCATCTCTCGAGTTGGATCTACCGCTCTCTGAATCTCTTTCTTCTGTCATGGTGTCTCTGACCCTGGGAGCTTCAGGTTCTAGTTTATTGGAGTGAATCTTGAATTGTCATCACTTTTTCTTCGGAACAAGTCTCATCCTCCTTTTCTTGTAGGAGGTTTTACATGACCTTTCCTACAAGTCAAATGCACCAGTTGCATGGTTAGAACCATTTCATAGGACATATGCATAATGACAAATTCTTATGCATCATGCAACTGTTTAGCCAATACAACATTCATCCATATCTCATGGTAACTTTATATATGCCTTCCATCTCTACCATGACATCATTGAGATTGTGCACTAATCCAATATGTCATCAAAGAGGTTTCATTCTACATAAGTACCAATTGAGATTTGTATAGAACCATGGGCTACTTACCCATCACATGCATATTAGTAGTATACTATCATTAATGCAAACATTTTATGATGCATAATACAAAATATATATAGGAAATACAATTCAAATATTTATCTTTGTTTGTTTGTCGTCATCTCCTTCTAGATCTACAACTTCTTCTTTGACCAATGATATTGCTTCAATCTCATGCTTACTTGAAATATTTTATGGAATGATGCTTCTGGTAGAACTAGGGTTTGATAGAGAAACCCTAATTTTTCAACTTAGGTATCTTTCAGATCTTATTGGATAGAAATATTCCCTTCCTCAAGGCAAGGCGAGCTGAGTAGCATACTCATTTTCCCAAAATTATGATCATAATTGCAAAATATCTGATGTCCTAGTTTTCTTCAATTTCTTCTACAGAATTTTCTGATATTGTTTCTCTGGTATATTTGAACATAATGCTCCTTTATGTCTAAAACTTCACACTGAGGTATCCTCTTTTTTCCTCTTTCCATCACCATAGTTTAGATCAGAGTGGGTTTAACCAATTGGGACTTATGCGAGTTTTTCCAAGATGACTTATTTTATAACTATTCAACACAATGAACTTGTACGGACTTCCATGTGTCACCAATTCACCTTCGGGGTCTGAAACTCTTACCACAGAAATTAAATTTTGTGCCCTATCTTGAAAATCTTGCGAAATTGCATTTGGACCTTCCTAGCCATAGATATAGCAATTCTCCCTAGGTCACTTGTTTAAGGCTGAATCCTGGGAGAGGATGGAACCCGATTTGGAGGAATCATATCTCCTAGAATATAGAGAATATGAGGATGAAACATTTACACATGGTACATCAGGAATTTATCTTCATCCTGTAAATGTTCCACCTCCTGCTCCTTCTCCATTCTTGAGATATAGTGAATGCACCAAAATGACTGGTTTTAGTCTTTTAGGGTTTTCAAGGATGAAACCCTAATATTCAATAGTTGTAGCTATAGCAAAGTTTTGGCTATACAAAGACTTCTTTCAGGGTGGATTTGATATCATGTTAAGTTTTTAATGGTTATACCAGATATTATAACATTTAGCATTATAACAACATAACCATAATAAAAATACCACTAAAAGATAGACAAACACAACCACACAAAAGAACACAAATATTTATCCTGGGAAACCCTCATGGGAAAGAAAACCCAGCAAAAATTCCTCTGTATAATATGTATAAAAATTAAAATACAAGACCCCAAATAGGTGCGCCTCCCTCCAATAGATATATATATCTCTCTCTCCTATGCGATGTGCACTAGTGCGTGTGTGTTCAAATGAGGAACACATATCCTCTATTTATACTCTTTTTGTCACTTCACATTTAACCTAAAAAGTTGACCCCACTTAACTAAGTGAGACGACTTCACTTAGGAAGACTCAATATAACATAATATTATATTTATTAGGGTGATAAAGACCCGACACACAATGGAGGCTTTAACTTATGACTCTATGATGACCAAATACAATGCTAACATCCCATCGAAGGAATAATAACATCTCCCTTGGGTTACATCACTAAAATACATTTAGAATATCCTTTGAAGTTGCAATATTCAACAATTTCATCATAATAAGCATTGGTGCGTACAAACTATTAAAATATACAGGTACATTTAAACAACTAAAATGTGTTAGTGTAATTAATTTCAAAAGGCACATGTGAATAAAAGATGTATAAAAATATTGGTGTATATAAATAATTAAAAAGCACCGGTGCAATTAAGAAACAATAACGCACCATTAAATGTGATTGAGACATGGAAATTTTTATTTTTTAAATTTAACAGTGCGTTTAATTTACATCGGAGTATCGGGAGGGTCGTTTATATAAACGCGCCATTGTGTATCATTCAAAAAAAATGTAGCGATGTGGCATAAATTACCAAAAGCACTGAAGATGATTCTTTTAACAACGACTACTGACATTGCAGTGAAATATCTATATTATATTTTTTATTTTTTATTTTGATTATTCATAAAAAAAAAAAGAAATAGTTTTTTTATAGTATTATTCATTTCAATTTTAATTATTGCATTTGTTTGGATTAATTTCTTTTATCTAACATCTATTGTAATATTTATTCATCCATACATTTAATTACTAATGTACCATTTCACATGTGACATTTGGCAATAACATTGGAGAATGCAATAGAATAAAAATGTTTATTTTATTATATATCAATAAGAGGACCTCATACAAAATAGGACAACATAGAGACAACAATAATCAAAATGTCAACATGCATGTAATTGTTACACTTATAGGTCGTAGCACTCCGTTTGCAACAGTCGATTTATGGGCCTGATAGAATTCGAGGAGGCTCCTATTCATTTGAACATTATGTGAACACCCTTCAGGTTATCAAAGGCACATTTTCCATGTTTTAAGACTGTCAGATAATGAATAGAGGTCACTCTACGGTGGTAGATTCTTCCGGAGGTGAAGACTTGCAGCAGCATAGACAATAGAGATAAGTGTCATAGACCAATGATATAGGATCACAAGGAAGAAGAGCGATGATAGATCATGGTTTTGGACCAAGACGCGGGAGAATGGTCAAAGTTGGGATTTCACAGAATCCATTAAAATGGGCAAACAATGAAAGGCCGATATCAAGGCGAAGCCCGATCGACGGCCCGAAGTAGTTTTGCTGAGCAAACATGCTCGATAGAAGGAAATTTCCCAAATCACGAAACAGGTTAAAGGGAGGAAGCATCTGACGGTGGAGATGAGATCAAAAGAAAATCTACAATTCGAGCTAATTTCGCAATCCAGACTTGTGCGGATAAAAGTCATGATTTCAAATCACAAAAAGTGGTACCGGCTGCAAATGTCAACGGTCATGACAAAGAGGGGAATAGATCTACGGTCGAGGTTCTTTTCACGATATGAACCAGCGTGGACAATGTTAGGGTCCTGATTCACAAAGAGGTGGTAGGCCCACTCGGATTGACGGTTGCATGGAGAGGTTGATCACGATCAATGGGTAAGAACACACCTAGGTCTAAAGCTATTCAGTGTATCAAGAGAGGAGAAATGGGTGGAAACAGTAAAGAAACGTGGATGATGGATGTAAAAGGTTCCCCAAATTGGAGGGATGAGAAGGCCTCAAGGCTGCAAGTGTTGCCTCCAGTGTGGAGATGATAGTGGAAGGGACATTCAGATGTGTAATTCACCTCCCGACAGATTGTCTGATTCCTCAACACCATTTGTAGCATGCGTATAGGTGAAATCATCCATGTGGCAGAGTCGTATTGCATAAAGACATGCGGATTTTGTGTGAGTTGGCTTGCATAAGTAAGGAAAATAACCGGTGAATCCGCTACTCACATGGGGCAAGGCTAGCACAAAGGGGGAGACCATTCCATTTCCTACATCACAAGAGCGAGGAAGCATGGGAGCATCCACTTCATGTGCTTTGTAGCATGGATCAACTATACAAGGTGGTGTCTGAAAATACTTCCCGCAGCAAATGGTAAGATGCCGTAGCTGATGAAGTGACATGACTAGATCCCCAGCAGGTAAAGGATTGCTCTACTCGCGCCCTCACACATGTTGATACCAAAAACAATCGATGACAGAATGTGTGGAACTGCTGACTGGTCATTGCAAAAGTCAGTCTCGAAGCCTTATATATATTTCCTTTGAAACGACGGGGATGAGCTAATATATTTCCAGAGCCCAAGTTTTCGTTTCGTCGTGGGTCCATAGAAATTTGAAGGGTTTGGCGATGGCGATCTGGTTCGAAAATCTTGTCTGTCTAGGTGTGTTGATGATTGGTGAGAAAATTTCCCCACTCACCTATCACCTTGGTGTTCCCTGCCAAGGATGACACCAGTCATCGGGGCCCAAACGTGAAGAATCTTGAGAGATACACCCACCTTCAGATACCCGCACCTCCAACGATGCATTGCCTAGACACTCGCTCCCCGTAGGTGTTTTTTTAGGGACCCCTGATACCATCACTGCCCCTAAAGCCTCCACAGAAGGAGACAGTATCGGACTGCTCTCTGTAGGAGCATTTGTTTGGATGGGAGCATCAGGGGCCTAATACCTGCACAACCCGGTTTGTGAATTCCACTTGCCAAGGGTGATGGGGATGGTGGAGGCATGCGACACCTTATTGCCTGTGGGAGAGCCTACCTCACTGGAGGTGAGGAGTAAAAGAATGACAAGCCACCTCAAAGGCTTGCCTCAGCCAGGAGCAATGCAGCCCTTCTTCCAGAACCTACACCTAACAATGTTAGCCAGAGAGGAAGGAGGTGGAGGATGAGGTTGAGTAGAGGAAAGATGCAAACTGCCCTGCCAGTGTGTGCCCATGTAGAAAGACGCATTTGAACACGATGGAAACACACACTTTGCACAGAAGAAGGGCATTATTCTAACTCATCAGGATGGCTAAAAGGTCCAAAACCCATTAAAGGGTGACTCACCTGAAAGCAAATGGAAAGGCCTCATAATCATAATCGACAATAGTAGCCAAGAATGTCAGGGTGTCACCCAGGCTGAGTGCACCCACTTGCTCCATAATGTTTGCTCATATTTGTAAATCATGGAAATAGTTCCACTCTCTAGAATGTTAATGTTTGATTGTGACTGGAAATAGTTTTTAGGTTTGTTTCAGAGAGTAATCTCAGCACTGAAATAGTATAAATACACTCCCGATAGAGGGAGATAGAGGTTGGTTGGTTGGGAAACTTTCAAGGGCTGAGGCTCTCCGTTGTAAATAGTATATGATTTTTGTGTTATGAATAAAACTGTAGAGGAAGGATTATCTTTCAAGGCTGAGATTTTGTGTCGTTGCTTCTTTCAATATGTAATCTCTTTACGTGAAATTTTCTTCATGTTTTCATTCCAGTTTGTTAATTTCTTTCATGTCTAAAATGAGTGTATAACATTTTAGAATTCATACATGCTATGCTCCATTTGTTGTTTCAGTCATTCATTATGTTTTCTTCTAAATTTACGTAGAATTCATCTTGTTGGTGCTGTACGTGATGGACTATTCCCTCTCATCTACTAATCACCCGCTAAATATCTCCTGATTTTAAGATCGATGGCTATCTTGCCTCTGTTTGCAAATTCATGCCATTCTGTACCTCCTGCAAATGTTCCTTACCCAGGACTTTGACTCCATTGCCCAATTGTCCTTTACTCTGATAGTCCCACCTACCTCTTACATTAACGCACCTTTCCCATTCAGGATTCTGGCCTCTTGATTGTCCTTGGCTGAATTTCCTACGTGAAGTAAGCCTAAAAACAAGCGAGAGATCCCTCTCTGACTGCGGAAGGCCAGAGGCATAGTCTAAAGCGGTTTTGTTGTTGCCTAGGAGAGAGCCCTTTTTTCTGCCCAACCTATGGGCATGATCCCGGCACTAACAAACTGGCACCATTTCCGAGGATGAGATTGAAGATCATCTTTGGGAAGAATGAAAAATTTTAGATCTGGTTGTTGATGGTGAACAATGATCAGACATCAAGAAGTTTGAGCACTTCACCTGGCGACTCCACTCCTGAAGGATTCAGGCTTCAGCAACTCCATTGGTGGCATGACCCAGAAATCAAATGGTCAGAAAAAATGGGCAGACTCAGTCTGGAAAAATGGACCCCTTGTAAGGCCCAAACATGCATGGTGAAAGGTTAATATACTCGAGTTTACGTTTCTTCCAAGATGCCTTGTCTTGTCTTGTAAGTTTGTTCTTATCCTTTCCTAAATTTATCAAAACAACCTTCTATGGTTCGATCCATTAAGAACAAAGCTATGAATATATTCTTGTTTATCCTTATTTATAAACCGAAAGCATTGCATCGTCTTGTACATTTGATTTTGACCCATATTTTTCTCCCGGAGCTCATGATGTTAAAGGTCACCCCTCATGAAACCTCAGTCAATAGCATATCTATTGTGCCTAACCCGGTCTCTCCCATTTTTCCAAGCTGGTACAAACCACTACAATTGCCTCCTCTCCTCCATGATTTTCCTGTGAAACATTACAAATACCTCCCCAAATTTGATGGAGAATCTAGAGACTTCACTACTGAGAAACATTTACAAGCCTTGGGACATTTCTCTGACCTTTTTGAGATAGAACATGATGATGTCTGCATGAGGGATTTTTCCCAGTCTTTACAAGGAGATGCTAAAGAATGGTTCAACCACTTGCAACCTAAGTCCATCAATACTTGGGAAGAGTTTTCTTGCATCTTTTTAAAGTTTTGGGGTAGGAGAAGGCCATTGGATCAAATACTTTCAGAATTTTATTCCCTGAAAAGGCATGAGGGTGAGGCCATATCTAGTTTTAACAAAATATTTGCAAGCTTTTATTATAACATGCCTAAGGAAGTCCAACCTCTTGAGAACGCTTCTAAGATCTATTATGTAACCACCTTTCCTCCTGAGATATCCTTGCTTCTTTTGGAAAGAAAATCAACCACTCTGCAGCATATGTTTACTGATTGTTTGGAGGTTGAGGAAAACCTTAAGATGTCCAAAAAATTTTCAAGTCAGGACAGCGGTGGTGAAATAAAAGATACATTAAAATTGGTTGGGCCCTATAAGCATAATTGGAAAGCCCCTGTTCAACTAAAGCTTTCCCTTGGTAGACGGAAAGGTGATCAGCCCGATATAGGAGCCTATAGTTCTGCAGGCCTGTTTTTTGAAGATTGCACTCTACTTAACACCGGATCTGTAAAGGATGATTTTAAAAGGGATTTCGGTGCACCTGTGTATGATGAGTATGAGGAAGAGTACCTGCGGGCTGTACCTGAAGAGCCAGTTATAGAACCAATGCCTGCTAATGGAGAAAATCAAGATGCAATGCAAAGTCAGAAGGTGGAAACATGAAAGGGTGATAAATGTGCTAGAGATGATAGCCTACCCTTGTGTTATTCCTCTTTTGAAATAATACGAAACATGATTAAAGACTCTAAGTAAAAACAGAAGGTAGAGGAGATGGTGCATTCCAGAAACCTATACAGAAGAGAAGATGATAAAGAGGAATAGTCATGAAATACCTCTCTGTTTATTAATACATAGAGAATTTGTGATGATGTGTTGATTCATGAAGAAGGTGTGGAAATTGAACCCAGGTGTTAGAACAATTACACTCACAAAAATTTCCAATTACACATGCAAATTACTCACAAAGGAGACTGAATATGGAGCAGAACACTAATCTGTATTGAATAAGTGTACAATAGCCAACCTTGTGAAGTCATAGGCTGCCACAATAAATAATTACATGAGAGATTCAAATGCATAAGGATGCCATTCGAATTTGGTCAAAAGCAGGCTTACTAAATCTAAGCAAATCCCCCATAGGTGCATAAAGCAGTTTCCAAACCTGTCTAGGAGCTTACGAATTGGAAAAATCAATTAGGAAAGCTAATAGATGATGGAAGGACAACTCATACATGCTTTTCTTAGGATAAAAGAGTGGAGGATGATGAGGACAAAAAACAAGTTAACTTCACCTAGTCAAACTTTCCCAATTGCCTTATAACTAAAAAAAAGCAGGAAATAAAGTAGAAAAAGCTGTCATGTGCTAGGAAGGCCAAGAATAAAGAAGATTTGATTCCAAGTGGTTTCCCAAGCACTCCATGACTCAAATTTAGCAAGTTTGACCACTTTGGATGTGTGGAGGACAACTTGCATAAGGTGGAATATGGAAACTAGGCAAATAAGACAAAAATTGGATTAATTAATGTCTAAGGTAGCTAACTATGGGTTGATTATTCTAACACCCCCCCTTAAGCCTGACTTATGAGTAAAATATCAGAAAATTATAGGGCCTAGAAACAAGGCTTAGTCACCCTTTACATACTGCATGTCCATTTAACCAAGGAAAGAGGCAAAAACCCAGTGGAAAAATCCTCCCTTAAACATGAACAGTAAAAAAAAATTTAAAAATCTTGTCATCACTCATGCTTCACAGCATGATCAACAATCCCCAGTAGTTATTTGAGATTTTTGAAGGTATTCTCACAAAAAACTTTGGTGAAGATATCTGCTACTTGTTCTGAAGATGAACAGAAGAGTAGGTGAATGGTGCCATCATGCACAAGCTATCTGATGTAGTGCATATGGATCTCAATGTGTTTGGTTCTCTGTTTATGAACTGGATCATTGTAGATTTGAATGGTACTTTGATTATCACAATAGATAGTAATTGAGTATTCTGATTCGAAGCCACACTCACCAAGTAACCCCTGCAACCATAAACATTGAGTTGTTGCATTTACAACTCCTCTGTACTCTGCTTTTGTAGATGAGAGTGCAATGGTACTATGTTTCTTGCTTGACCAATTGATTGGCCCTTTAGCAAGCATGAACACATATCCTGATGTTGACTTTCGATCTGTGTTGTCACCTACCTAATCACTATTAGTAAATCCAATCAAATCAAGATCAGATTTAGCTTTGTAGAAGATCCCATGAGTCCTTGTTCCCTGAACAAAGTTAAGGATCCTTTTGGCTGCTCTCCAATGGATCTCATGAGGATGATCCATGTATCTTGAAGCCACAATTACTGCATAATAAATATCAGGTCGAGTATGTGTAAGATACAACAAACATCCAATCAATTGCCTATACAGTGTATTGTTTACCATAGGTGAAGAATCAACTTCTTCAAGCTTAACTCCTGAAAGGAAAGGAGTCTTGATTGGCTTGAAATCCTTCATGTTGAATTTGTTCAGAAAATCCAAGGCATACTTGCACTGATTTACTTTTATTCCATCTTTTTTTTGAGCAATCTCGAGCCCCAAGAATTGGCTCAATAACCCCAAATCAGTCATGGAGAAGGCATGGTTCATTGCATCCTTCAAGGAGGCAATTTGATCTTTTGAGCTTCCTGTAATGAGAAGGTCATCAACATACAAGACAATAATCATTAATGAACCATGAATCAACTCAAATAGACATTTGGATCTGACTTGCATCGAACAAAATTCAAAGATACCAGAAAGCTATCAATCTTGGCATACCAAGCCCTAGGGGCTTGCTTAAGCCCATACAATGACTTCTTTAGCCTACACACAAGAGATGGATTAGTGGAAAATACTTGAGGCTGCTGCATGTAAATCTCTTCAGTGAGATCTCCATTCAGGAAAGCACACTTCACATCCATGTGATGTACCTCCCACTGCTTCGAACTTGCAATGGCTAAGGCTAGCCTGATGGAGTCCATCTTTGCCACTGGTGCAAAGGTCTCATTGTAGTATATGCCATGTACCTATGAGTAGCCCTTGGCTACCAATATGGCCTTGTATTTCATAGGTGAACCATCTGCAGAAAATTTGGTTTTGTAAACCCACTTACACTGAACTAGCTTCCTCCCTAGGGGAAGATCAACCAGCTCCCAAGTGTTGTTGTTCTTCTGGAGTGAGCTGAAATATTCTTTCATGGATGTTTGCCATATTGGATCATTTTATTCATATTCATATGTCTGTGGGTCTGATTCAAACATCAGATAGCATTTCTCTGCAAACATAGGATCTTTCATGCACAGAGCACTCTCAAACTGAGATCTAGTCCTCCTAGGATCATTAGGATTTATAGCTAGTTCTCCAGCTGCATGAATGGTATTTGCTGCCCATTTTGGTCTTTTAGGACTATTAGTATCTACAATTAAATCATCATTATAAAACATATCAGAATCAGCAAGTTCAACTATCTCTTCACTTACATTCAATGGTTCTGGTGGTGAAGAGGATTCTCCAACTTCCACTGCTGCTAAAGGCTTTTCTTGGAACTGAACACTCCTTTCAATGAAGGATTTATTTGTGCTCAAATTGATCAGCTTGCACCCTTTTGAATATTTATATTACCCAACAAATAGACACTCTTGGCTTTGGGGCTGCAAATCCTTCCTCTTTTTTGTTGGAATTCTAGCCCAAGCCCTTGAGCCAAAAATCCTGAAATGGGCCACATCTGGCTTGTGCCCACTCCATGCTTTGAAAGGAGTCATACCATCAAGATGTTTATGAGGCACCCTATTCTGGATATAGGATGCACAGCTTATAGCTTCGGCCCAAAACTTTGGTGGCAAAGTCTTAGCCTCCATCATGCAAGTTGCCATCTCTTTCAGTGATCTGTTCTTCCTCTCAGCAACACCATTCTGCTGTGGTGTGTAAGGGATAGAATGCTGCATCTGAATACCTGCATCTGCACAATATTGAATGAACTCAAACTTGACATACTCACCACCATTTTCAGATCCGAGGACTTTGAGTTTCCTCCCAGACTGGTTTTCAACCAAAGCCTTAAAGACTTTGAAGAGGCCATAAACTTCAGACTTGTGTTTCAGGAAGTAAACCCAACAATACCTGGAAATGTCATCTATGAATGTCAATGCATATTTGGCCTGAATCATTGACATATGAGGAAATGGGCCAACAACATCAATGTGGATCAACTCAAGAGGTGCAGAGGTTCTCTCGTGACTAGCTTTCTCAAATTTATGCTCTGGGTGTTTTCCTAAGATGCAACCTTGATAGACTCCTTTGGAAAAATTAATCTTTGGTAACCCTATGACCATTTCTTTTTCACTAAGATCAGAAAGATACTTGTAATTAAGGTGGCCAAATCTTTCATGCCAAATCTTGCTTGCCTCATTAGCATCAATCAGAAGAGCAGAGGGGTTTGAGTAGGGTAGGAAGTGTGAGAAAATGTATACCTTCGAAGTGTGATTTGCAATTCCTTTTGCAATGACTTTACATCTTGAGATCTCTTTGATATCAACTTCATCAGGGGAGAATATGACGTTTGGAGACCCTGTGTGGGTCATCTGATACACTGATAAGAGGTTAGAGGCAAGACCTGGAACATACAATACATTTCTGAACTTACCATGGTCAAGATCAATCCTCCCTTTGCACAAACTTTCAGTGAGAGAGTCATCTCCCAGTACTATTGGTGGACCTTTAGACATGTCAAGTGAGGTGAATGCCTCCTTGGTCGAAACCATATGTCTTGAATCTCCAGAATCAATGATGAAACTAGGTGAGCTTGATGTGCCAGCAACCAATGCATGAACTCTCTCTCTGTCTTCTGAATTTGATCCTCCTTCCCTCTTCTTTGAGCTATCAGGAAGGGAGATGCCATTCTTCTCTAGGATTTGGGTCAGCATGTCAATTTTATTCTTCATGCAGGAGATTTCAGAATGATTTCCCTTATTGTAGTATGTGCACTTGCTCATTTCTCCTTTGTTCTTCTTCTTCTGGGGATTCTTCTTGGAACCTTGAGGCTCCTCTGGAGACTTGTTATTGTCTCTCTTTTTCTCAGGTGGCTTCTTATCTTTCTTCTTGCCTTTTGAATCTGCCCTTGAATCTCCAGAAACCAGAGCTTGGTCTTTGGAAGGTTTGATGGTGCCCATCATCACCAATTTATCTTGTTCTTGTGTGAGAGATTCCATGAAATCTGTAAGGCTAGGCATTTTCCAGGCTCGAGCTGTCAACTTTGTGGCATGGAAGGTCGATACAAACACTGAATAGTCAAGGCCAAGCTTCGAGAGTATGGCCAAAACTAGTTTCTCATCCTTCTTTTCGATCCCACATTGTTTTAGCTGCAAAACAAGGGCTTTGAACTTGGAAAAATAGAGTTGCAGGGATTCAAAGCTATTGGGACTCAAGGAGATCAATTCATTTTCAATTTGATGTCCTCTCATCTCATCTGTCTTACCAAAAAGCTCAAAAATCTTCTCCCATACTTAATTTGGTGATGTTAATCCATCAAGATGGAAAATGAGGTCTCTGGATATGCTCAGACACAGGAGACCATAGGCCTCATCCCTCCTGTTGTGCCATTTAATTTTCTTTGCAGCTGTATTGGGCTCTGCTTATATTTCCATAGTCACTCTGTAGAGGCCTTTTTCTCTCAACAGTATCTCCATCTTTGA